>CM067305.1:36337038-36804538 GCA_034231615.1 Meghimatium bilineatum | reverse complement strand
CTTGGAGTAGACATCATTTATAGCAGGGCTATTCAACTATATTTACTCGGGGATCAAAATGTAGAAAATGGGGATCATCACGGGCCAGACTTATAAAAAACACATTGAATGATTTTATTCATTTGGTTTTTTTTAAACTTTATTTCACTGTTTTAGCAATGATCCGCGGGCCACTTAATAGGCATCCAATTAAATAGCCTTGATTTATAGCATAGATGTAAAATTGTTCAACTTTCGGCGGCTTCGAGCAAAAACCAAAGTTAAATCACACACAATCAGAGATCTATTTGCTGATGAATGTGCCCGAAATGCCAACCCTGAGACTTATCTACAATGTATTATCGACAGATCCTCCAAAGCATATAGCAACTTTAAACTTACTATTAACAGAGAGAAAACAGAAGTCATTTTACAGCCAGCACCTGGCAAGAGATATCTCGAGTCCTGCATAAGGGTAAATGGCGTAGCACTGAAAATTGTGAATAGATTCGCATACCTAGGTAGTTCGTTATCACAATATGTTGACGTTGATGGTGAAGTGTGTACAACATCGCCAAGGTAGGCAGTACTTTCGGCAAATTGTACGCAAATGTGTGGCGTAGAAATGGCATTAACCTACAGACTAAGCTGAAAGTTTGCAGAGCAGTGGTACTTCCAGTGCTGTTATACGCTAGTAAAACACGGACTGTGTATTCACATCATGTGAGGAAACTCAATCACTTTCACACAACTTGTCTCAGAAGGATTGTGAACATCAGATGGCATCAGATGACCACTGTCCTTTACAGATCTGGTATCCCCCAGCATTGACACTGTCCTGACGCAGACACATTCGTTGGGCAGTTCATTTGGTACGTATGCCAGACTATCGCCAGCCAAAGATACTTCTCTATGGTGAGCTGGAGAAAAGTAAACGATCTCAAGGTGGCCAAATGAAGCGCTACAAGTACTCGTTAAAGACCTCATTGAAAACCTTTGAAATAGACCAAGATATATGGAATGAACTTGCACAAAATAGATCTACATGGTGCTATACAGTCATAAAGAGTGCATAATTTTTTTGAAAAGAGGAGAAATGCAACAGCTCAACAAGGGAAAGTATCTAGAAAGTCACGGATAGACCAAATTTGCCTACAGTGATCATTCCATGCCCAAACTGTCCAATGACATTTTTACAACTCGAATACGGCTTAGTAGCCATCTATGAACTATTAGGCATGGACATAATTCTGAGTTTTCAAAAGTGGATGTAAAAACGGTCATCATCACTTGTGATGGACGAACATAAACACACACTCACACACACACCTCACCATTAGGGACAATTTACTTAAACCTAGAAAAGTCCCGAGCTGCTTAGTTTGTGCTAAAAATTGTACAACTCTTTGAATAAATTGTAGTAGTAAATAAACAAGACATATGTTTAGATATGTAGCTAGAAAATACTAAACCTTGAAAATGAAACAACGAGAAGATTTGGTCTACAAAACGGTACAGTACAAGTAAACGCCACCACATGTTTAATTATTTCCCTTGTCTATGTTTGGAAATTTCATGTTCATCATTTAATAATAAAAATATTTATTTATTGAGGGTTGGGGTTAGGGTTATTTATGTAAGACACAACTATCCTAATCCTAACCCTAACTCAAATCCTAAAACAAATTAACATTTTAAATACTAAATGATGTGCATGTAATTTACAAACATAGACAAGGGAAATAACTCGACTATATGGTGGCGTCTACTTGTAATGTACATGCAAAGCTTACAATGGAACAGTCGGCGATAAACCGTCATGGTATAAAAGTGATATACTTTCACTGATCATCGATATGAATGTTGTCAAGGGATAGAGAATACCACCCGAGCATGCTAAAATCAGATATTCTGTATCTCATATAGCGCAAATAAAATGGTAGAGAAGCGTGTTCGTGCTCTCTGATTTAAATCACAAGAGCGGCGGTGCTGAATAATCTTTTTCTATTGTTGTTGGAGGCAAGATTGAAGGCACCAGAGACAGAGGGCGACAACGTGAGAAAATATTAGACAGTTTGACAACCTGGCACGGCAAGGAAACAACTACGACTTTGATACATAATACTGTGGACAGAGAGCTGTGGAGAGCCATGACCGCCTACGCCACCCGGCATGGCACCTGATGATGATGATGAGTGTTGTTGGGAGCGCGGTAGCCTAGTTGATAGTGAGCTTGTTTTCTATCACTGGGTTACAACGTACCAGGACAAAACAAATTCGGGTTGTGATTTCTCGTTTGACACGACCACTCCTCCAGTCGACTCAGCTGTAAATGGGTACCTGTCGCATGAGTTAGTGGAGGTAAAGACAGCAAAGAAGGGAACTGGCCACCCCCCCCCCCCCCGCCTAATAGTTGCTGCAGCTTAGTACATGAAGAGTTATCTTCATCCACAACGGCAGGTTGCTGCCATGTGACATACCTTTATCTTTAGTCCTGTTGATTAGCAGGATAAATTCCAAAAGAATATATTGTGTTGTGTAATGCCTGGCATCGGTTTCTCTTCGGAACATCTCAATAGGGATGATAAGAACATATCATATTATTTTGTTATATTGTGCATCTTTTTAAATTAATTTTAACGTTATCTTGGCGTCTGATAGAACAGTAAGCAGTTCTGACTCATAAAACACGCATTCTGATCAATGGATTAGTAGCAAATATTTGGCAAAGTGCTTTCTTTCTTTAAATTTACAAGAATTGTATTCAACAGTTTGTACTGTATACTGATCTCACTATTTGTGAACAGTTAATAATCTATAAATTCAATCACATTTTTCGGACGTAGCTATCAACCCAACATTTTTTTGGCTGTAGTGATTTTCTAGGCAATATAGATATGTTCAGTAGTATGCCATTTCTGTTTGAATGATCCGGATGCATAATTGCCTGTGGCGGGGCTCGAACATGGTACCTTGGCAGTCACATACGCGCTCTGTACCATTCCGCCACAGAACCGAATAGAATAAAATTGGATTACGAACATAAACAACATCCTAAATTTCAGACCAATAATCGACGTTTTTTTCGAAAATCGAAAATCGAAAATTTACGTTTTAGATTACCCAATGATTTTATAATTTAAAATTCTTCATTTGCCGACAGTGTATTAAAGCGACATATTTGATATTTGTTCCAGTTCTAATTTGTTTGTTCTTGAAGAATGTAATTTACTGTAATTTAACAGATGAGTGACATTTTATTAGCATTGTTGTATCGTAAATCTACGTTCGAGTGGGTTCCAACATTGAATCATGAAAATATGTAGGAACTGTAGAACAGTATTATCACAAATTCCCCCCCCCCCCCCAAATAAAGATATTGCAGATAATTTTCAAGTCTGTTTTGCGTTCATTCCATAGTAATCAGTACGGATATTCCTGCGATTTCCGCCGGGAGCGTAATTACGTTGTGTCACCGTTATGTGCCTTGTAGGCCCAGCACAGCCGATTTCGCATTATTTTCAATAGGAAAAACTAAGAAAGAGATTGTTTTACCCGACGGGTAGACTTAATTCATGGAAAGTAGATTTTATATGAAACGAATAATCATCATCACATCAGCACTGTGATCTGTCTGTAAGAGAGATTAGTGAAGTTTTTGGTGGTGGAGTTGACTGGTCCAAAGCCATGGAGGTTAAACTAGTATAGAATACATGCTAATGAACATAATACTTGTATAGAATACATGCTAAAGAACATAATACTTGTATAGAATACATGCTAAAGAACATAATACTTGTATAGAATACATGCTAAAGAATATAATACTTGTATAGAATACATGCTAAAGAACATAATACTAGTATAGAATACATGCTAAAGAACATAATACTTGCATAGAATACATGCTAAAGACCATAATACTAGTATAGAATACATGCTAAAGAACATAATACTAGTAAACAAAATACAAAATACTGTTCAACAACGAAACTATACAGTTACTACCGGGACTGCCGTCCAGACGGATTCATAAATAACAATGCATAGTAGTGGCACCACAACCAAAATGTACTTAGTTATGTAAAGTGGTAAAGAAGTTCACCCAGGACGGCGAAATTTCTAGTATCGGCTTTGGTACCGTCCATGATCCTATTAACATTCGACTTAATTAGAAGCATCCATCTTTAAATACCTCGAATCCAGGATATTCTTCATTGCTGCTCTTGTATAGAAATTAAGAAAAATACACTCTAAATAGTTATACCTGCCATGACAAGGTTGAACAAATCAATCAACCACGTGCCATGCAGAGTGCCGTAGGCGATAATACTACGCCCAACTGTCTGTCTCTTGTGTTGTTAATAACTTCAGTTGGTGGCTTCATTTTGTGCCACAGTGACAACCGATCTCGAAATGTATCTCTTTGTCTTCCTGTCTCTTCTCCCCTTGATCTTTCCGGTGAACTAAATGTTCAAGTTTTACTTTTCTCATCACATGCCCTAAAAAATCTTGATTTTCTGTTTCTAATTTTACGCTATAATTTTTCGTTTTACTCCAGCATCTCAGAAATCTTCTACATTAGTTTTCTTGGCTGTTCATGGAATTTTCATCATTTTTCTTGAAAACCACATTTCAGTTCCCTCCTGCTCATCTTGGACACTTTTGTTTACTGTTCCTGCTTCGCTTCCATAAAGAAGGATTGGCACAATACAACATCCTAGCACTCAAACTGACATATGCATTGATATTGCTCCATTGCATAGAAAGTTTCTTTTTTTTTTTTTTTTTTTTTTGTTGTTGTTGAAATGTTGATTTGGCCTGTGATATTCTGTTCTTCTATATATCTTCCTTCATTAGACAAGGCGTTGTACTTACATCAGCCATGTTATCAGAATGAACAGCCTAAGAATTCCCCAGCAGTCACTATACTGGGTGCCACCTGGAGTAAGAAGAAGAGGGAGACCTAGAGAAACTCTACGAAGAACCATTAATAGAGAACGCATGTCAATTAACCTAAACAACACGCAACAATTGAGAGACCTGGCAACACAAAGACAGAAATGGAAAGCTATGGTTTCTGCCCTATGCGCCGCCTATGGCCCTGGAGGAACATAACATAACATTCTGTTCTTGATCTCATTGGAGCACTTGCCATATGATGTTAAAATTCTGCCAAGATACTTAAATTTTCCTACATTACTGTCAACCCTAACCGTAGCTGTTTGTTCCCAATACATATTTTTTACTATCTTTAGATCTTTCCCATCAATATTGAGTTTTTCTAACATTATCATTTCTTAATGCTTCACCGTGTCAAATGCTTTACTATAATCTGAGAAGTACAAGTACAGGTCATTTTATATTTCTGTCTTCTTCTTTATCACTGTTCGTATTATATATATGGTAGAAGGTGATATTAAAAAGTAAAATCGGCAACATTGTCAAGATCAAGCTATACAAATCCCTAGTACTATATATTCTTTAATATGAATGTAAGAGCTTGACGCTCACTGTAAATACAGAAAGAAGGAGTCAGTCGTTTAACTATAAGTGTTATGGATGTTTGTTACAAATGTGTTTTGAAGAACATGAAACGAATGTATTTGTTTACGACAACATAACTGAGCTTGCAGGTCAGCAGAAAGCACATTTGGCTGTGGTGAAACGTGCATGATTGCCTGATTTTGACATGCAGCAAGACACAGTTCACAGTTCGAAAGATGAGTCTATCCTGAAGTAGTTCAGAGGGAAGGGGAGAAGTGTAGTACACAATTATTGAGTTGATAACATGAAGAAATGTTCCGGGTCTGATGTTTCCACAGTCTTGTTGATGACTTCAATGTAGCATCTTTACAATACTAACTGGCTACGTGTTTCATATTATTATTATTATTATTATTATCATTTTTATTATTATCATCATCGTCATCATCATCATCATCATCATTATATTGCCCACGTTTAATTTCAACTGGACAGAAACCTATGAACTACTATATGGTGTTTGACATTGATCTTATAAATGTGTAAAAGTGAATATATCTTCCGGCTTAAATGGGTCTTAAATTGTGACCCTCCATTTCTCAAGATTTGCGTGCAGTTTTGTTTATCCCGATTATGCACGAATTGAAAAATAATAAAATGAACCGTAGACAGAGATTTTAGGAAGATTGTATGTTTTTATGTCTATGGCTCATATAAGACATCTTTAAAATATATTGTTCATTTTAACTGAACAAAAAAAAATGTGTGTTTTTCTCACTTGAACTAATAAGCAGTACAGTATAGTTCCTGAATTTTAGTCGAATATTTGCAAAGTAATATACTTTTAATCAGGAACACATATATTTAAATACACAAGCGCCCGTGTGTTGACGTGATCTGACAGGGTAGGAAAGAATAATAACATTCGTGATATTCAATGAATGTGGTAAGAGGTGACTAAGGAGATTATAGGGTGGAGATCGCTGCACCAGCTAACTCATAAAGGATCAAAGTGAAACAGAAGACATGCTTAAGTCGGAGTTATGAGGTCAAAATGCATAGATATTACAAATTCTTGAGACCAATGGGAATCGAACCAGTCCGTTCTGACGGCACCAGATCGCCTGGTAACAAGAGTAAACGGGTTTTTCCGTGCTTTACTAACCGCACCTCCAATAAAAGATGAGATTTTGTTAAGATATTCAAACTGTGTACTCAAGTCACTTAGAACGGTACAATCGAGACAAGGACTATTACAACAAAAACGAACATACAGTACAAGTATTGACGTATCCTCAGTAGCAACACACATATAACATCCGTATTAGTTCTACAAGGGCCAATAGGTCTTCTTGTAAATATGGATAACATATATAGTGTAATTTTGTAAACTGTATTATTCCGGTATGTTTCAATACTTAGCTCTGACATATGAATGTGGACAGTGCCGCTCTTACTCATCATGTGTTATGTTGTGAATGCATTTTGATAAAGACCGTTTGGTTGAAACATCGATTTCCGTGTGTTATCATGTGTGTAATCGGTGATTAGCAAAACTTCATTACCATTTTTATAGCTTCCTATGTTGGATTTCAGTTTTGGTGTAGTAATTACAAATTATCTAATATTTAGGCAATGCATACTACAAATTTCTCCAAACATCAAATTTATTCGCTGATGTGCACCATCCAAGATGCAGGTGAACTTATGGTTATCATTTTTGTAACGATTAGGCAATATAAAGATGTTTGTACAGCTTGAGAAGTATACCTGCATGCAATAGTTTTTGAGAATTGCATTAGACTGAGTGCACCAATCTCAGAACAAGCTATAGTGGGTGTATTTAGTTGGGTACATTTTAAATAGATTCATAGTATCAGTTTAGAGATAAGTTTAATCAGTACATTTAACTGGGTAGTTGCAATTTTAGCGCTAGTAACCGTTGTTTTTGTTTTATTTTGTAGTAGTTGCAGTAGCACTTGTATTCGTAGTAGTTGCTGTTGTTGTAGTAAGTTGTAGTATAAACTCTGTGGTTGCATATATTGAAAAACAAAAACTGAAATGGTTCAGGCATTTTAATAAGAATTAGTCTATAGTTAATGAAGAAGACAACCTAAACAATCTCATGAGTGAACTTCTTTTTGTTGACGATCAAGCAGTAATACCAACATCGGAAGAACAACTACAACAACATATAAATAGATTGTACACAACATGTAGGGATTTTAACATGAAGATACACAGAGAAAAAAAGACCGAAGTTATGTCAATCACACACAAAAAATAAAGAAACACCACAATTCTCATCGATAACCAATAACTTAAACAGAGGTGAAAGAATTCACTTATCTTGAAAGTATCATATCATCAAGTGGATAAAAAACACCAACGAAATCAAACATAGATGAAACATAGCATACCAGATCTTAGTGCAGATGTCCCTTAGTTTTCAAAAGCAAATTTGTGAAAATAAGCACCAAAACTGCACTATATAAAACGATTATCATACCATCAGTTTGATACCAATTTCAAACGTAGACATTAACAACAGAAGTCCAAAGAAAACTTGTTACTGCAGAAATGACTTGTCTGTGTAGAATCCTCGAAGTAACAATAAGAGATACAATCATAAACAATCAGAGGACTAACAAATACAGTATCAATCCTGGATTACGTCAGAAGACAACAGATTACGTGGTTCCAATATTCTTCCAGATTACCATCAGACAGTGTCCCTCAAAAATCATTACTATACAGGTACGATGAATAAAAAGGCAGGGGCAGACCATGCAAACGATGTATTAGATAAATAAAGGAGTCAACAAAAACAAACATATAGGCCTATGAAGCGACAAAAAAAAAGCTATCTCCAGATAATTTTACACCTGACGCTGCAAGGCACAAAAGGATAAAAAGAGAAAAGAAGAAATAACAGTCTATATTGGCCAGCAGCAACAGCATACAAGAGGAGAATTAAAATACCAAGAGACAGAGGAAGACCGAGAAGAAGATGAACTGAAGGAGTTACCGACGTCACGAGACCTCATAATATTACTGCATATCAAGCGACCACGCGTGCCATAGCCCGAAGACCAATTGCCATTGAATCATGCGACAAAAAAACTAACAGTAAAAGCAGAGAAAATGGATATACAAATAGATAGATACATGTTCAAATTTACTTGAATTTACCGCACAGATTGACCTGACGTACTTTGGGGCAATTGTATCAGGGTGAATACCACTTTACCCAACCATTTTAACATCAATACATTAGCAATGTTTGCTCTAGAACAGTCGGTTAAACGAGTAGTATTAATTGTCATTGTTGCGTGCTTTTCGTTCAGTACAAAGCAGAGTATCTACTGGTGATAGAACCAGAAGACTTTTATCGCTGGTTAATCTGCGTGAGATTGTTACAACGTTAACCACAATGTTTAAATTTGTTACAGAGTGTGCTTAATTAATGTATAATATGCTTATGCGAGCATCAATTAAAACTGTGCCATTATAAATTATTCAACAAATGTGAAAAGACTAGATTAGATGCGAAATTTATGGGGGTTTTTTTCAAAAAGAACCTTGCAGAACGATCGGGAACACTGCAGACTATCAAGTCCTAATGATACAACTATTTACATATTTGAAGCTGTAAATTCATTGGTTGGTGAGATTTTCAAAATTGTATTTCTACTTACAGATTAGATAGAGCACAAACTTGAGCATGAATATCTGCAACTCACTGAGTTAGCGCACATTAATTAAATCAAATGAGATGTGTTACGCGTTATTTTTACATCTAATGATGTTGTGCGATCTAAATTCGTGTGTCGTTTTAACATGTTATCAAGTGTGAGTTTCTTGTAAATCAAACAAATACATGTTGTGAAGTGCGAGAAACGGTTAAATGTTCACACATGTATAACTCCACTCAATGACAACCTTCAAAGTGAGACATATTATATATTATACTCTACAACAAAGGTGTAATGGCAACACTGCTCAACATTTGTCTTCATATGGTCATGGTCACCATTTCTACTTCGAGGAGAATGGGTAAAGAAATAGTTACGAATAGTTTTACTTTAAGAAATGACTCATTTATTTTAATGTTTTTTATATATATTCATGATATGCGCTCAGTACCACGCCACAGGAAAAAAATATCAATACATATTTGCATGAGTTGTTAGTTTTTACATAAAAATAATAACAATATTATATGAACCAGTTGCTAATTTTTAAAGAAAAACACTACAAATATTATTTCCAACAGTTATTTATTGTTATATAAAAACGATACAAATATTATTTGGATTTGTTTGTTTGTACATTTCATTACAGTATCTCGAATTTGATTCTTTAATGAGCTATTTTTTTGTCTTCCATAACTAGAGATATTAATGTTTCAAAAATTCACAAATATGATAAATAAAAAAAGGGACAGAGGATTGACTTCCCTGTATTCGGCTGACCCCTCAATGGAGTTGCACACCGCGTACAAAGTACCACTCATAGCACATACGTAGCTTCCTGCGATCTCCTTAAAAAACCCGCTCCTGAGCACAAGGCAATCAACTTTACCACTACGCTAGGGAGATTCCTAACTGATGTTATGATATGATAATTATAACCTGTATATTCTACATTAATGTATACATCCAAACGTAAACTATGCGCAAGAATTAGGAAGAAAGTGTACTGCCTTTGATATAACATCCATAGTTCTGTCCAGAATGTCCAATTCGATCAACTTTCTCTTCAGTCGGAACCCTGGGCCCGTTTAAAATTAATATTTCGTGGAGCAAGAAAGGAATACTCGTACAAGAACAGATGAGCTAAAAAAAACTGAAGAGCAAGTAACGGTAGCTAGAAATAAAACTAAAGATAAATCCGTAGATGCAAACATCTTTTACAAAGCCATATCAGCACAACAACAAAAGATAGATAACGAACATCTATGCAAAAGAAAGATGGATGAAAACAACATAAATCCTTAACCTGAGCAAGACGATAGAAAACTATTTAGATAAGACACAGTACTCAATAACGAGGAATACATAAATAATGAAACAGTTCTGGAACATAGTAGGAAATGCAACCAATATATCTTCGTAAATATTATCATAGAACTGTCAGATTATCATTCGCACCTGAAAGAAAACATGAATTAATAAATATTGAAAACACTGTTCAAGAAGTACACATGACAACCAACCTTGCCATGAAAGATCTTGAAATAGACATATGTTCTTTAAAGATTGCCCTTCTGGCAACCGGGACCAAGGCTTCAAGTCCATCGTATAAAGAATAGAACCACTATCATCTTTTCAGGCAGTCGTAGACAGCAACTGAGGAAAGTTTTGGGATATGCCGACAACTTGTCACCTGTGAAACAATCATTATTGGCACATCTTGTCTACATTTCTTACTTTTACTAAAATAATCTACACGGATGACGCGTACCATCGGAAAATGGGTCAACAAATATCACAGAGGAATGATGAGTTAGTTGTCCCAGAAATGTGTGTTATGTTCCTGACAGAACGTGATAATCCTGGGATACTGGCGCTGTGGAATGCCTCCCTTCGGTGACTAAAGATACATCTATAAATCCCTCTTACACGTTCATGCCTTTGAGACCTTGTATGAGTCCATTGTCGCCTCAGTTACACAACTAAGAAGAACCTGTACTTTTGTCAGAAAGGCCGTTAGACGTCAAAGAGCTACCTGCTCACGGATAAAGAGATTATTTCATCATCACCATCCTTTAAAGTCTCGGAAATCTCCTGGGTGATATGGAATAACAAATGGCATGTTTAAATGGCTATGATCTACTGTCAAATGATCACTACACAAAATCATGATATCCAACTGGATTCAAATAACTGCGCCACAAGCTTGGAAAGAAGTAAATATGATTCCTATTCGTAAAAAGTGTAAATAGATACTAGGTCTCAACAGCTACAGACCAGACAGTATAAACTTCACTAGGAAGCTCGTGGAGAACATTATTTACAATATAAGAATAAGATATCGCAAAAATAGAAAGAGATCCTCCTGCCCCAGCAAGGAGGCTTCATACAAAATAATCTCCACAAGGTCAGGCCACCCACATCGCGCGAAAATGGAATTCTTTCCATAATTCCAGGAATTTTACCAATGGTTCATTAGACAAACCAACCATACAACAGAAAACCTTAGTAGATGGCATGCCTTTATATTGAGGTTATCTTCTTATAGAAGCTTCATGGCACGTCATCTATACAATCCCGTAGTCGTAATCTTCGATAACAGTTACCATGTTGTTCCGACAGGCCGACGTTGTGCTTGAACTAGTTACAGGCACGACGTGGGTGGGCGGAACAACAAAGAAACCTGTTGCAAGGGCCAGAGTTGTGCCCTGATGTCGACGTCTGTTTCGGCGGCATTGGACTCGAAACACCATCGAGTCGAATGGCTGCTGGAACAGAGGGCGGAGCACTTATGGGAATGCCCCACGTACTGTGAGGCCAGTTTTCTAATCAAGAATCAAGAATTCCAGGAATGAAAATCACACTGGTCGTGTGGGTCCGGGTATACATTTGTATATATTTGTAGTTGGAGACTAATTCTGGATAGATTGATGAGAGTGAAATTGTTTCATTATGGAGTCTATGAAAGAATGCGGTGCAACAGAATCAGTCACTATCTTAAGAACATAGCTGCTAGAATTCACGCACATGGAAAAACCAATCGATAGAAAACAATTGAACAAGTCTGTCATGAAGGAGGCTTCTCACTTTACATGAAATATACAAATATTTCAGAAACACGAGCAGGAGACACACTCGTCAAAGAAGGTTTGGTATTGCAAACAGTGACATAGGAACCATGAATGGGGTAACCAATGCAATGATTTAAATCACTCGCAGATCAAATCAAAATAGGAAATTGACCACTCAGAAAATAAAACTGAACGATACCTAACATCAGCTCTCCAGACCGGATAACTTGACCATTTTCCTACTACTTTTCTATTACATATCACAGTGTGTCACCACCAATACCACAAATACAAGATCAACACAACAGATTTATGCACCTGTGGCGCCACCCATCGGACAACCAAACACGTGTTGCAAATCAGACTAATTATGATCAAGAATAGAGAATCACTAGACATGCCATGTCTTCTTTCTTGAAAAACTGTACAGCCCTGCTATGCACCTGAGGTTGACTGCTAACTTTGACAGTCATCAATGCGGAAGTCTGAAAGAGGACGAAAAAGATGAAACATGTACACATGTCATCATCATCAGGAAGCATATCCTGAACATGATGTAGCAATTATCACAAACTGAAAACTTCTGTTGATCTTGAACTAGTTTTCCTTCTTGTTACTGTCATGTTCACGTGGTCTTTGATGTGATCTTTTTCTTGGTCTGCATCTTGTAAGTCTCGCTGGCATTATCCCATCCATTATGGTCTTCTCTAGGCTGTCAATGCGTTTAATGTGACAAAAATAGTATAGTTTTCTGGAAAGAACCATTATTTTCTAGCTTTGGCCCGGGGTGTGTCGAAAATCCACATTTCCCAAAACTATAATTTTCTTTGGTAAAACGGCATGAGCCCATGACCGCTGAATTAGCAACCAATCAACACTCAACTGGAGAGTTCTGATTTCTGCAATATGCACCGTATTCTGCGCTGAAGAAACATAGATAGGCAGAGAAACATATAGATAGACAGATGGATGGATGTATGGATGGAGAAATGATAGATATGTGGGTGTGCGTATACATAGTCGCTGTGTATTTGTGTTTCATTTCAGTTATTTTATGAGGTGTTGCGTAATAAATTGTTACAAACATTTTCCTAAATTCAGACTTAGATATGACACGAATTTTGAGAATGAAATGAAATAATGAAAGATTTATGTTAAAATTAACAAGAAGTAGGGGAAGAGGTGCGACAGCTAGTGATGTCAAAATATTCTTTAAAAATAGGGCTTTTAATACCTTCAGACATGCTATACTCAAAGAAAACTTTATAAATTAAATCTAAAAACAATACTATTGTACGGTTACAAACATTGAAACTGACATAGGAACAGTTATGGCGGAAACAAACCTGCAAAAACTGATGTCTGAGTATAAGAAAATGTATGAAATGGAGTTATATTACTATCAATTATGAACTAATAATAAAATAGGGAAGGTGACAGTGAGTGCGCTGCGCATAAATTACGTGAACAATTATTTGTACATTTTTTTATCACCCCTCACCTTTTTTTAGTCAAAAACTGTCAATAATTCAAAAAAACAGCTTAATTATGTATTTTGAAAATGTCTTAATTATCCAACCCTAAAACAATTACCCAAAAAATCTACATGATGTGTTTTGCATTTTTGGAAACATGTTTGATATTAAAACAATTTATTTGGTGTGTAAAAATAGCATTGTTGACATCAATTTTAGTCAGTCCCCCCCCCTTCTTCCTCAACAACTGTAACGCCTTTTTTTCAGATACCTTCCTCCCGAATTGTTGGCATAATTTATGGATAGCCTTAAATGAGAAGATTGTGTATATAATTACTATAATTAAATCCTATTACAGATTGGTCAGTTCGACAAAATAGTTAAGCAATAACATAAATTCGCTTTATATGGTCTACATTATAAACTATTAAAAACATAGAAATAATTGACGATTTTGAAAAAGTATTGCTTAATAGGGGCATTTATTATAAACGTATAAACTATAGAGGGATTCAACTATAATAATGTATGCATTAATACTTCTGTTTCAGATGCGCATTCAGTAAACCACTCAGGCCACAAAAATTATAATTACTTTATATTTCCGTCGGTGTTACGGGATGGTTCACTCTATAAAAGAGAACAAGACTTAAAGCTTCCGGCAATCGAAAACCACCAAGTGAATACAGTATATCAAACAACTAGCGAATACAATCAAAACATTCCAGTTTCAAAACATTCCAATTTACTTTCTAACGACAATAATGTAACGATTGTTCCACAGTCAACGGATCCAAAAAATGAGCACATGACTAACAGCATCTGTACTTTTAGCTGTAAAGAGAGATGTGGACAAGTGACAGCAGCTAGTGAAGAAAATTTGTATCCTTGTCACTGTGATCAAGCATGCTGGCTGTATGGAGATTGTTGCATAGATTACTACCTCGTATGTCTACATATCAACATCAACGATTCTTCTACTAGAGTACTCACTGCTACACTTGAAACTCTTCATAACTACTCTCAAGTTGTACAATTTTACGAAGACTTTCAATGGAGTCGCCTCTCCCAGTGTCTGAACTTGAGAAAAACTGCATATTATTTTAATGTTGTTGTCATGTGTAGCGACCAGGATGAGATTCTAACAAGGTTTGACTCTGTGTATCGCGACCTCACAGATCCTCTATTCAACGGTACCAAATTTTTTATGGGACTCACACAGCAAGAGATTAAACTTCGATGTGAGCGACAAGGGATTGAACATACGGAACATCATGTACTTGACAATACTCACGTGACGCGCATTCGTGGAACGAAAGTGCATTTCTACAATGTATTCTGCGCTATATGTAACGGTGTCAGCCCAAACCACGTTATTTCCTGGGTTACAAATATCTCGTGTAATAGATCGGTGACCGGACCTGTGGACGAATTGTACCAGAGCACACTAAGTACCAACTGCAAGATACAAAACATAAACTCACCTAATGGATTCTACAGGAAATGTTTCCCACACAATCCTAATTCGGGTTTCCCAAAAACCACACAAAATGCGTCTGAAGAAATTAAATATGAAACTTCTTCATGTTGTCTACCAAGTAATGATATCACAACGAGAATGTGCAAGCGTTATCAGTATCCATATGTGACAACAAACACTATTTACAAAAACCCTCACTGTCGAGATTGTTCTCTAAAGTTGGTAGATAACATAAATAATAACTTAATTTTGGTATCTATGGATTCCACACAAAATTGGATTGAGAATATAACTAGTATATGTGACAGTGAACAGCAACTTTATCATGATAAGTCAAAACAACTTTTACTAATATACAAAAGTATTGTTGACTCATTAACGCCAAATTTGAATATCGACCTGTCTCCGACAGGAACCAACTATCGTATTCTCTTCGACTTTCAGTCTCAGCTGACCACAGTGACGATCAACCAAACAATTAAAACCATTGAATTTAAGTTATGCACTCAAGACCAGGTATATGTACCACTATATGAAAGTTGTCGTCCGGTACAATGTATGCCAGGAACTCACTGGCAAAGTAACCAGTGTCTACCTGTAGAACTATGTAAAGAAAAAAACACAAGTAGTAACAACACGTGTCTTACGAATGATAGCTCAGACGTTGTCTACAGTTATTTCCCATTCCCGAATGGTTCGAATTATATAAGATTAAACATAGCCATGAAATATATCCTGAATCAGGAAGTAACAGCTGATTCTACTCATCGCACAAGAACAAATGATACAAGTCATGATAATGATAACTATAAGTATGTTGATATAACAACACTGCTGTCTAATAATATTCACAGCTATAATGTCAACACAAGCAATAAATGCTACACACAAAACAAGGAAACGTGTACACTCTCATTCGAAAACATAACTACCAGGTTTACCATTTCTAATCTCAGAAATATATGGGTTAAACATGAAATAAACAGAAACATAAAATCGACAAAAACAAACCAACAAATGTACGAGAAGATGACCACGAATATTCGTCATCAAATTCCTATCACAGTTAAAGATAATATAGGAAGTATATTCCTTATAGAGAAATACATCTTCTGTTCTGGAATCACTTGTTGGATCCATGACTTTAACTCGATCAAAGATGACACACATCAGAGAAGACATTACACAAGTAACCCATGTCTTGGTAATAGAAGAAGAGTAAATGAAATAAATTTTGATACAAGTTGGCCAGATTTGTGTCTGTCTTTTGTTGTCCGTCTTGGCACCAGCGAGAATATGGATACTCTCATCCAATCAACAAGAGCAATGGTCAGTGATATTTTATCTGTGGCTTATAATAACAACTTTTTGATGTCCTGGTTGGAAACTACGAACAGATTAAATACCAAAACGATTAAACTACAGGAAGAAACTGAAAAACATAACTTCGCTAAAAGTGACGACGTTTCTGTTTCTACTAGTTTCGAGCAATGTAAAAGTGGAGAAAATGTCGTGTATAAACAAGCACACATTGAACGAACTCAAAAAGGAGAACACTCCGTAAAATTTAATAAAACGCGAACCAAACTAGACAGATTTTCTTTCAGCTTGGAACTTTACTTTCAATCGGTGACATCTCATGAACAGTTGAATGTTGTTGATATAAGCTGGTGTCAAGTGGACATGTCCGTCCTTGATTGTAAATCTTTTCAAATAACTACACATGAATATAATAAAGTGGTTATTTATAATGGAACCTTGCTAGTGACAGACATGAAAGATCAACTTTTACGCTTTTTATATAACAGATCACAAGCTAACAAATACAAAGCAAATGTAACAGAACTGGTGTATATATTCAATACAAAATATAATGGGAAAACTTACATTATAAAAGAAGGATCTTATATCTATTTTAGAGATGGAGTAATAGAATGTTCTAATTTTACCACTAATGTCACAATAGAAAAAACAACATTTAGTACTAAACTGTGGTATTTCATGCCTGATTCGGAAGCAGAAAATGTGGCATCACTCGTTTCTTCTATATTGTCTATCATATGTCTCTTCATGACACTTCTTGTATACAGTCTCATGCCATCGTTGCGAAATGTGCCCGGGAAAATTGTTATGTCCTTATCTGGCTCTCTTATTTGTGCTCAGATTCTTCTTCTATGTTGTCAACGACCCAAGGGGCTTGCTTGTGAGATCTACGCAGCCGTCCATCACGCAATGTGGTTGTCTTCATTTTTATGGTTAGCATCAATGTCTGTTGACATTGCTTACATTTTGAATGCTAAGTTTCAAACTGACATGTCCAGAAGCTACATTTTTAAGTATGTGTCCGCTGTCTGTTGGGGAATCCCTTGTTTGATTTCCGGTATTTGCTTTGCTCTGAACAAAACCAACGTTGTCTTCATAGGTTATGGACAGAATAGAGTTTGTTGGATTGGAAACTTAAAGTCACTGCTTGTTGTTTTCTGTATTCCTGTAATGTTAGTTAATATTATTACATTTGTGTGTGCAGTGGCTATCGTGAAAGCCATTAGAAACAGTGTTAATTTCAGGAACAAGACAGCAGCAAATCGTAGAAAAAACCGCAAACATGTTATTGTGTGCATCAATCTGTCATTGCTAATGGGTTTTAACTGGATGCTCTACATTCTGGCCGTTGTAATCAATCACCGTATTATATGGTTAGCGTTTATTCTAACTAACGGATTCCAGGGTTTTAATATTTTCTTGTGTTTTCTTGCTCGTAAATCGCTTCTTTGTAAGATAATAAGCAGACTTAAGATGGGAAATAACTCTTTCAAAAAACATAATGATTCATATGTCAGTCCAAAAACTAGTTTAAAGATGTCTGAGACGACAGTATCGCCACTTTCCAGCCCATGTCCCTCAGTTAAAAGTATAACTACTTCTACGCCATGAATCTCATCAAAGTGGCTTATTTGCAGTGACCTGTAAATGTGTCCATATTACCAAATGACCCTTGTTTCCTCGGAATACAATCACATTCAGGAACATTCAATCTAACACATGATACAAATCATCATCAGATTACATATTCCGAACAGGAAGTAGCAGTTATCACAGCCTTTCGAAACTTCTATCGATCTTGAGCCAGTCTTCCTACTTGTTACTGTCATATTCGGGTGGTCTTTGGTGTCTTGCGTTCATCTTTTTCACGGTCTACATCTTGTTCGTCTCCCTGGCATCATCCCCTCAATTATTGTGTTATCGAGGCTGTCGTGAAGTTTTATATGTCTAAAATATTGAAGTTTTCTGAAAGAACCATGATGTCTAGCCAATTTTCATTTACATTCATTTCTCTTAGAACTGCTATACTGGTTATCTTTTTTTTGTCCATGGTATTCTGA
Source organism: Meghimatium bilineatum (assembly GCA_034231615.1). NCBI lineage: Eukaryota > Metazoa > Mollusca > Gastropoda > Stylommatophora > Philomycidae > Meghimatium > Meghimatium bilineatum. The sequence goes on along the minus strand of CM067305.1, from coordinate 36,785,968 downwards.
GGATTTTTCTTTAACATTGTGTTTCAAATGTTCACTTTATTGGTGATTGTCGACAGACACAAATATCACTTCTTCTTCTGCATTCTTCTGCATTCGTTCTCAAACTCCTGCAGATTCGCAGGATGTAGTCCCGAGAACGGAATGCATTGTGTCATGGTTTACAGAATTGCTGCGATATCTGCGCCTTTCGGTCTGACACATCCGACTTCAGCATGGCTTTGGGTCACTGACCCTATATGGGATGGGACAGCCAACTCTATCCCATAACCTCCTTAGTCGCCTTTTACGACATGCGTGGAAGGTAAACAGTGTTGCTATTCTTTGCTCCCCTTTCGGGCCCTGGCAACACATGGGCAACAAATATCACAAATGTTAATGTAATATTTTGGCAACACGACTCCATAAGTTCATTTTATCTGTGATTTATGGAAAATTAATGTTTCCTGTGCCATGACAAAATTAGACTGTTTATTACCTGAATATCTTGCAAATATGTAAATATTTATGCCGAAATAGATACTCTTTGTTATTTAAAAATATTTTAATTGTGCAAATATGCACATATTTATGACTGCAGGAACAATATTGCCTAAAACTGTTTAAATACAATCTAAACCAGCTGTTCTCAAACTATGAAACTCTCTAATGCTCCGAGAAGGTTTGAACAAATAATATGAAACTGGGTTTTTTTCTGTCTGGTGCAGATTAAAAAGATCACCTTATTTATGAAGGGGCACCAGCAAAAGCATGATGCCTTTATCACACTGATACAAAAGTCCCTCACGCAACTCCCTAAAGGGAAACATGCAGTTTTCGACCGTTTTTTTAAAATAGTGAAATAATGACAATTTTATGATAAAATTAACAGGAGATAGGGAAAGACCACAGCTAATGATGTCACAATATTCGTTTACACAGCAGGGGTGGGAAGGAAGAACATCAATACATTGAGACATGTTATACTCAAATACAATTGTATAAATTAAATCCAAACTCAATGCTACTGTACGGTCACAAGCATTGCGAATAACATAAGAGCAGTTATAGCTCGGCAAACTTTCCATAATTAATGTCTGCGTAGAAGAAAATGTATGAAATGGAGCCATATTACTATCAATTGTGAACTAACGATAATATAGAGTGGGTGACCGGTGAAGGGGATGTGTATAAACTACGTGAACATATATGTATCCATTTTACCCCACTCCCTCTCCTCCCGGGCAAAAACTATCAATCATTCAAGGAACCGATCAATTATGTCAAAAATGTGCTTAACTACTTCACTATCCAGCTCTAAAATAAATTTCGCAAAAAATTAAGAAAAATATGTATAATGTGTTTTACATTTTTCGGGGAAAAAAATCATATTTCAACAATTTTGTTGGTGTATAAAAACAAATTTGTTGAGGCCAAATTTAGTAAATACGCCTCTTCTCTCAAACTTTTATATAAAATTAAAACTTTTTTTTCAGATACCTTATTCCCGAATTGTTCACATAATTTACAGATAGCCACAAATGAGAAGATTGTGCATATTACTACTATAGTCAAATCTATATCAGATGGTCTTGCCTACAAAATGTTTATGCAATAGCATAAATTTGCTTTATATGACCTACGGTATAAACTATTCAAAAAATAGAAATAATTGGCGACTTTGAAAAAGTATAGTTAAATAGGGAAATTTGTTATAAACGTATAAACTATAGAAGGATTCAACGGTAATAATGTATGCATTAATACTTCTGTTTCAGGTGCTCATTCAGTAAACAACTCAGGCCACAAAAATTCTTACTATGCTATATTTCCATCATTGTTCCGGGATGATTCACTGTATAGTAATAAAGAACCAGACTTAAAGCTTACAGCAATCGAAAACCACCAAGTGAATACAGTATATCAAACAACTAGCGAATACAATCAAAACATTCCAGTTTCAAAACATTCCAATTTACTTTCTAACGACAATAATGTAACGATTGTTCCACAGTCAACGGATCCAAAAAATGAGCACATGACTAACAGCATCTGTACTTTTAGCTGTAAAGAGAGATGTGGACAAGTGACAGCAGCTAGTGAAGAAAATTTGTATCCTTGTCACTGTGATCAAGCATGCTGGCTGTATGGAGATTGTTGCATAGATTACTACCTCGTATGTCTAAATATCAACATCAACGATTCTTCTACAAGAGTACTCACTGCTACACTTGAAACTCTTCATAACTACTCTCAAGTTGTACAATTTTACGAAGACTTTCAATGGAGTCGCCTCTCGCAGTGTCTGAATTTGGTAAACACTGCATATTATTTTAATGTTGTTGTCATGTGCAGCGACCAGGATGAGATTCTAACAAGATTTAATTCTGTGTATCGCGACATCACAGATCCTTTATTCAACAGTACCAAACTATTTATGGGACTCACACAGCAAGAGATTAAAATTCGATGCGAACAACAAATGATTGAACATACGGACGTTCATGTACTTGACAATACTCACGTGACGCGTATTCGTGGAACGAAAATCCATTTCTACAATATTCGTCATCAAATTCCTATCATAGTTAAAAACCATATAGAAAATGTATTCCTTATAGAGAAATATATCTTCTGTTCTGGAATAACTTGTTGGATCTATGACTTTAACTCGATCAAAGATGACACACTTCAGAAAAGACATTACACAAGTAACCCATGTCTTGGTAACAGAAGAAGAGTAAAGGAAATAAATCACGGTACAAGTTGGTCAGATTTGTGTCTGTCTTTTATCGTCAATCTTGGCACCAGCGAGAATTTGGAAATTCTCATCCAATCATCAAGAGCCATGGTTAGTGATATTGTATCTGTGGCTTATAATAACAACTTTTTGATGACCTGGTTGGAAATTACCAACCGATTAAATACCAAAACGATTAAACTACAGGAAGATACTGAAAAACATTACTTCGCGAAAAGTGACGACGTTTCTGTTTCTACTAGTTTCGAGCAATGTAAAAGTGGAGAAAATGTCGTGTATAAACAAGCACACATTGAACGAACTCAAAAAGGAGAACACTCCGTAAAATTTAATGGAACGCAAACCAAACTAGACATATTTTCTTTCAGCTTGGAACTTTACTTGCAATCGGTGACATCTGATGAACAGCTAAATGTTGTTGATATAAGCTGGTGTCAAGTGGACATGTCCGTCCTTGATTGTAAATATTTTCAAATAACTACACATGAATATAATAAATTGGTTATTTATAATGGAACATTGATAGTAACAGACATGAAAGATCAGCTTTTACGTTTTTTATATAACAGTTCACAAGCTAACAAATATACATCACATGTAACAGAACTGGTGTATATATTCAATACAAAATATAATGGGAAAACTTACAGTATAAAAGAAGGATCTTATATCTATTTTAGAGATGGAGTAATAGAATGTTCTAATTTTACCACTAATGTCACAATAGAAAAAACAACATTTAGTACTAAACTGTGGTATTTCATGCCTGATTCGGAAGCAGAAAATGTGGCATCACTCGTTTCTTCTATATTGTCTATCATATGTCTCTTCATGACACTTCTTGTATACAGTCTCATGCCATCGTTGCAAAATGTGCCCGGGAAAATTGTTATGTCCTTATCTGGCTCTCTTATTTGTGCTCAGATTCTTCTTCTATGTTGTCAACGACCCCAGGGGCTTGCTTGTGAGATCTACGCAGCCGTCCATCACGCAATGTGGTTGTCTTCATTTTTATGGTTAGCATCAATGTCTGTTGATATTGCTTACATTTTGAATGCTAATGTTCAAACTGACATGTCCAGAAGCTACATTTTTAAGTATGTGTCCGCTGTCTGTTGGGGAATCCCTTGTTTGATTTCCGGTATCTGCTTTTCTCTGAACAAAACCAACGTTGTCTTCATAGGTTATGGACAGAATAGAGTTTGCTGGATTGGAAACTTAAAATCATTGCTTATTGTTTTTTGTATTCCTGTATTGTTAGTTAATATTATTACATTTGTGTGTGCAGTGGCAATCGTGAGAGCCATTAGAAACAGTGTTAATTTCAGGAACAAGACAGCAGCAAATCGTAGAAAAAACCGCAAACATGTTATTGTGTGCATCAATCTGTCATTGTTAATGGGTTTTAACTGGATGCTCTACATTCTGGCCGTTGTAATCAATCACCGTATTATATGGATAGCGTTTATTCTAACTAACGGATTCCAGGGTTTTAATATTTTCTTGTGTTTTCTTGCTCGTAAATCGCTTCTTTGTAAGATAATAAGCAGACTTAAGATGGGAAATAACTCTTTCAAAAAACATAATGATTCATATGTCAGTCCAAAAACTAGTTTAAAGATGTCTGAGACGACAGTATCGCCACTTTCCAGCCCATGTCCCTCAGTTAAAAGTATAACTACTTCTACGCCATGAATCTCATCAAAGTGGCTTATTTGCAGTGACCTGTAAATGTGTCCATATTACCAAATGACCCTTGTTTCCTCGGAATACAATCACATTCAGGAACATTCAATCTAACACATGATACAAATCATCATCAGATTACATATTCCGAACAGGAAGTAGCAGTTATCACAGCCTTTCGAAACTTCTATCGATCTTGAGCCAGTCTTCCTACTTGTTACTGTCATATTCGGGTGGTCTTTGGTGTCTTGCGTTCATCTTTTTCACGGTCTACATCTTGTTCGTCTCCCTGGCATCATCCCCTCAATTATTGTGTTATCGAGGCTGTCGTGAAGTTTTATATGTCTAAAATATTGAAGTTTTCTGAAAGAACCATGATGTCTAGCCAATTTTCATTTACATTCATTTCTCTTAGAACTGCTATACTGGTTATCTTTTTTTTGGTCCATGGTATTCTGAGGATTTTTCTTTAACATTGTGTTTCAAATGTTCACTTTATTGGTGATTGTCGACAGACACAAATATCACTTCTTCTTCTGCATTCTTCTGCATTCGTTCTCAAACTCCTGCAGATTCGCAGGATGTAGTCCCGAGAACGGAATGCATTGTGTCATGGTTTACAGAATTGCTGCGATATCTGCGCCTTTCGGTCTGACACATCCGACTTCAGCATGGCTTTGGGTCACTGACCCTATATGGGATGGGACAGCCAACTCTATCCCATAACCTCCTTAGTCGCCTTTTACGACATGCGTGGAAGGTAAACAGTGTTGCTATTCTTTGCTCCCCTTTCGGGCCCTGGCAACACATGGGCAACAAATATCACAAATGTTAATGTAATATTTTGGCAACACGACTCCATAAGTTCATTTTATCTGTGATTTATGGAAAATTAATGTTTCCTGTGCCATGACAAAATTAGACTGTTTATTACCTGAATATCTTGCAAATATGTAAATATTTATGCCGAAATAGATACTCTTTGTTATTTAAAAATATTTTAATTGTGCAAATATGCACATATTTATGACTGCAGGAACAATATTGCCTAAAACTGTTTAAATACAATCTAAACCAGCTGTTCTCAAACTATGAAACTCTCTAATGCTCCGAGAAGGTTTGAACAAATAATATGAAACTGGGTTTTTTTCTGTCTGGTGCAGATTAAAAAGATCACCTTATTTATGAAGGGGCACCAGCAAAAGCATGATGCCTTTATCACACTGATACAAAAGTCCCTCACGCAACTCCCTAAAGGGAAACATGCAGTTTTCGACCGTTTTTTTAAAATAGTGAAATAATGACAATTTTATGATAAAATTAACAGGAGATAGGGAAAGACCACAGCTAATGATGTCACAATATTCGTTTACACAGCAGGGGTGGGAAGGAAGAACATCAATACATTGAGACATGTTATACTCAAATACAATTGTATAAATTAAATCCAAACTCAATGCTACTGTACGGTCACAAGCATTGCGAATAACATAAGAGCAGTTATAGCTCGGCAAACTTTCCATAATTAATGTCTGCGTAGAAGAAAATGTATGAAATGGAGCCATATTACTATCAATTGTGAACTAACGATAATATAGAGTGGGTGACCGGTGAAGGGGATGTGTATAAACTACGTGAACATATATGTATCCATTTTACCCCACTCCCTCTCCTCCCGGGCAAAAACTATCAATCATTCAAGGAACCGATCAATTATGTCAAAAATGTGCTTAACTACTTCACTATCCAGCTCTAAAATAAATTTCGCAAAAAATTAAGAAAAATATGTATAATGTGTTTTACATTTTTCGGGGAAAAAAATCATATTTCAACAATTTTGTTGGTGTATAAAAACAAATTTGTTGAGGCCAAATTTAGTAAATACGCCTCTTCTCTCAAACTTTTATATAAAATTAAAACTTTTTTTTCAGATACCTTATTCCCGAATTGTTCACATAATTTACAGATAGCCACAAATGAGAAGATTGTGCATATTACTACTATAGTCAAATCTATATCAGATGGTCTTGCCTACAAAATGTTTATGCAATAGCATAAATTTGCTTTATATGACCTACGGTATAAACTATTCAAAAAATAGAAATAATTGGCGACTTTGAAAAAGTATAGTTAAATAGGGAAATTTGTTATAAACGTATAAACTATAGAAGGATTCAACGGTAATAATGTATGCATTAATACTTCTGTTTCAGGTGCTCATTCAGTAAACAACTCAGGCCACAAAAATTCTTACTATGCTATATTTCCATCATTGTTCCGGGATGATTCACTGTATAGTAATAAAGAACCAGACTTAAAGCTTACAGCAATCGAAAACCACCAAGTGAATACAGTATATCAAACAACTAGCGAATACAATCAAAACATTCCAGTTTCAAAACATTCCAATTTACTTTCTAACGACAATAATGTAACGATTGTTCCACAGTCAACGGATCCAAAAAATGAGCACATGACTAACAGCATCTGTACTTTTAGCTGTAAAGAGAGATGTGGACAAGTGACAGCAGCTAGTGAAGAAAATTTGTATCCTTGTCACTGTGATCAAGCATGCTGGCTGTATGGAGATTGTTGCATAGATTACTACCTCGTATGTCTAAATATCAACATCAACGATTCTTCTACAAGAGTACTCACTGCTACACTTGAAACTCTTCATAACTACTCTCAAGTTGTACAATTTTACGAAGACTTTCAATGGAGTCGCCTCTCGCAGTGTCTGAATTTGGTAAACACTGCATATTATTTTAATGTTGTTGTCATGTGCAGCGACCAGGATGAGATTCTAACAAGATTTAATTCTGTGTATCGCGACATCACAGATCCTTTATTCAACAGTACCAAACTATTTATGGGACTCACACAGCAAGAGATTAAAATTCGATGCGAACAACAAATGATTGAACATACGGACGTTCATGTACTTGACAATACTCACGTGACGCGTATTCGTGGAACGAAAATCCATTTCTACAATATTCGTCATCAAATTCCTATCATAGTTAAAAACCATATAGAAAATGTATTCCTTATAGAGAAATATATCTTCTGTTCTGGAATAACTTGTTGGATCTATGACTTTAACTCGATCAAAGATGACACACTTCAGAAAAGACATTACACAAGTAACCCATGTCTTGGTAACAGAAGAAGAGTAAAGGAAATAAATCACGGTACAAGTTGGTCAGATTTGTGTCTGTCTTTTATCGTCAATCTTGGCACCAGCGAGAATTTGGAAATTCTCATCCAATCATCAAGAGCCATGGTTAGTGATATTGTATCTGTGGCTTATAATAACAACTTTTTGATGACCTGGTTGGAAATTACCAACCGATTAAATACCAAAACGATTAAACTACAGGAAGATACTGAAAAACATTACTTCGCGAAAAGTGACGACGTTTCTGTTTCTACTAGTTTCGAGCAATGTAAAAGTGGAGAAAATGTCGTGTATAAACAAGCACACATTGAACGAACTCAAAAAGGAGAACACTCCGTAAAATTTAATGGAACGCAAACCAAACTAGACATATTTTCTTTCAGCTTGGAACTTTACTTGCAATCGGTGACATCTGATGAACAGCTAAATGTTGTTGATATAAGCTGGTGTCAAGTGGACATGTCCGTCCTTGATTGTAAATATTTTCAAATAACTACACATGAATATAATAAATTGGTTATTTATAATGGAACATTGATAGTAACAGACATGAAAGATCAGCTTTTACGTTTTTTATATAACAGTTCACAAGCTAACAAATATACATCAAATGTAACAGAACTGGTGTATATATTCAATACAAAATATAATGGGAAAACTTACAGTATAAAAGAAGGATCTTATATCTATTTTAGAGATGGAGTAATAGAATGTTCTAATTTTACCACTAATGTCACAATAGAAAAAACAACATTTAGTACTAAACTGTGGTATTTCATGCCTGATTCGGAAGCAGAAAATGTGGCATCACTCGTTTCTTCTATATTGTCTATCATATGTCTCTTCATGACACTTCTTGTATACAGTCTCATGCCATCGTTGCAAAATGTGCCCGGGAAAATTGTTATGTCCTTATCTGGCTCTCTTATTTGTGCTCAGATTCTTCTTCTATGTTGTCAACGACCCCAGGGGCTTGCTTGTGAGATCTACGCAGCCGTCCATCACGCAATGTGGTTGTCTTCATTTTTATGGTTAGCATCAATGTCTGTTGATATTGCTTACATTTTGAATGCTAATGTTCAAACTGACATGTCCAGAAGCTACATTTTTAAGTATGTGTCCGCTGTCTGTTGGGGAATCCCTTGTTTGATTTCCGGTATTTGCTTTGCTCTGAACAAAACCAACGTTGTCTTCATAGGTTATGGACAGAATAGAGTTTGCTGGATTGGAAACTTAAAATCATTGCTTATTGTTTTTTGTATTCCTGTATTGTTAGTTAATATTATTACATTTGTGTGTGCAGTGGCAATCGTGAGAGCCATTAGAAACAGTGTTAATTTCAGGAACAAGACAGCAGCAAATCGTAGAAAAAACCGCAAACATGTTATTGTGTGCATCAATCTGTCATTGCTAATGGGTTTTAACTGGATGCTCTACATTCTGGCCGTTGTAATCAATCACCGTATTATATGGATAGCGTTTATTCTAACTAACGGATTCCAGGGTTTTAATATTTTCTTGTGTTTTCTTGCTCGTAAATCGCTTCTTTGTAAGATAATAAGCAGACTTCGTCATCATCAGGTGCCATGCTGGATTGCGTAGGCTGTCATGGCTCTCCACAGCTCTCTATCCACAGTATTATGTATTAAGATCGTTGTTGCTTCCCTGCCGAGCCAGGTTGTCAAACTGTCTAATATTTTCTCACTTTGTCGCAATCTCTCTCTGTTGCCTTCAATTTTGCCTGTTGTGACTATGTTCTCCAAACCTGCCTATCTCATGAAGCGGCCAAAAAAGACGATTGTCTTTTTCTTATATTATTGATTAAGGTCCGTTTCGCATATGACTCTTTCAACACCTCTACATTAGTTTTTGTGGCATTCCATGGTATTCTCAGAATTCTTCTATAGAACCACATCTCTATTGCCTCTAATTTCCCACTATCTAGTTTGTTTATTGTCCAAGACTCGCACCCATATGTTAGTATATGGGTTATATAGCACTGCAGAACTCTCTTTCTCACCTCTAATGACAAGGTCATATTACACAATATATTTTTCATTTTTCTTAATGTCGTTTTTGCCTGTCCTATTCTGCTTCTTATTTCTGTTGAACTTATTCCATCTGCTGTAATCGATGTACCTAAATATTTGAATTGGTGGACCTGTTTTAATACTATAGCATTCACTATGATCTTTCAAGGTGTTATTTTGTTTCTTTGAAATAACCATTACTTCTGTTTTCATGATATTTAGGAAGAAGTCTTCTCTTTACTTTCTGTTACTACTATATTAATTAAATCTTGAAGGTCTTCCTCACTTTTTGCAATCAAAACAGTGTCATCATCATATCTCAAATTATTTATGTTATATCCAATAAACAGACTTAGAATGGGAAATAACTCTTTCAAAAAACCCAATGATTCATTTGGCAGTCCAAAAACTAGTTTAAAGATGTCTGAGACAACAGTATCACCACTTTTCAGTCCATGTCCCTCAGTTAAAATTATAACTACTTCTACGCCATGAAACTCATCAAATGGGCCTATGTGCAGTGACGTTCAAACGTCCCCATGTGACCTAATGACCCTTGTTTCTTCGGAATGCAATCACATTCAGGAAAATTCATTCTAAAACAATACAGACACACGTCATCATCATTATCAGGTTGCATAACCCGAAGAGGATGTAGCAGTTATCACAGAGTTTCAAAATGTATGTCCATCTTGAGCCAGTCTTCCTGCTTCTGTTTACTGTCATGTTCGGGTGGTCTGATGTCGCGTCCATCTTCTTCTTGTTCTGCCTCTTTTTCGTCTCCCTGGCATAATCTCATCGGTTATGGTGTTCTCTATGCTGTCATGGCGTTTGATATGGCCAAATATTAAAAATTTTCTGGAAAGAACCATGATGTCTAGCCAGTTTTCCTTTACATTCATTTCCCTGATGACGGCTATATTGGTAATCATTTTGGTTCATGGTATTCTGAAGATTTTTCTGCAACATTTTGTTTCAAATGTTTGGCAACGCGGTTCCATAAGTTCATTTCATCTGTTATATATGAGAAAGTGATGTTTTCTATGCCATGACAGAACTAAACTGTTTAAGACCTGAATATCTTACAAATATGCAAATATTTATAACGGCATCCATTACAAATTATTGCCTGAAACGGTTCCATGACAAAATACTCGCAGACAAAATATCCCCAAGACAAAATATCCTCGGATAAAATATACCCAGACAAAATATCTCAAGACAAAATATTCCAGACAAAATATACCCGACAAAATATCCTCGGATAAAATATACCCAGACAAAATATACCAGACAAAATATCCCCAAGACAAAATATCCTCGGATAAAATATACCCAGACAAAATATCTCAAGACAAAATATTCCAGACAAAATATTCCCAGACAAAATATCCCTACATAGCCAAAAAATTAGGAAAAACGTAATAGTATTAGTAACAGAAAAAAATATTGGTGAAGTAATTTATGACAATCTCCTAGGCGATATGGCACGTTTTCTGCAAACACAGAAGATCATAACATTTAAGATGTTAACATTTTATTAAGATATAAACCAACTCCAGAACCATCAGCCGTTATACCCTGAGAGATTTACTGAAGCGGAGATCGGAGCACCTATGGACGTGTCCGGTATGCGAAGAGGATAATCAACAGACCTAATTCCTAATACCTAATAATATGTAAACATAGTATGACATCTTGTATACAAACACACCGGGGAGATATAATGAATTACTAAGGCTGTGAAAATAACATCTTTATTGTTCAAATTACTTTGTTTCCACAAACAAGAAAATTAAAATAGCAAACATAAGCTAAAATCAGAAGTGTCACTAGACTAAGTCAGTCTCTTATGTAAACATACTACATTGCCTTTTGTGTGGTCAGTGCGTACCTCTAAGATAGTCAATAGGGGGTCTAGGAACGTGCAAAACAAGGGACTTGACCATCTTGGGGCGAAAAGAAACCAAACTCACACGATGAATGGTCGCGGGGTAAGATGTAAGGGAGATAAGATTTGCTTAGTTCAGAGGTTCGTAATCAGTAGTCCATTTTATTCAAGTAGTATTTCAGTGTAGCGATTTCTAGTAGATGCTTATGTGAACTTTTGAGTTGAGTGATTCGAAGGTCTTCCAAACCATTAGTAAGTTGTTGAGTGATTTCAAGGACTTCCAATCCCATCGTGAGTTGTAAATTCGTTTAGATTTAGGACTAATGATTATTATTATATTTTATATTGTTTATTAATGTTTATTACAGATTGTATGAAATATTTTATATATTATCTTTGTATTTAGTTTTTGGGATATTTTGTCTGGAACATTTTGTCTGGTATAGTTTGTCTGGGAATATTCTATCTGGAACATTTTGTCTGGTATATTCTGTCTGGTATAGTTTGTCTGGGAATATTCTATCTGGAACATTTTGTCTGGTATATTCTGTCTGGTATAGTTTGTCTGGGAATATTCTATCTGGAACATTTTGTCTGGTATATTTTGTCTGGGAATATTTTGTCCGGTTACCCCTGAAACTGTCTAAATACAATCTAGTCCAGTGGTTCTTAAACTGTGAAACTCTCTGATGCTCCAATAGGGCTTGAAGAAAAATATTATAAGCTTTTACATTGACAACAAATATGTAAATGGACAGACATATATTTTATATATATATATATATATATATATATATATATATATATATATATATATATATATATATATATATATATACAGTGCTTTTTTCATGGCATACTCAAGTACACGGAGTATACCGACCTTTTTTTTTATTTGTCCACTACATTGGTTCTGATTTCGTTCAACCTAAAGAAACTTTCAAGCATATCAAAAACAAAAATTATCCACCATGAAATACTAAAATGTTCATCACATTTATTTTTGCTTGATAAGAATGATAGACGGTCGACACTAACAAGTCTCCCAGATGATAGATTAAGAGATAAACTTAGTGTCGGGAAACAACCTGAAACTGAAGATGGATATCAGGGTATAGATTTATAATCGATTCGTCCACTTTTCCCAGTTACTAACTTTTAGCACAAAGGCCCCGTTTCGAAAGATCTGATTTCATCTTTCACAAAACGTGAAAAACTTCACCATATCTTTCGTAATTTATACGGTCTTGTTGGTAGCGCATTTGACTTTTCCCATGGTTTTCAATGGTCACTTGGTGTTGTGAGCCAAAAAAAGCACTATAAAAGTCAAATTCATTGCGCTAGAAGAATGAATTCCAATGTATCACATAAGTCTTGTAATGTCTTGTAATGTTTTGTGATGTCTTGTAATGTCTTGTAATGTTTTGTGATGTCTTGTAATGTCTTGTAATGTCTTGTAATGTCTTGTGATGGTGACGAACAAATGATAATCCTCGAAAACGAGCAAAGCGTTACATCTCCAGCAGACCGGAGCCATTAAGTGATTTTCACAAATTTGCAAAGAAAAACAGCATTTAGTTTTGTCGTGGCCATTTAGAGGTCAGTTTCGAGAATAATGTTTCGCTCGAATCCCACACGTAATTTATCTTTGCTGAGCCATTCTTTCTTGCCCTTTACATTGGCTGGCGAATTAAAGTACAGGCAAAGTAACTATTGCTCAGAGGCATCAACCAAGATAAGTCACGCTGTGTGGATCAGCGCACATGCTTAATTAGGAGTAGGACCTGAGCAGGTATATTTCATAATACTTTAACTATAATATTCACAATTGTTAAAGTATTGGCGCTCTTACGTAACGAGTTGTGCATAGAATTAGATAACATTTGACGTAGAATCTGGATTCTATATAGTGCAAGTCAACTTTGCGTCCACATATAATAATTCTTCATTGCCAAATATCAAATTATTTAAAGGTAATTTGCAAACGTATATCCACATTTTTACCTAGAAAAAAAGCATTGCATATATTACATTCTCATATATATATATATATATGTGTGTGTGTGTGTGTGTGTGTATATATATATGTGTGTGTGTATATATATATATGTGTGTGTGTGTGTGTGTGTATATATATATATATATATATATATATATATATATATATATATATATATATATATATATATATATATATATATATATAGTTTTGGCTTCAGAAGGATATACATATTGCTTATCCCGCATAATGAACTGTCGCAAGGAAGTTTATGCTACCTTTTCCATCTTCATATCTTGTGGAAAGGTGTTTTACCGCGTTTGCCAATCTTCTTAATTAAGATAAAAAGAAATTGAATGCAAATCATTGGACATGGAGATTTAAGACTATACCTCACTAATGTGAAGAAAATATCGAACAAATTGCTAACAGAGCATCAGGTTTATGCCTCTCATTAACAGCAATACTTGTGTATTAATTCTGTGTATGAATTGTACTATGTTCTAATTTATTTCGTTCCAAATATGTACTTGCACTGTGTCTACTCAATAAAGGTGTAAATAAAATTGTACATGTTTTTCTTTTTCTACAATTGTCCACTCTACCAAAAAATAACCTATCAAAGTGAGCAGCACTGTATCGGCTGTTAAAAATACATTTTAAGTGAATATGTTTAGGTAAATACAATATTAGGCAGGTTATTAGAAATATTGAGCTCGGGGTCTTATGGAAAACATACAAAATGGGCAAGGGGTCTACGAGGCAAAGAGGTTTGGAATCACTGCTCTAAGCCCACATTAAGACTCATTTGTGGCGACACTACACTTCAAGTTCAGCTCCTTTATTCGGATCATGAAAAATAAATCATCACCCTCATTAATTTAATTTGCCAGAGTTGTTTCTCTTAAGAAGTTCAGTATGTGAGTTCGATCAATGACTCTACCGCCCAACACAGTAGCAGTTTACGCCATCCGATTTGTTGTCTCATTTCCCAAAACAAAATCACCAGTACTAGACAACATCACCAGTGGAATGCTTAAGGGCCTAGGACATTCAGCAATGTATAAATTAATACAGGTATACAACTACAGTCAGAGTACAGGCAATGTGCTACAGGCCTATGTTTACCATCATAAAGAAAGGCAAGGACAAACAAAAGCCTGACAGCTACAGACCAAAAATCCTAGCTATCTGTGTCAGCAAGACAATGGAAATGATGGTTAACCGAAGATTCAAACGGTAGCCTCAGAGAAGCTATTAGTGTCAGAAAATGCTGGATTTAGAGAGTACAACAGCTAATACTCATTTCTAAATTACACCTTAAGTTATACGTTTCTGTTTATTCCGGTCAGTTCTTCTTGTAATATGACATCAGATTCTTCAATGTCACCGTATGGAATGATAAAACACTGTGGTATTTCCATACTCATACCATTTTCAAACCTGGTTTTAAAGTCTGTGTGAAGGACATTTAAATGTTTAACGTAGACCAACACGTCATCACCATGAGCGTGTGTCAGGGACAATTTCAGGAACTGGAAAATTGGCGCCTTTCAATGTTTCCCTTCATGAGATTCATTCTGGCAAAAAAGCTGCAATGATGGACTTTGTTTAAATTTAAAAAATTTCAGACTGTCACCTTGTAACTGCAAATTAACTTCATTAAATTTAATTTGAAAATATGTTAAGTAAACAATGTCTAGTTTTCAGTTGATTAAATTTTCTTTAAAAATTGAATCTTTAGCATCCAAAAACTTCAAAACGGTCTCAGAACGTGAAATTAGTCTTGTCAAACATAAATCTTTCCAGAGACAGCGCACTTCATCGTGAAGGAGTAATTCATGAAAGTCATCGTCATTTTCTTCACAAAACTGTCTTATATATATATATATAATAAGTACTCGAATTTATCCACAAATTCTATCTTGGTTTTGCCTATTCGATTTTTGGTTGTCGTGTTGTCATATCTGTTGACATAATTTTTATTTTTTTTACCGTTTAAATATGAGTTTTATGATTCGCTGTATTTTATATACATATATATATATATATAATACAGCGAATCATAAAACTCATATTTAAACGGTCAAAAAAATAAAAATTATGTCAACAGATATGACAACACGACAACCAAAAATCGAATAGGCAAAACCAAGATAGAATTTGTGGATAAATTCGAGTACTTAGGAGCGAACATCAACGGTGCGGGAGACTGCATGGCAAAGATAAGAAATTGGCAATGGTATATTGTAAAATAACACGATTGAAAAACATATGGAAAAACAAACCAAATAGAAACAAAATTGCTAATGAATGTTACGAACTTTTATTTTTCTAATTGCAATATACGGCTGTGAAACATGGACATTAAGTAAAACAGTGGCAAAAACGATAAACGCCTTTGAGATGAAATGCTATGGGAAGATACTTAGAATATCATTGTGGGAAAAAACAACTCGGATATTATAAACACATTGTAGATTCTAGAGTGTAGGTTACTAAACACAATAGCAAAAATAAAACTACACCTGTTTTATAACACCTAACGCGACACAACTTTTAAAAAGACAAATAATGGAGAGCAGAGCATCCGGGGGAGGAGAAAAAGCAGACCAAGAAGACGATAGACTGACGACATTAAAGATAATATTAATACATCCTTGAAATATGTAAGCCGCATGGCCCAAGACAGAGAAGGGTTCAGTGTATTCTTCTTCTTCTGCGTTCGCTCTCATATAACCACAACGAATATATCGTGTGATTTCCGCCGGGGAGCGTGAAGTACGTTGTGCTACAAATTCCACAGTAGAACTGTGTTATTTGCACCTCGGTTGGCCACTTGTGGTCAGGACGTCCGAGGTCCAGCACATCCGTTTTCGTCATGCTTTTACTTCGGGTAAGCTTCCCTAGTCCGTGACAGCCTGTTTATCTGTCGCCGGGCACGTGGGTGTGTAGTGCCTCTTCGCCGAGACGATTGTTGTTCACGTCTATCTCGCACTAGGTGTTCCACCGTCTATGAACTCACCTCGTGCAATAGGACGTACTGTGCCTGTGCCCATCGGGTACCGAACCTTTCTTATACGCGAGCCTGGTTCCGTATGAGGAAGAACATGCCAGAAGTGTTGAACCCTGACCCCTTCGCCCTCCTATCCGAGGTGTCGTTCACAGACATCATGAACCCCTCGCCCAAGTTCGAGTCTCACACCATGCGTTTGAGAGCAAGGCGTTTTTGAGCTGAGCGACCTTGTCCCAATAGGTCCTGAATCAATCGGGTACTGAACCCTTTCTCTCTGAAAGTGTATTTCCGGTATAGGAAAATTTGACAGTAGAGTTCGGACAGGGCTAAATTATTTGTCCCTTTTGTGCCTGAGCCCATCGGGTACGGAACTCTCTCTCTCTCTCTTCGCGAGCATGTTTCCGGTATAGGAAGGCTCGACATTAGAGTTGGGTCAGGTCTTCTTGCTTTTCTGAACGCCCATAATTGGGTCTGGGTCTCTGCCTATAAGGAGCACACGTAACTAGAAGCTCGTCTCGAGCTAACAGAGCTTGTAGTTCCCTTTTCCTATGAACTTTTCACTTTCTATTTGCAGTTCGCGCTGCCCTCTGGCGCTGTTCTGTCCTTTCATTGTATCATTGTACTCAGTATGAAATCTATTTTTCTCTCGCCATGCATCTACCTTTACGTGCCTTTTGCATTGGCCGCCCCTCCAATGTTCGGACTGGACTGACTAGCGTCACTGTTTGTCGACATTGCCGCTGCAGGTGATGATGGTGTCGGAGATATTATCTGTCTCTTATGCAGTCAAATCTCTTTCCATCTGCTACCTCAACATTATCGGACACGATCCACAAATGATTTAACCAGAAAGAGCACGATCCGCTGTATTTCTGTTTCCAGGATGCACCGCGAGGAGGTACATTTGGGATCTTGGTTATCTGCTAACCCTGAGTCCACCGAGAGCATTGCCTTCCCTTTGCACCCCATTCGGTGTATTCATTGTGAAGGCAACGTTCTGAAGAGAATATGTTACACGACACACACAGTAAGTTATGTGAAATAAGACATTTACGGAACGACTAATGGTGATGTTGACCTTCCTAAATGTAGTCCGCTCTCATGCCCCCCCCCCTAATTTTTTTTATCTCGCTGATATAGACATCCTTCAATTCGAAATCGACCCCTGGGAATCCATATAAACCACTTTGGGAAACACTGGCTTAAAAGAATGCTCGTCAACAAACAACAACAAAGAGAACTGAAACTGTCGTTTTCTAATAGCGGATACACTCAACGTTAGTGCCTATAGACGTGTACTACGTGCAGTTGCGGTGCATCAACTTTGGCACGGCAAAGGCACTTAAATTCCATTTCAATGTTTTCATTATTTTGAGGGTCATTTTGATGTCCGGTGCGACCGCAACCCCCTCGGCACGCCCTTCACTCAAGGACACGGGGAAGAATATGCTAACAAAGATGGCAGAAATCCACTATGAATTATAGCTTGTATCCTGATATAGCCTAATCGGACTTTGTCCGCTGGTTGAAAGAGGCACGCCTCTCCAAAAGAGAGGCAAACTCATTAACCTACCTACCTATGAATTATAGCAATCTTTAGCTTAAAGCTGCATAATTACGTTCTATGAATGATACTCTCGGCTGGCGCGTATTGCTTTGTTGAGAAGGATGGAATACATATGGGATAATCCAACTACAATTAAATAAATCCTCTACATCTTGTCAATACTTTCCTCTATATAACCACATCACTGTTGCCTCTAATTTTTCCACTATCCTGTTTATTTATTGCCAAACTTAGCATACATATTTTAGAGTCAGTGGTAGGTCCCTATATAGGCCTGAGAAGATTACAGGCTTTCGAGTACAAATGCTACAGACGAATTCTACGAATTTCCTATAGGGAACATAAGACCAATGTGTACGTAAGAAATAAAGTAGAGATGTGTGCAGGAGTTCAGGAACCATTGCTTTCAATAGTGAAAGACGAAAACTAGCATGGTTCGGACATGTATGCAGACATGATTCCTTGTCAAAAACAATACTACAGGGAACTGTTGAAGAGGGAAGATACTGAGGAGGGAAAATAAAGGCATGGACAGACATCAAGGAATGGACAAGAAAATATATTTCCACACTCATCCGCATCGCTGAGGATATAATTCGCTGGAGGACTCTGTGTGCTGAAGCAACCAATGTGGCACCCCTACGACCGTGAAGGATTATTGATTGATTGATATAGGCATATCCATGAAACTCTCTTCAGCGCTTCTAATGACAGTAACATATTACATAGCATATTCTTCTCAACATCTTAACTAGAAATATGTGTACCCATACAAATAGAAAATGTATTTCATTTTAGATTTATAGGTCTATATTGGTACATATGGTATGCATGGTCTATTCTTCCTCTTCTGCGTTCATTCTCTTATAACCACAAGGAATAAATTTACAGCCGGCGAGAGCGAAGTACGTTGTGCCACAAGTTCCACAGTTGAACTGTGTTATTTGTACCTCGATTGGCTCACTTTGTGGTCTAGACATCCGAGGCCCAGAACATCCGTTTTTGTCATGCCTTTAACAAAGGTAGTAAGTAGTCTTCCCTAGCCCGTGACAGCCTGCCTATCTGTCGACAGTCACGTGGGTGCGTAGTGACTCTTCGCCAAGACGATTGTCGTTCACGTCTATCTCGCGCGGGGTGTTCCGCCGTCTGTGAACCTGCCTCGTGTAATTCGACGTTGTGTATCTATGCCCATCGGATGCTGAACCTTTTCTCATCCGCGAGAAGAGTTGGGCCATGGCTCTTTCGTCTTCCTAGCCGAAGTGTCGTTCACCGACAGCGTGAACCCCTAGCCCAATTCCGAGTCTCACACCACGACATGACCTATAATGGCATACATGGCATCATATGGTTGCCATCTCTTTCACAGGGTTTCTATCTCTTTCACAGGGCTGTCATCTCTTTCACAGGGTTGTCATCTCTTTCACAGGGTTTCTATCTCTTTTACGGGGTTGCCATTTTACATATCTGGCTCATGATTAAGTTGAATATGACAAGCCGAATGGTGCAGTTATCTCAACAAGGCTCTAGACCATGCATTCCGTTCTCTAGACTACATTCTACCAATAGATTTTGAGAACGAATGCAAAAAACGAAATATTTGGCAATTTATTGCCTATTTTGAAAGCATATCAACTTTCACATATAATCTTGTTTAAATTTATCTAAAAAATGTACTTACGTAAAACACATGTTTTTAGAATGGCCCACTTAGACATGACGAACTATCACTAAAACTAGGGTGTTATGATGTGTAAACAAGAAAACCTACAAATTACAATACACAAAACATTTTCAACATTTATATCAAAAGGCTGATCATGTTTTCTTGTTTAAACTATCGTTCAAAGCCTCCAAATAAAAATTGATAAACCAGCTCTTTAATAAAACTGGCTAGTTTATTTGGGTGGTCTTTGTTCATTTTTTTGCTTCTTTCACAAGCCTCCATTGAAGCCATATCTCTCCACATCTCAAGGGGTTCTACATTTGTAGAAACAACTTGTAAACAACTTGTAGAAAACTGGCAACCAAACCACAGAATAAAACAAAAGTCAGTCCTGAACCATGTCGATGAAATAAAAGTCAGCTATTACCTCCCAGACAAGAAACAAAAACTGCAAAGAGTAGAAAAATGTTTATCACCACATGCAGGATTTAAATTGCCGGAAATCAAGAGACAATTAAGAAATAATGCACTGAAAAGTTCAGACCCAGTAAGTCTTATGAAAGCAACACAGAAAACAATAGACACCTACCCAGAACAATGGATTCATGTCTATACTGATGGGTCTGCTTTCAAAGCCACTATCAAAGCAGGTTATGGTGTCTATATAGAATACCCAGACAAAACATCTGATGAGTTGTTTGATGCCTGTGGGGAGATATGTTCTAACTATGAAGCCGAAATAACAGCACTAGAAGTTGCAATGTACCACCTGAAGACCATATTTGATGCCTTTCCGTCAAAAGTTCAAAACATTGTTATTTTCACAGATTATATGTTCACTCTTCAAGCACTAGAATGTGATGGACATTGTAAGCCTGAGCTGGTGGAAATATATCACTATGCCAACCAGCTTACATTATTATGCAGTGGATATCTGGCCACTCAAACACACCTGGCAATGACAAGGCAGACAGACTAGCAAAGATGGGAGCTCAACAAGAACAGCCATATACATAAACAACCATGCACACAGTTAAAATGATGCTGAAATCTGTGACTAAAGAAAATTGGATGAACAGAGGGGGTTATGGGAAATAATGGGAGGGAAATCTATAAATATATGACCAGCCCAAATCCTAAAGATAACATCAACCTCATAAGAAGAAAAGACCAGAGTATCATATTCCAACTGCACACCACAGAACATGTACAGCTTAACAATCACCTGAACAGAATACAATCACAACACACAATCCAGAGTGCCGGCTGTGCACTCATCCCTATGAAAATATTGACCGCAACCTTTTTAAATGCACAGCACTGGATGACATCAGGAAAATGCTTCTCCCTCCAGGGCTAGATAAATGGAACACATTATTTGGAAGAAAACAACAGCTCACTAACACATGCATATATCACACAATGGCATTGGGCCAAAGGGCATGAGCCTATGGACTGCTAGATCAGCAATCAACCAACCAACTAATAAAACTTGCCTAGGAAAGAAATCGTGTGAAACATAGACACTATGCATTTTGGCAATTTAATTAATTTAGGGTCTCCTTGTTCATATGAAATTTTGCACTGGCCAGCTTTTCAACCATCTGTAAAGACGCAAAAAGCCGTAATTTTGTATGTTTTCTTCTAACTATATCAAGACCTTGTTTTAATGTATTCCGGTAGAGGGTAACGTTGTTTCGTAAAATGGGGTCGCAGATCAGTTTGTTTCTATAAAATGGGGTCATGACTCAAAAATATTTCAGAATCAGAGCGATTGATGTAGAAGAAATCTTTTATTTCTGAGACATGTCTCTAAATCTGGACAATCATTCTTTGATATAATTCTGTCATTCATTGTGGTTAAAAAAAATGACAAAATACTTCATATAATCTTCAACAATTTTATTTACATTAAATATCTATTCTATCTATAAACCTGCAACCATCAGGGTCATAAGGGTACCACATTGAAATTTTTAGCACACAGTCCCCCGGCGAGGTGAAAATTCTTGAGACTAATGGGAATCGAACCAGGCCCATTCTAGTGGCACCAAATCACATTGTAAGGTATGGTTTTAACAATACATTTGCGTGAAATGAGATGTTTGAGAAAAGTTAAAAATATCAAACATTGAGACCAACGGAGAAATGAAGATATCAGAGAAGAAATAAAAACCATCTCAAGACTACATTGAGAGACAGCAAACAAGGTGGTTTAGTCACATCATTAGAATGGAACCAAAGCAACCAGTACTTTGTGCATACAACAGCTGAAGATCGGTCTACAGAGAACAAGGAAGACTAAGAATTAGATGGATGGAGACAATCAAAGAAACCTTAAAGAGACACGTGCTGACAATAGCCAAAGTCTGACAGCTCCAACTTCACCCACAACATTTAACAACACAATTGGAGGACCCATGTAAGAGGACAGCAAAGTACACCACTAAAACTCCCTCTTTGGCACCCCAATCATGAAGCCCTGATTGTTTCCATTCATGGGCAGTAGGGTTAGTAAAGCATAAAGAGGTTTCAGCAGCTCTAGCTAATATTTTTCTTTTCCACTCTTCATATTCCACTACTGAAGTCATTTGTTGATGCTTATCTGCAGTCTGTTTGTTGTTTATTTGTTAAATGGGGGATTAACGCCTCTTAGCTGAGGCACGACCCTTTCAACCTAAGACAGTCTATTTGGGTTATATCAGGCCGTATTAGCTTTTATCTAAATGTGACCTAATGGTCTGGGTGTTTGGAAAGCCGTGCGTGCTATTGCTATGAATTATCTATATTGCTAGGTGGAGTTGATGTTTATTTGTGGCCAAGATGCCTTTATCTAAGTGTGACCTATGGTCTGGGCGAATTGAGAACCGTGCACGCTATTATTGCAAAAGAATGTTATGTTGCTAGTGTATTAAACTGTTTATTTCCGGTGGTATTGCTTTTTTATTTAAGAGTGACACTAATGCCTGGGGGAGTTTGAAAAACCGTGCGTGCGATTATGCCAAAAATTGTCCATATTGCCAGTCATATCCTGTGATGAGCGTTCCTCGGTTGTTATTTGTTGAAAGCTGTGGAGAGAGACCTGTAGAAAGACTGATGACAAACAGTGACTTGCTTAGATTTTTTTAATTAGGGCTTTAGTCCTGGTTATAAATTATTTAATTAGTTTTAGCCTATCTGGTGGTACATCATGGCCCAGAACCTTTTCTAATTTATATTGTATTTTATTGTTTAGGTAGTAATCTTTTAGGTCTTGCCTATGATGGTTGTATTTATGACAATGGAGTAGGAAATGATCTATTGTATTTTCCTCTTCACAGTCTTCACATATTGGTTCAAGTATATAATGTAATGAAATCTGCAGTCTGTTCTACTTTCTGTCTTTTTTATCTCTCATCATCTGAAAATTAGAAAAGTTAAAAAAAAATGGTTCAAAAGTTGTAGAGGATTGACTTCACTGTACTCGGTTTCCTATATATGCTCACCACTCTCAACAAAGTGGCATACCAGGAGTACCACTCATAGCACGTAACTCCATAGCTTCAAGTGATAACCCACAGGGATCTCTGAAAAAATCCACTTTATACACAAAATGACATGAGCCAGATTCGAACTCATGACCCTTGAACTCAAGGCGAACAGCTTAACCCCATTACACTAGGGATATTGCCTTGAAAATTAGAAAGTTGTGACAAATCTTCAAATTAATAATATAGACTTTAATTAATGTTTTATTTGGGTCAGTACACATCACAGCCAGCCCCTTGTCATGGATATGAAGATTTAGTCGCCCCCAGTATGTTGACGGGATCTTAACGTGTTGCGCAGAATAGCAAAACTATGACCTGTCATGTATGTTGTTAAAGATAAATAAGGAAATTTGGGGTTGACTTGACCCATCCCATAGAATACTAAAGTAACCCAGAAGTCATTCTGAAGTTGGAATGTGTCACAGAAAGACGAGATATTGCAGATAAGCTGTAAGCCACACATAATGAACTCAGTTCTCTAGACATTTTTTGACATGGCTTTATAGTCACTTTTACCCATGTGATAGGATAGAAAATTACACCCCTAAAGCTCCTTAGCTGTCTCTTACAACATGCATAGAAGGTCACAAGGTTGCTATACTTTGATCCCCTTTTGGGCATCAGCAGATCAATAGAATAATGTCACGTCTGCACTTGTCTGGAATGCGTGCCTATGTAATAGTTCGTCTTTAAGCAGAAAATAGAACAAACTCAGAATATTATGCACAGGTTCATTGAAAGTTTGTTATGGTGTACACAGTTTTCATGTAGTCAATAATTTTATATTACTTTCAGAGCGTGTCACCACAAATAACAAAAATGGTTAATGTTAGTGAAATTATGCCATGATTTAATGAGAAGGGATAATGCTAGAGTTTGGAGGGGAGATGTGTTAGGCGCAGTGTTAAAAATAATTCTGAGGAGCACAGTAGCCTAGTTGATAGTGAGCTTGCTTGCTATCACTGGATTATAGCATACCAGGTTCGAAACCTTGTCCGGACAAACACAAATTCCTGTTGTGATTTCTTGCTGGACACGACCACTCCTCCTGTCGACTCAGCTGTAATAGGGTACCTGACGCATGGGTTAGGTGAGGTAAAGACAGTAAGAAAGGGAACTGGCCACCCCAATTAATAGCTGCTGTGACTTAGTGCATGAAGTTATATTCATCCGTGACATCATGTGGCTGCCATGGGGCCTACCTTTACCTACAACTAATTCTAATTCCTATCCCTACCCCCTCCTACTGTGTTTCAAAAACTGTGTTCTTCCTATTTACGTTAATTATTTCCCTGGCTTCAAACTACTAAACAATTGCATTCTGCAATGTCACAAACTATTAAAAAATTATGACCAGACAATTCTTTATAAACTATGAGCACTGTAAAGATTGGTAGGCACACATTCCAGACATGAACCGTTACTTCTTCTTCTTCATTTATTCTCAAACTCTTGTAAACTAGTAGGATGTATTTTGGAGAACAGAATCTGCCAAATCAAGGTTTACAGCTATCTGCTCCTTTCAGCACAACAAACCAAATTTAGTACAGCTTTGTGGGTCACTGACGTCACATGGGTCCATTCATTATTCGTGGTTTAAATAAAAATTACTCCCATGGTTAAACCAGACATGAGAAAGTTGGATACAAGGATCAAACTCTGGGACGGTACCATATTAATTTAGCAAGTGTTGTCGAGGACCCTCTTCATGCGGTTTCTGGTCTTTTTCTTCAGCGTTCATTCCAAAACTCCCAATGGATATCTCTTGCAGCAGAACAATGGTCCTACTAGATTTCTAGCAGAATTTAATCCAGAGAATGGAAATTATTTGCGCTGAGTCGCCGTTTTATTTACACCAATATCATCCATCTTCAAAGGTGGTTTCTGGTCAACCATTGACTAGACAGCTGAGCACTTATGGGAAACCGTGTGTTATGACACTGGTTCATAACTCATATTACCGTTACCTTTTACAGTTGATCCCAAATCGTCATTATCAACTAAGACAGATGAACTTGACAGGATGATCCTGCAGTCTCCGGATTACATCCTGCTAATACGCAAGAATTTAAGAACGAACACAGAAGAAGAGTGCCCAAAGAGCACTAGAAAACACTTCAAGCGAATGGATTCATCAAACTCTGTGGTCTGTATCAAAAGGTGGGTGACAAAAAACATCTGCCAACTCGGTAATTTGGTCTACCAAAATTAATTAACATCTTTCTGTAGATATCCGTCTCTATAGGCCAGCATTCCTCCTTTAACTGATTTAGTGAAATGCAGTCTTGCAGGATATGTTCCGTTGTCTATCCACATGGACACAGAGGTAATGTTACCAGTCTTGGATGAATATATAGTATAAGAAATATAACAAAATAGAGGACGACAAATACACTGATATTGTTACTACCTTGATTTTGAGCTTCTACGACCTCCAATAAACTCCTCTTTGTACTTTTTACTTGTGAACTTTTGTCTGTGGATTGATGATTTATTCATTGCAGACATTTAACATTTACTTTAATGATACAAAAGGGGCATAGAATAGAAGAGACCAAACATTTCAAAAGATGTAGTTTCAATTTTACTTACATCAAATATTGACACAGTTAATCCGTAGTAATAAATGAATAGGCAAAAAAGATTCTGGCAATGACCTTCTTCGCCCTTGTTGCCCGGCCTGAAAGGGGAGAAAATAATAGTGAAACTTTTACATGTCATGCATGTTGTAAGAGGTGACTCAGGCTTTTAAGGGTTGGAGTTGGCTGTCACATCTCTTACAGGGTCAAATGACACAGAAACCATGCTAAAGCCAAATGTGTCAGTACCAATGGCAAAGATATCACAGCCAAGCTGCAAGCCATGACACAGTGCATTTAATTCTTCAGACTACATCCTGTTAATCTGAAGAAGTTTGAAAAAGAACGCAGATGAAAAGGGCCTCCTTAATATGACACTGGAGAAATTATGATGGTTGCACAGAACAGAGATTAGCAGTGCTTGATGATGGTTGCACAGAACAGAGAGTAGCAGTGCTTGATTATGGTTGCACAGAACAGAGAGTAGCAGTGCTTAATGATGTTCTGATAAAGAAACATCACATTAAAGAAGCTATTGGTTAATCCATGTTATTGTACATCAAGGCAAACCCACAATGAATATGCATGCTGATAGTCCCCATTGCTAGCTAGCTGGATAAACACTCTTAATTCTACTCGACGTGTTCTCAGTTCTATTTATACCATAAATAATATTGAATTGCCGCCCATGTGTTACCGAGGTCTGAGAGGGAAGTAAAGAACAGCAACACTGTTTACCTTCTATGCATGTCATAAGAGGCGACTAAGGAGGTTATGGGATGGGGTTGGCTGTCCCATTCCATATAGGGTTAACATGACCCAAAGCTATGCTAAAGTCATATATGTACGACCGAAAGGCGCAGCTATTGCATGATTGCTGTAAACCATGACACAAGACATTCCGTTCTCTGGACTACATCCTGCTAATTTGGAGGAGTTTGAGAATGAACGAAGAAGAAGAAGATACTGAATTGCCTTGGATGCAGCATGGATACCTCCTGGATACCTCATCTATCCCAGTGTCCACTCCAGCAATTGACCACAAACTTCAGTACATCTCCAGTGTTTATCTTAAATTCACAGATACAAGTCTGTCTGCTCTCTTATTACTACGAATATCAGCACACCCAGGGCAATAGATCAATTTGATACTCAGAAGTTTAGAAATAGTTATAGTTTTGACAATGGATGTTCTGAATATTTTGTTCATTTGCATAGTGTCAAAAGGAGCAGCTATCACAGACAAGTTGTAAACCATGAAGCATTAAAGACTTATAGTATTGACTTTAACCCCAATCATCATAATTGAAGCAATTATTCTGTATTTCCCATTGTGCTCCATGAGAACTCTCAATATCAATAGTTATAATAAACCCCAAGCCAGATTTTTCTCATATTTTCAGATAAATAAAAAATCACGGGACATACCAGTTCAACAATAACATTTCAGTAAACAGCCAAATACTGGAAAAGGTCTCCAACTTTAATTACTTGGGTAACCAAATGTTTGTTCATGGAGACTCAATGAAAGAAAGAAATACACGCATAGCAGTAGCAGCTAGCACATTTACCAAACTAATATCTGAAAGTCAAAAAATCTAGGAAGAAACACCAAGCTAAAGCTATTCAACTCCTATATTGTCTCAGTATTAACATATGAAAGAGAAAGCTGGAAATCAACTCAAGCAACAGATCAAAAATTAAACAGCTTCGAAAACAAATGTCTCCGGAAACTGATGAACATAAAATGGGGCGATTTCGACCACAAATAGTGATTTAAGAAAGAAAGCACACCAAGAATATGTTTCAAACGTCATAAGAAAACACGGATGGAAATACCTCGGTTATGTTTTAAGACTAGATGAAAAGAGAATAAACCAACAAGCCCTTACATGGACGCCTGAGGGTAAAATAAAACAAGAAAGGCAAACCTAAAAAAACACCATGCTTAATGAAGGGGAAATAACAGGCTGCAGGACCATACAAGAACTAAAACTGCAGGCAGCGGACCGCAACACATGCAGAATCAAAACCTCTGTCCTATGTGCCGACTGTGGCATGAAAGGAACATATTTCTCACCACCACGGAGAGATCTATCTGGGAACACAATATCATCCTACCCGGTTTTTTTTTTTTTTTATATCAGATGATTCATTTAAAGGTCTGCTTTTCCATTGTTCCATTTTGTCCATTATTTGTCAAGATTCTGTCTGTATTCATCAATCATGTCTGTGTAGTACAACATTACCACACATGGATAAGATCAATAATTTGTACTGACTGCAGTAAAACAGAAATCCACCAGGCAAAGCTTGGAACAGCGCAATAAAGTTTTGCTAATCACTGGAAACACATATAAAAACACACAAACTGATGTTTCAACCAAAATGCCTTTATGACGACACACAGCAAATAACCATAAGTAAGAATGGCACTATTGTATATACACATACACACGGATAAGCATGGCAGCCAATTCCTCCACACCACAAAGAAAGTCTGCAACCTCTCCAATATCAATTGACAAGAATGCTTTCTATATCGTGGCCGTTCCATAGATTGTCTTATTGAGTTACAATGTTCTGTTTACACTTGACCCATACCATCAGAACAATCTGCAATCTGTTTACACTTAACCCATACCATCAGAACAATCTGCAATCTACATATAGTATAGTGGGTACAATGATAGGTCTGCCAACTAGGTCAGATGGTCTGCCAAATTAATTAACAGCTTTCTGTGAATATCCATATCTTTGAGCCAGTGTTCCTCCTTTAACTGGTTTAATGAAATGTAGTCTTGCAGACTATGTTCTGCTGTCTGTCCACATAGATACAGAGGTAATGTTACCAGTCTTGGATGAATATATAGTATATGAAATATAATTGTTGTAGTGTGACAAGTATGTCAACAACAATATATTCACGTGATCAAATAAACATGAAAAGCGAGAAAACATCATTACCATGTGTTTGAGGGACATGTTTATTCAACTGGATAATCAGTCTGTATATAGTTGCTTTCCTGAGACCACTTTGTTCTTTAAGTTTGAATAAGTCAATTTAAAGCTTCAGTGTCCTGTTTTGAGAAAGAACACAACTTTTTTAGCTAGTAGATAGTCGTGTGAACTAGAAAACAGATGTGTGAGCTAGAAGACATGTGTGAACTAGAAGGCAGATGTGTGAGCTAGAAGACAGTTGTGTGCGCTAAGATTAACGTTGATCTAGAAGACAGATGTGTGAGCTAGAAGACAGATGTGTGAACTAGAAGACAGATGTGTGAACTAGAAAACAGATGTGTGAGCTAGAAAACATATATTTGTGAGCTAGAAAACATGTGTGATCTAGAATACAGAAGTGTGAGCTAGAAGACAGTTGTATGAGCTAGAAGACGTGTGAACAAGAAGACAGATGTGTGAGCAAGAAGACAGTTGTGTGTGCTAAGACAAACGTTAATCTAGAAGACAAATGTGTGAGCTATAAGACAGATGTGTGAACTAGAAGAAATATGTGTTAACTAGAAGACAGGTGTGTGAGCTAGAAGAAAGTCATGTACGCTAAGACAAACGTTGATCTAGAAGACAGATGAGTGAATTTTTAAAATACATAATTAACACATACCGGCCGACGCAACTTATAGAAGTAAGAAACCGTTATGTCTTCCAGCCGAGATCACTTATACAAGTAATGAAATATTTTGTCTTGTTTAGAAATTTAGACTAACCTAAACTAACTAGAACTACTTCCTACAGGAAGTAAACACTTATCTTTATCAAATAAGACGAGCGTGGCATATGTGTACATCGAAGTTATTTGTTATAAATTAGTTTATTTATCGTGTTTATAATTCTCATAATGGCAAGCAACATAGAAAATGGCCAAGGTTTGTCATCAGCACGTTCTGTACGTATGAGTGCTGTACAAGCCCGAGAATGGCTAGAAAGTGCAGTTGATTGGGACAATGAAAGTGATAATGATAGTACTTCTGATGAAGAATTCATAGAAGATGCAAGTTTTGATTTTGATAGATTAGATAACAATTCTGATGAAGTAGATACCGTTTCAGATCCTGCTCAAAAGGGGGCGTCTCCTCAACCAGGTCCACGTAGTTCCTCTGTGAAAAGAAGAAGAATTGAGGCAGAACCTCCTAAATGTACGTGGAGAGAAGTCAGTGAAGGTTTCACTAATAATAATTTTAGATTTTTGCCACGGCATACACCCGGTGTCAATGCTGATCTTAATGAAAGATCAACACCACTTGACTGCCTGAAGACTCTTCTTACAAATGATGTTTTAGAGTTACTCATTAACTCTATAAACTCATTTGCTGAACACAAATGCATGATCAACAATCCATCTAAAAAGAGATCTGTTTTTTCCCAATGGACACCAATAACAATGTATGAAATGACCAAATTTCTGTCAGTTCTGATTGGAATGGGCATCAATCGTCGTCCAAGTGTCAGGCACTATTGGTCAACAATTCCAGTATTTGACACAAAATATTTTCCTTCAATGTTTACTCGTGACAGATTTCTGAGCATCTATCATACAATGTTGCACTGTTCTAAACCTCTTTCAGAAAATAAAGCAAAGATAGAGCCTTTTATGAATTTACTATTGTCCAATTTTCAAAAAGCATTTTATCCGTATGAAAATTTGTCACTAGATGAAATGGTTGTTGGTTTCACCGGCCGGTGGCAATATAAGCAATATAATGGCACCAAACCCCACAAATATCATATAAAAGTATTTGGACTTTGTGATTCCACAACTGGTTATGTGGTTAATTTGCTACCATATTTTGGTAGTAAAACATCTTACGATCCAGAGGCAGATCTTGATGGAGGAATGGCGGTCAAAGTTTTTCAAACGCTCCTGTCTCCGCTAGGTACCGGTCACCATATATTTGCTGACCGATACTATACAACCCACAAGCTAATAACTTATTTGCTTTCCAAGAAAACCTATTATACAGGAACCTTAAACAAAAATAGGAAAAATTTCCCCCTGGAAATAAAAGCATTAAAATTAAATCTTTTGCAAACAAAGAGCTATTTGGACGACAACAACTCGATTCTAGTCACAGCATGGAAGGACAAAAAGGCAAAAAATCCTGTTGTTATAATATCTTCTAAGGCTTCAATTGAAAGTATTACTGTTGTTGGAAGAAGAAACACACAGAAAACAAAGCCAAAAGTTATCCATGACTACAACCAGTCTATGAATGGGTGTGACAGAGTCGACCAAATGTTGACGTACTATGGCAATTTCAATCGCAAGACGTATAAATGGTGGAAAAAAATCTTTCACTGGATGCTTGAGATTTGCCAGGCAAATGCTTTAATTTTATATAGCCTTACAAGGCAAGATAAAACGAAAACCAACATGCTTGATTTTAAAATATCCCTTATTGATGACTTGAACAGAGCAGCGGCTATTTTAACACCAGACAATGTACGACTTGGATCCTCTCTTGTTGTACGTGGAAGACCAAGAATCTCACATCAAGTAGAAAGGCTACAAGGAGCCAACCATATTATTACATATACTGGACATCAAAAATATTGTGTTCAGTGTAAAAAGTCTAGAAGCCAATTTATTTGTGAAGGTTGCTCTTCAAATCCTGCTCTCTGTCCTAAGTACTGTTTCAAGCTGTATCACAGCATATAATAGATGCATCATGTACCTGGGTACTTGTGTGTTTGTAATTATTTTCCTAACACAGTTTTTTTTACTTTTACTAAATAACATTTCTATTTTTGCTATCTGGGATCTTGTATATATTTGCATAAACATTATGGATGTGTAGCATGTGAACACTATTTTAACTATTTATATTTTCTATTCATATTATTTAAACTGGGGGGTCACATTGCTAATTTGTGAATAACTAAAAATCTATAAATCCAGTTAGCATTTATAAGTTATTGTGTTTTCGAAATTGGATTACGTATATGATGAAAGGAAGAGGAAAGTTCTAGGACAATTATTGCTGAAGCGGATCCTTGGTAAGTGAAATTTATTTTCTCGCATTTTCATATTTTTATTTTGTGCGTGCGGATATTTCTTTCTTTAAATTTAACATTAACATACATTTGCTATAACAGTCTACATATCTATAAAGTCCTTCCACTTTTCTTTGAATAGACATATAACACATCTTACTTTAATCATGTTTAAATT
Source organism: Meghimatium bilineatum (assembly GCA_034231615.1). Taxonomy (NCBI): domain Eukaryota; kingdom Metazoa; phylum Mollusca; class Gastropoda; order Stylommatophora; family Philomycidae; genus Meghimatium; species Meghimatium bilineatum. The sequence goes on along the minus strand of CM067305.1, from coordinate 36,753,902 downwards.
TCATAATTTCAGTTTGACTAACCTATATCTGCAATATTATAAAATTTCTTAGCCGAAGGCCATGATACGAGTTTGGGAACAATTCACAAACCGATAAACAAATATCAATTTTGTAAAATGTTATGTATCCAGAAGTGGATTACCAACAAATTATGGTTATTTGGAATGCTCTGTCAAAAGTATTGTGGTCTGTGGTTCCGCATAGGTGAAATTTTTGTGTCATCTAATTTTACATTTTAATTATATGCATGTCTATATTATTTTATACAACTTTTGCAATACATAGCTTTTTATATGCCAGTCATCAATATCTTATAGTTCATCCAATTCCCTGTAATTTGACATATAATATGATATAGTTCAACAATTTTTAGACACGGAAAATGTTTTTTGCTGGCGTATATATGTAATATTTTTTGAGCTAAAAAAATTAATGCGTTCAAACTCTAAAATAATTACGTGCTGAATCAGTTAAGCAAGACTGTAGTTTCCTAAATATTTGGGGTTACGGGTGGGTGTGGAGAGAAGGGTAATCCTATTGATGAATCTATTGACAGCACTTTAGCAGCAATATCTCATCATATCAAACTCTAGCAGCAATATCTCATCATATCAAACTCTAGCAGCAATATGCTAATTTGCTGCCATTTTTCATATTAATTAGTTCTGCACGCACCTAAAAATTATAGAAATAATATCTTACCTTTGCCAACACAAATATATATAATTTTTGTGGTATTTAATTATATTCAAGTTTTATAATTTATTTTCATTTTAATTATGCTAATTTTTAATTTTTAATTTAAAAATTGTAGAAATAGGATCTTACTTTTGCCAACACAAATATATATATAATTTCTGTGGTATTTAATTATATTCAATAGTTTGATAATTTATTTTCATTTTTATTATGCTAATTTGCTTCAATTTTAATATTAATTAGTTCTGCGCAACTAATAAATTATAGAAATAGGATCAACATATGCATCTTGCCTTTGCCAATACAAATATAGGTACAATACACGAATCAGTGGACAGCTTTCTACGGAACACATAGCTAAAGTAATTAGATGGAACAAAATTCCTAAAAGTCGCATATACAAATGCTATTGTCGCTATTTGACACGTTGCGCGATGCGAGCCCCTGACCACTCGACATTCGCGCTGCACGCTGATGTGGGATGTGGATGGCCAGTTCATTGCACGCAAATCGCTAGAACGGTATTTTAAGTTACGACTTTTGAAGTTTCCGAGATAGTGCAATAGCATATGAAATTAAAAAGTTGGTATGTTGTCACGTGATGTGTCCAAGGATTCTTGTATTAAACCCAAATATATATAATTGCGGTGGTATTTAATTATATTCAATAGTTTAATAATTTATTTTCATTTTAATTATGTTACTTTGCTGCCATTTGTAATATTAATTAGTTCTGCCTTTGCCAATACAAATATATTTAGTTGCTGTGGTATTTAATTATATTCAATACTTTGATAATTTATTTTCATTTTAATTATGCTAATTTGCTGCAATTTTTAATAATAATTAGTTCTGCGTTCACCTAATAATTATAGAAATAGGATCAACAGATGCGAACATCATCAGAAAACAAATCTGGACATACATCGGCCACATACTTAGAATAAAGGAAGACATAATTCCACGATAAGCTTTCATGTGGACGCCAGACGGGTAAAGAAAACAGGGAAGACCAAAAAGAAAATCAGAAGAACATTTCTGAATGAATTAAAATCAACAGGCATAAATGCACAAGACCTGCACGTCTTGGCAACTGACCGACAGGCATCTAGAACTACGATATTGGAGCTATGTGCCAAACTTGGCAAAAGAGGAACTGACTGACATAATATATATATATAATTAATTTTTAAATTTTAAATATTCTAATTAGCTGCCATTTTTGAATATTAATTAGTTGTGCGTGCTTCTTAAAATTACAGAAATGGGAACAATAGATGTGTCTTGTCTTCATGAACAAAAAAATATATAGTTCGTGTGTTGTATTATTGAAAATAACAAAGATAAGTTAGAAATTATCAGCTCAGCTACATTTTGTGGTCACAAGATTTTTTTATATTTTCCTATATTAGGCTAATAATTTTACACCGTATTGCCCTTGCAGCGGGTGCTTTCAATAAACTACGTAACATCTGGACGTCAAACACACTAAGAAACAGCACAAAACTCAGGTTGTTTAACTCCAACATCATCCCTATTCTATCATATGTATGCGAAAGTTGGAAATCCACAAAAGCCACAGATAAAAGACTAGACTCCTTTGAAAACAAATGCCTACGTACCATTCTGAATGTTCAGTGGAGTGACTTTAAATCTAACACTACTATAAGAGAGGAAAGCAAACAAACCTATATATCTTCCTTCATTAAACAAAGAAGTTAGACTTACATCGGCCATGTTCTTAGCATGAACAGCCTAAGAATTCCCCAGTAGTCACTATATTGGGTGCCACCCGGAGTAAGAAGACAATGACGACTTAGAGAAACTCTACAAGGAACCATTAATAGAGAAGGCATGTCAATGAACCTAAACAACACGTAAGAATTGAAAGACCTGACAACACAAAGACAGAACTATGGTTTCTGCCTTATGTGCCGCCTATGGCCCTGGAGGAACATAACATAACATATATTAGGCTATATGTTTCATGTAAAATATTTTGATGACAAATTCATAACTTTTTTTCAGGGTTGACGTGCAGACTTGGTTGAGGTATCGTTGAATTGCATTTTTTAAGGGATATCTAACTATATTATTTGTAATTATTATTATGTAGCACAATTCTGAAAATTTTGCCCAAGTACCTTTTACACTTTTAATTTTTAAATAGATTTTCCATGTCTCTCGTTTCATTGCAATTTGCTTTAGATCTTCATTTCCGAATTATATAAGGTTGAATGAATCATGATGTATCATTAAAACCGTTTCAGTAACATAGCTATTTAATGTCTACGATATTAATGTGTTAAATTAATGATCAACCAGTTCTTGATTCAGCAAAACATAAACATTATTTGAACTGGAAGTAGAACTTTAAAGATTGTAGAATTTATTTACCAAGGGCCATAGCTGGGTATAGCCTCTCAAATCAGGGGATGTAATAAATGTGACATTTATTAACTCTTTCCGGACCAATCGCCAGTATACTGGCTTTATACTATGGGTCTACAGGACCAATCACCAGTATACTGGCTTTTTCTTTGATATTTGATTACTTCACAAGGCTAACTGTAACCTTGTGAAGTAATCACATACCATCAATGCACTTATATATTCATATTCTGTATCCATTCCCCTTTCCAATGATATATTACACATACACTATTTATCAATATTAGTATGTCAAGTGATACAATAAAAAACACATATAAGGAAACTTTGTAAAATTAATTTGGTCCAAACCTAAACATAATCAAGTCCTGAAAGAGTTAATATGCACACATATATTAATACATCATCAATATATAAAAATATTTTGATCTGATCATTTGGCAATATCATTTAAATGAACAACTCTAATTTATTTTGAGAGATTTTATGTAACTGTTCCCCCTTCTCCTATTTATAAAAATGTTTTTTGAAAGCAATAAGCGCAACATTCTTCCCTCACTGTTGACATGGTGAACACAAGTGTGGCACATAAACACATAAATTCGTATTTAAGAATGTCCATGTGAGATCAAGTTCCCAAGTCTATGTCGATTTCCTCTGTGTGTAATCGGTTTGCAAGTGCAGTCTTTTTATTGTACACGCCATCTGCATTCCACTGCAATATTTTTAAGTGCTTATTTTTGTCTGCAACATGATCTATATGTGATTTTTTTGAACCAGTAGTTTTTTTCCTCTGATCTCTTTTCCTGGCTCCACAAATTGAGACAGAGGTACCACCAGTCGCTGAGGGTGGGCTCCTTTGAGGCTTAGAGCCCGGCACTTCATCCGCCTGACGGGATTCCACAGATGAAGCACCAAAACGAATCATCTGTAACCTTTTATTTGACATGTGAAGTCATTGCGTGACACTGGTTTTCAGCCTTGGCTGGACTATTTTGTACCTTTCGGTCCAGTGTCTCCGTCTTCCATCTTACTTTTGAGTCAGGATGTGTTTCCCTAGCCCTTATCCATCCAAGGATTGTCCACAGGGCAGTGGAGGTTTCATTTTGGAGTTTTCCTTCTCCTAGACAGCTTGCCTAACAGGGTTAACGAGCACCATCTGCCCGGGGTTTTGAGGTAGAGTTCCCCTCTCCTAGGATAATTTTTTTGTTGCCAGGTATTCATTATCGTCCTCTGTGGTTTATTTCTTGTAATCTAAGGCACCTCTCACTCAGGGAAGGCGATTTAAGAACATTGCTCTCTCTTGTTCTAATATCTATAATTTCCCATTTACCCTACCCAACCCTCTAACCCTACCTAAACCCTATCCCTACCCCCCTCCCCTCCTGCACATTCCTGGAGTGGGGTCAGTGACCCCACCCCACTCCAGCAACCTGAGCTTATAGCGGCTCATACTCGCTTTGATGCTGCCAGTCAATGGACATATGGGGTATTTCAGTGGGAATATCAGCGCCGACTGATATCCCACCCCGTCCTCGTGGTCAGCGACACCGTTTGGTCAGCGGCTGTTTATTTGCCCAGAGGGTTATTCACAGCTGGCCTCAAGAGGCTTTTCCACTATCCGCCACCTGTGGACGCTTCTGGTAGGGGTCGGTATCCCCTGCAGGATTTCTAGAGCGACTGTAGCCATTTTCTGCCGTATTTTACTATCAAATTGAGTACCGCGTGGCATGGGTAAGTGATCGTGACTACATGTTCTAATTGTTTTTTGTGTGTTTAATATGTTGTTATTTGATAAGAATGTTTGTGTATTCATTCAAAAACACAAAAATAATATGTATCAGGGGTACCACATGTGTGCATGGACAATAATTACGTTGCGTGTTGGCATAGACCTAGTGTTGACAGGACGGACATTATATGCAATTTCTTCATGTTTTATTAGTTTTTTTAGTTCATATTATATTAGTTTGGATATAAAACAATACATATACAATAAGTATAGGTATTTATGAGGATTTTACCAATGTTGCCACACATTGCTCATGTATTAGGGTCGTCAAGAAGATATATTTGCGATTTTGAAAATGGCGTTTTCCGTTTTTCCCCCGAATTTTCAACTTCACAACTTGCTCACAACTGTCATATCACAGATACAACAACAACAAAAACATGATTATATTCACTATGCATTCCTTTATTTACATGTGCAAAAATTATTTTAATATCTTCTAAAACAAAAAAGTTATTGCATTTTCAAAACACTCACTATCAACAACGAAAATTTTCCAAAAAGAATCCAGGCCCAGAGGAGAAATTTCTCAATTTAATTCAGGACTCTAAAGGTTAAAGAATGCTACCGTTTTATAAATTTAATATTACCTCTCTCAAATTATCAATATTCATTAATTTCACTATTGTCAATCCCCAGGTGGTGTTGTCGTAGCTTCCATAGACCACAATCTAGGATACCTCACATGTCACAGACTGTCTGCAAGCATGCCTGTATACTCAGTGACTCCATGAACATGATTATGAAAGTTCAGGAGGGGTATGTTCGAGAACAGTGGCTGGATGCAGTGAAGATTCCTGTGTGCGTACAGTGACTTTTATTTTTGTGCTGGGACACGCGGGAGTCCGGGGTAATGAGAAAGCAGATAGGTTGGCCTCCCACGCTGCTTCTACGGCTGTTGGTGGAGTGATGGATCGGGCAGACATTTTGAATGCCATATGGGAAAATACACGAACAAATGACTGTACAAGTGACGATGGCTATTGTTCCATGATTATAATAAAGGAACTTGGTTTGAAATGTGGGGTCGCTAGAAAGGAGAATTTCCATGGGTGAAAAAAAATGATGGTCAACCAACGGCATACTGGGACTGTCAGTCAACGTGTAATGGCGGATACACTCAAGGAAAGATCTGAGCACCTATGGACTTGTCCGGAGTGCAATGACAATGATTCAATAACTAACTAACATATGCCACAATCAAGCCTACCTCACATATACCACAATCAAGTCTACCTCACATATCCCACAATCAAGCCTACCTCACATATCCCACAATCAAGCCTACCTCACATATGCCACAATCAAGCCTACCTCACATATGCCACAATCTAGCATACCTCACATATACCACAAACAAGCCTACCTTACATATGCCACAAAGCCTACCTCACATATACCACAATCAAGCCTACCTCACATATACCACAATCAAGCCTACCTCACATATGCCACAATCAAGCCTACCTCACATATGCCACAATCAAGCCTACCTCACATATACCACAATCATAGCCTACCTCACATATGCCAAATAAAGCCTACCTCACATATGCCACAATCAAGCCTACCTCACATATGCCACAATCTAGCATACCTCACATATACCACAATCAAGCCTACCTCACATATACCACAATCAAGCCTACCTCACATATGCCAAATAAAGCCTACCTCACATATGCCACAATCTAGCATACCTCACATATACCACAATCAAGCCTACCTTACATATGCCACAAAGCCTATCTCACATATACCACAATCAAGCCTACCTCACATATACCACAATCAAGCCTACCTCACATATACCACAATCAAGGCTACCTCACATATGCCAAATAAAGCCTACCTCACATATGCCACCAAGCCTACCTCACATATGCCACAATCAAGCCTACCTCACATATACCACAATCATAGCCTACCTCACATATACCACAATCATAGCCTACCTTACATATGCCAAATAAAGCCTACCTCACATATGCCACCAAGCCTACCTCACATATACCACAATCATAGCCTACCTTACATATGCCAAATAAAGCCTACCTCACATATGCCACAATCAAGCCTACCTCACATATGCAAACAATCAAGCCTACCTCACATATGCCACAAAGCCTACCTCACATATGCCACAACGCTGTCTCTTAGTCTTGGAAGTCTCATCAATCTGACCTTGGAAAATGGAGTCAAAGATTCTCCGGACAAGAGGAGTCACAGTGGCTTTTGTGTCCTTGGGATTTTCTTTTTTAGCCTTTACTCTGGCCACCTCTTTTCTCAACTGCCTCCTGAGAACGAGAGTGACTCCATTACATAAATATTTATATTAGAAAAATTACAGGAAGGACATAAAACAGAAAATGAAGTCTTTATATTGTAAAAGTTCTTCTTCTGCGTTCGTTCTCAAACAACTCCTGCAGATTAGCAGGATGTAGTCTGCAGAACGGAATGCGTTGTGTCATGGTTTACAGCATTGCTGCGATATCTGCGCCTTTTGGCCTGACACATCTGACTTCAGCATGGCTTTGGGTTACTGTACTGACCATATATGGGATGGGACAGCCAACCCCATCCCATAACCTCCTTAGTCGCCTTTTACGACATGCGTGGAAGGTAAACAGTGTTGCTATTCTTTGTTCCCCTATCGGACCCTGGCAACACAAGGGCGTTGTAAAAGTTAAAATTAATGCCATTCCACAACACCCAAACCAAATTTAATTTAAAATGATATGATTTTCTTTCTTAATTATATGCATATTTAGTATCTCACTGACTCTCGAGACACATTTACACACACGCCTCGAGTGAGTGTGCTATATAAACATTTATCAGTTATAAATGCTGCTAGTGAAATAATATAACGCTGCCAAAGTCGTACATGCTCAGCAACTGAAGCAAATAAAATTATGACATAACGCATCTGTTCTCTGGACATCCTTCTGGAAATCTAGTCTGACCATTTTCCTGCTAAAAGGGAGATCCAGCGGGGATCCCATAGTCGTAACCTTCGATGACAGTTACCATGTTGTATCGACATGCCGACGTTGTGCTTGGACTAGGACGGGCACAGTGTAGGTGAGCAGAACAAAGAAACCTGTCGCAAGGGCCTGAGTTGTGCCATGATGTCGACGTCAGATTCGGCGGCATAAGACTAAAAACACCATCAAATCGGATAGCTGCTGGAATAGAGGGAGTGCACTTATGGGAATGCCCCACGTGCTGTGAGGCCAGTTTCTAATCAAGAAGATCCAGTAGGGAGTTAGAAAGCGAACAAAGAAATGATACAACACCAGCTGACTGCGAAGATATTTATTGTGCTTCACACACCTTTTACCCAAAGTAATGCCAGCCAGTTTGATTAGCGCCCTCATGCAAGGTGTAGTAATAAGCAGAGACTCATCCTCCTCTGCTGCATGATCAAAACTCTGGACTTGGTCCACCACAAACTGGGCATGTCGGAGCACGCTATCTTCTGATAAACTTGTCAGCCCAGCTGGAGGTACGGTAGTCTGAGGAACATAAAGTTATGCCATGTGTAAATATAGAAACTAGAATATTTATAGAAATATAAGGTATATTAAAATCTGCTCAAATTTTGACACAATTTTTCTATCAAAAATTCTCTTGAAGTGCATATTTAAAACCTTGTTTAGAACCACATCCCGCTGAAGATGGATGTGACGGGCCATTGCCGCAAATAAAACGGCACCACAGTACATTTTCATTTTCCGGACTACACCCTGCTGGAAATCTAGTAAGACAATGATCCTGCTACAAGAGAGATGCAGCGGGAGTTTGAGAATAAACGCTGAAGAAGAACCACATGACTTTCATTAATTGTATCAATTTGTCTAGATCTAAATACACATGTAAATGTTCATAAGTTTTAAAATGTTCAAATGTAAGCATTAATGCAATTCTGGAAGTGACTACTTGCTTCTTGCAATCACTGTTGATAATTTGATTACTGGAACTTTCCGTAACTTCATAATGCACAATCATTGGGTTTCGTGCCATTTCTAACCTCACTGATTTGGTGCACAAAAAAAGCCAAAATGACACTTTTATGACTGTGGAGATGAAAGACAAGGGGGTATGGAAGGTACACAAGTGGAACAGAAGGTACACAAGGAAGATGAAAGGTACACGGAGGGATGAAACCCACTGTGTATGTGTGTCAGCGCACACATGTGAAAGGCACACAGGGCAGACGAAGGGGAGAGGGTTGATGTTGATAATGTTCCTCCTTTGCAAGCAAAGATGAGCATGGTATGAAAAACAAAAAATGTGGTGTGAACAAAAAGAACAAAAAATAATTTGTGATTGTCTAATTTGTTTTTGGTTTGTGAGTTTGCAGATGTCCGATTTGTGCCAGGAAAGTTCTATTGCAGTTTGTGCAAAGGGTCCAGAGTAGGACAGATCTAAGATTTTTCCGTTTGCTTCTGTCTCTCGTAAATTGCCTGCAGTGTTCATTCTTTTTTCAAATTTAGTGATGTCGGCAGTGATCCGGGTGTGCCAAGCTGATCGATAAAGGGCTGTAGTCTCCCTGTAGCTAGGATCGATGCTGCAGTTCTAAACAGGGGGGATGAAAGGGACACAGAGGAATGAAAAATACACAAGAAGGATACCTGGGGTAACATCTAAGGTTTTATGTGAATACGAATACCTGACAGAAAAGAAATGTTATTTTTCCAATAATTAATTTATTCATAATACCTGAATTTTATTCAACAAATCCTCGTAACTAGCATCTGGATTGTTGATGAGAAATTCAATAACAATCTTGGACATATGAACTTTGACCCTCATCTGCTCAATGAAAGGACTGTAAGCCTCGCTGGGTTGCATCAATATGTACTCGACAAAACCTGCAGTCAGAAAAAAAAATTATGTGTAACTGTAATCAAACCAGAGGTCGTAGTAACTGGATTACCAGAACCACAATTTTTTTTATGGTTGTAAAGATTTTATATAACCAAATTGGACTAACATCTAAGGTTGAAAGAATGTACCATAAGAGGTACATTTTACTTAACCTTTAGGACTCTACAGGCGCAATTTTGCAACAAAATTGTGCCCCACACCTTGCCTATTGGCTCAATATTGCGCAGCGACTTAACAGATAGTGCCTGAATCGCGAGTACGGAACTTCACGAAGTAAAGCTTATATGACGTAGAAATTCCCGCCACACGAAGCTAGGAATACGTCAGTCTAAAGATCAAATTCCTTTACACATTACCATTGTAAGAAGGGGAAAGCCAGTTGGTTTTGTAACGCATTTCTGGAGTGACTTTAGCTATTTTCTGTGCAGTATTTTACTATCAAATTGAGTACCGCCTGCCATGGGTAAGTAATCGCGACTACATGTTCTAATTGTTGTTTTTTGTGTTTAATATGTTGTTATTTGTTAAGAATGTATGTGTATTCGTTCAAAAACACAAAAATAATATTATCAGGGGTGCCACGTGTGTGCATGGACAATAATTACGCTGTGTGTCGGCCAAGACCTAGTGTTGACCGGACGGACATTATGAGATTTCTTCGTTTTATTGGCCATATTATATTAGTTTGTATATGAAACAACATATATACAACAAGTATAGGTATTAGGGAGGATTTTATCAATTTTTCCACACATTGCTCAAGTATTAGGGTCGTTAAGAAGTTATATGTGCGATTCTGAAAATGGCGTTTTGCAATTTTTCCCCGAATTTTCAACTTTACATCATGCTCACCACTGTCATCTTCTGCGTTTCTACTCAAACTCCTGCAGATTAGCAGGATGTAGTCCAGAGAACGGAATGCATTGTGTCATGGTTTACACATTGTGCCGGTATCTGCGCCTTTTGACCTGACACATCCGACTTCAGCATGGCTTTGGGTCTCTGACCCTATATGGGATGGGACAGCCAACTCCATCCCATAACCTCCTTAGTCGCCTTTTACGGCATGCATGGAAGGTAAACAGTGTTGCTATTCTTTGCTACCCTTAAGGCCCCGGCAACACACAGGCGGCTCACAACTGTCATATCATACATACCAACAACAACAAAAAAACACAACTATATTCACTATTCACTCCTTTATTTAGATATGCAAAAATTATTTTGATCTGTTAAAACAAAAATGTTATCGCGTTTTAAAAACACCCACCATCAATAACGCAAATTTTCCAAAAAAGAATTCAGGCCCCAGGGGATATTGCGTAATTTTAATTGAGGGCTGGGCTCTAAAGGTTAACCGGAAAAACATGCGTCCGGAATAAAACGGATTATTTGTTTAAAAGATGAATGTACATACAAGGTTTTTACGTCTCCTCCATAATTTCAAGAAGCATTATGCTTGTAAATTCATGAGTATGAAATAATAATACACTCAAATTGTTGCAAGAATGCGGTGGACAAACTGGTTAGGGAACAAAATTCTACAACCTTTAACATTTTCTTGTACAGAATTATGATTTGACCTATTTACACACAAAACTCCCCCCCCCCCAAAGACAAATAAGATATGCGTTAAAACAATTGGGTCAAAGTGCATGAGCCATGGAAAGATGGATTAGCAACCAACCAATCATTCGATTAATTGCAAGTGATACAATGTATAAAACTGTGATATAATCAAGTGTTTTTAAGTAATTCAATCACATTCTGTTCCTTAGCATATTTCAATTTTCACTATTTAAAATATTTAATACAAATTATGTTCTTCTGCATGTGTTCATGAGATATAAGAGTTTCCCTTACTTGAAACAATCAAATAAAGGCTAATTTAAATAATGACAAACCTGTTGAAAACCCAATCAAGGCATTTTCTCCTCCATCAAAGCCAGCAACAAACCATTCATTTATTGGACCCATGTTGCGGCAAGGTACTCCACCTGGAATAGAACAATCACATTTAAGAAAAAATAAAATACCAAACATTGAAAACACTTTATTTTCTTCTACACATGAGAAGCTTTGTAGGCTAGTTGATAGTGAGCTTGCCTACTGTAACTGAGTTACAGAGGTGCCAGGTTCTAGCCTAGTTGATAGTGAGTTTGCTTACTGTCACCAGGTTACAGCATGCCAGGTTTACTATCACCAGAAAATGTGATTTGTTTGAAACCAAGTCCAGATAAAAAAATCATGGTCGTGATTTCTCACTTAATACGGTCATTCCTCCAGTTCAGGGGTTGTAGTTGGGTACCAGGAGTATGTGTTGAGGAAGGTAAACACCGCAAGGAAGGAAACTGGCCACACCACCTAATAGTTGCTACCATGGGACTTTAACACATATCTGTACTACGACTAAAAGATGTTGCCATTTTTGTTTCGATCCCTGGAAATAATGAGCAATACAGGATTTGCATCCTTTTGTGCAATTGAGGTTTCTCCAGAGATGTATTTCATACTATGTAGATAGACTCCCAACTCCCTATAGGCATGCAATGCTTTGAGAAGAAATGTACCACTCAGAAGGTAAAAAGCTTCCTGTGTAGTCATATAATTTACTATGGCCACGCAGAAGATGAATGTGTTAGACCATTGGCACAAATAACACAGTGACACAGCGCATTTCCATTCTCTGGACTACATCCTGCTGGAAATCTAGTAGGACCATTGTCCTGCTATAAGGGAGATCCAGCGGGAGTTTGAGAATGAACACTGTAGAAGATCTACTAGGGAATCTGTGCTGTTGCATAGCAAGTTTGTCTAATGGGACACTAGTGAGACCTTCAAACCTGCATGCTAAAACTGGCATGTTTGTTTATCTGAATTTTAACTTTATGTATGTCTTTGAAACAGCCATTCCTTGTTTTCTTCTTTTTTAGACTAATTCCTTTGTTTTCACTTGCTTGTACTACCATGTCCAACAGGGCTTGAAGTTGTTCGCTCCCTTCAATCAGAATTGTATCGTCAGCATATCTTAGATTATTCAGATTGTAACCTCCAACTGCTAATCCTGGAATGTGAAATGAATATAGAAAAAGAAAATCTTCTAATGAAAATAAAAGCAAACAAAACAAGAAGTGATCATATGGGGAATATAAAGATTTAAAAAATTGCTGGAACATCTGCGGTCAAATATATTGAAAATCAGAGACTGAAATGGTTCCGCCACTTAATGAGAATGAACCAGTATTGGCCAACAACAGAGTATACAACATAAATGAAGACATCAAACGGCAAAGGAAGACCAAGAAGAAAGTGGATTAAAGGAGTTACAAACGCTCTGAGACCTCACAATATTACTGCATATCAAGCAACCAAACGTAATATTGCCCAAAAACCGACCAGCATTCAACCATGCTACAGCTAACAGTAACAGCAGAGAAAACACAATCGATAGAAGAAAAATGTTACACTGAAGAACTAATAACAGAAAAAATATGGAAGTTATTTGCTGCTGGCATCTTTTACAGAAACTCTATATAAACAACCTAACTTCACATCCATACCTTCTGGGCTGGCATCCTCTTCAAATATGGGTTTCAAGACTCCGCTAAAGTACAGATACTTGTTACGTTCAATCAGGCCGGTGTCAAATGCACACAAGTGTGTGTTCTTATCATAAACACTGGAAGGGAACACAGTTTTAAAGATTAACGTGCATGCAGATGAATCTATCAATCAAATACTCAATCAATCAATCATCTATTATGTCTATCTATCTGGCTATACAACTATTTGCACCTCATGGAATATAGGTCTTAAACAAACTCCTCTTGTCCTATTTTTAGCTTGCTTCCAGTTCTTTCCATGCTCTACCACACCAAACTACTTTTGCATCTCTGCATCTATTTCTTTCCTCTAGATAATACTTGTTATTTCTCGTTTTCTGTGGGTTCTAGAGTAATGCCTGTATTATTATGCTTTCTTCTTCAACGTTCATTCTCAAATTCCTATTGAATCTCTCTTGTTAGGACAATGGTCCTACTAGATTTCCAGAAGGATGTAGTCCAGAGAATGGATATGAAAATGGAGAATTAAATTGTGTTGTCGCCATTTTATTTGCACCAATGGCCCAACACATCCATCTTCGGTAGTTTGCTATGCTTTCTGTTAGCTTTCTTAATGTGTGTCCTCCGCCGAAGACGGGATGTATCTGCCACTGGCGCAAATAAAATGGCGACACAGTGCATTTTCATTTTCCGGACTACACCCTGCTGGAAATCTTGTAGGATCATTGTCCTGCTATAAGAGAGAACCAGCATGAGTTAAAATGAACGCTGAAAAAAGAAGATACCAGCTTCTGATTCTGATAGGAGAACGAGGAAGGAGACAAATAATTTTTGAACGTTCAAAAAAAAAAGAGGGAGACTTACCTGAAGTTTGTGATTTTATGTTGTGGCCGGTCTTCCGTTAATTTATCAAAGTCTTCGTTACCAGTAAACAATTACAACTTTGGATCAGTGAGGGCAATGAACTCTTCAACCTAGAAATAGTAAAACCAACATTAGCCTGACATTTCCTGCTACAGACATTACAATAGATCTATTATGTGTATGAGAGACAAAATAGCTATAAACATCAATCTTTGGGATTCGTTTTTAAATTACTAGATGAAATATATCACATCATGGTTTAAAGCTACACTATCCATGCATTTTTGGCCCAACACATCAAACTTCCGCATGACATTTTTGGTCAAAGACAACTTATTGAATGAGGAAGTCAGTCCATACCAAAACATCCTTAGTCACCACTTACACTATGCATGGTAAGTGGCAGTGTTATTTCTTTGATCCCTTTTTCAGACCTGGCAATACACATCATGATCATATCCATAACCCTTCAGGGTCGTAGAGTTGCCACTCTTGAAATATAGCGGTGCCACTCTTGAAATGTCAACAGAAAAATTTTGCCATGCCTCTCTGTTCTTTGTTTAGGTGAAGAATCTTAATCTTGTCCAGTCTTTAATATTATCAATCCATACTTTCCTCTTACCACCTCTTCTTCATCAACCATCAGCTGTTCCCTGCAAGATAATTTTGGAAAGGAAATCATGCCTCATGGCCAAACCACACAAGTTTTGTGATGTCTCACCACTGCCGTGAGATGTTCCTGTTGGCGTCAAATACACATAGGCCAACAGAAATATAATAGCAAGTGAACTGCAGATTAGTAGCATGTACTCTGGAGAAAAGAATGTTGTCATGGTTTACAGATTGACTGCACCTTTCGCCTGACACATCCAACTTCAGCATATACCAAGTAAAAAATTAGAGACAGTTTTCAGGAATTCTAGGGATGCAATTATTAATTAAGAGAGAAAATGAAAAATTCACTGCATGGTATATGCCGAAATCGGATGTGCTGGACCTTCCAAGGTGCAAATAACTCAGTTATGCCGTAAATTAGTACTACAACGTACTTCATGCTTCCCGGCAGAAATCACATGCACTTTTGTGTTGGTTACCAGAGTTCGAAAGAAGAAGAAGACTATGTCACAACAACAAAATTTTTTCTGAGCTTGTTCTCAAACTCCTGCATATAACAGGCTGCAGTTCAGAGGATGGAATGAGTTGTACCATAGTTTGCAGCTTGACTACAATATCTGTGCCCGTCAGCCCAGCACATCCAACTTCAGTATAACATTGGATCGTTTATGAAACAGTAAATTCAACTCACAAAATCCTCTTAGTCACTTCCTACAACATGCATGGCAGGCCTTAGTGTTGGTACTCTCTGTTCCCCTTTTGAGTCCGGCAAAACGTGCCCGACTACAAATAATCATTTTAGCTTAAGTAAGGCCTGCCGTCTAATGAAAGCAATGAGATCAAAAAATTACTAGAGTACACCCATAACTGAGCCAAATGCAAAGCGTGTTACGAAACCATGGCCTTTGGAAAAGTAAGAAATTGGTCGCTCACGGTCACTTACAAAGGACACTGTTCTGTAGCATTCTTTACATTCAGATCCGTCTCTCGTTTACACAAAAGTCACTTCTAGTGGACAGCAGGCCTAATGTGTGCACAATGGAAAAAAAAATACTTTTATGGACGTGACTATTACCTTCTAACCTTGCTACAATGATCCTTCAAGGAACGATGCAAGGAAAAAAAGGAAGAGACAAATTTTTCTTAACTGACCACAGATACAAACAAATGAGCAACACAACTTACAGCATCTTCAGAATCACCAGGAAATAACTTCAGTTCCTGATCGTCCATGTACTTCAAACATTCATTACATCTTTCTGGGAGAGCTTTCGTATGACTTAAAGTCAACACTGTGGAATTTCTGTAAATAAGAAACAGTTCATAACATGAAGTAAAAGATTACAAGTGGGAGAGGAAACAAACAGATGATGATGATGAAATAATACCTTTAGCTGCGAGCAGAAAGCTCTTGACACATGATGATGATGAAATAATACCTATAGCTGCGAGCAGATACCTCTTGATACATGATGATGATGAAATAATACCTTTAGCTGCGAGCATATACCTCTTGATACATGATGATGATGAAATAATACCTTTAGCTGCGAGCATATACCCCTTGACACATGATGATGATGAAATAATACCTTTAGCTGCAAGCAGATAGCTCGACAGTCCACTGATAAATTGACAGATTTTCTGACAAAAGTACAGGTCTTCCTCAACTAAGGTGATACCGGTGAGTATAAGCATGGTTGTGTTAAGGGGCTTATAGGTTTATGTTTTTCCTAAAAGGAAGCATTTATTATTATTCGAGAAAAATAATACTATTCATGACATACACGTTATCTACTAGGGATTTGTTGTTGCATGGTGGTTGTTCTGGTATGTCACTAGCTAGACCAGGCACTCTACATGCAGTTAACATAATCTATGCCGAGTCATATGTCAGATTGTAATTAATTTAAAAATCAGCTTACCTTTCTTGTTGGTTGATATTATTTTCATCTTCTAGTTTGGCCATCTTGGGACTGTTTTCCTTCTCGTCGCTCTCATCAGGACACTTGTCACATTCAGTCATCTCCTTGGCTTGAACATCATTAGCAACTATTTCTTGAGCTTTCTTTGGTTCCAACTTGGGCCTGCTTGGAAATTATGAATGTTTCCGTAGAAAGTAGTTTCAAACAAGTAATATCAATAATAAAATATCAATGCAAAAGCAGTCAAGCTAAATTACATCTGGACAGAGCAAGCATATTATTTATCAAGTGAGATATTCTTCTCAGAACGATGTGTTCATCGTGGATACTCTGAGCGCTTCTCTATCCCGGGCAAGCAGGACTGCATTGGCCAGAGACATGTGCATACATTCTTCGATGTCGCTGGTCCATCATCTTCTTGGTCCATGCACAGAGAAAGACAAATCAATGTAAAGAACATTAAATGTAGATAAGGGTTGAATCTTGAACAACATCACAACATGAAAGCTGAAGTTTATTTTGGTTATATAAAGAGACGTAATAGCATGAGAAAACTAGTAATGGAAGGCATAGTTGCTGGTAACAAGGCAAAGATAACAACGGACGAGAGACATTTCAGAGTCTTTAGAGGTGCCCATGGCGGCATCATGTCAACTTGCTCAGAATTGTGAGGAAGTTTAGTGCTCATAAGTAATACTGCATTTTGGGAAGAATGTAACTCAATTAATGCTATTCATAATATATCCCAATCATTTATATTTTCATATAACCTTAATTTCTTGCTGCCTCAATGGAGCCCTGATATACAGGAACAGACGAGATCTGGAACAGACCCGTGAGCTTTCTGCTACAAGTTGTTTTAAAAACCTCTTCTATTTATGCTGTCCATATTTTCATGGGTGCCTCTCTAACTTTAAGCCCACTATATTTAAACAGCGTCACTTTTCGGATGGTATTAGTAACTAGTAGCATGTCAGAACCATTTGACCTGCTGTTTTCTGATGAAGTTCCGCACTCGTGTTATACCCACCTGCCGTCTGATTGTCTCATTACTGATTATATCTATTTTTGTGACCTTGTGAAAAAAAACTACTGAAAGCAAACAAAAGGGTAAAGTACACCCTGATCAAGTGAAAATATCTGATAGAATAGGAACTACCAAATCAATCAAACAAACACAGAATAGGAACCACCAAATCAATCAATCAAACAGAGAATAGGAACCACCAAATCAATCAAACAAAGAATAGGAACCACCAAATCAATCAATCAAACAGAGAATAGGAACCACCAAATCAATCAAACAAAGAATATGAACCACCAAATCAATCAATCAAAGAATAGGAATCACAAAATAAATCAATCAAACACAGAATAGGAACCACAAAATCAAACAGTGATTGTTCCACGTAAACTGCTATTTAATTTTTTTATATATTTACTTACCAATTGGTGCACAATTTTACTGCAGTTTTCTATTTACTTGAATTTTTTTAATCAAACTAATGCAAACATGTTTTGGCAGTAAAGAAAGTCAATAATAATCATGTACGTTCAAGTAACTCACCTTCCAGAAAACAATGACATAATTGTGGGCTGTTTGTCATCAGGAGTCTTAGAGGCGAGACGACCTGAAGTCCGAGCAGGTGCTGTAGAGTATAGATAAAACATATACATATTTTCTGATGCCACTAAGCAATTACACCTAATTAACCTTACAGGCTCTATAGGTGGTTATAGCCCCAACGTCATTATGTAACTTGGGTCGGTAGGCGTCTCCATTCACCCCCATTGCTATGCCCCAAATCATCAGCACAGAATCACACGAAGTAAAGCTTATATGATGTAGAATTCCCGCCACACGAAGCTAGAAAGAAATATGTCACAGCCTAAAGGTCAAATTCCTTTACACATTACGATTGCAAGAAGGAAAAAGCCTGCTAATTTTTTACAACAAATTTCTGAAATGAATTTGTCCATTTTCGACCACATATTTTACTATAAAATGTAGTGTAGCATTGGCAAGTGATCAAATGTAGTGTAGCATTGGCAAGTGATCATCATAGAAAGTGATATCTACATGTTTTAATTGCTGTTTTTATGTTTTAGTTGTTATGTTATAGAATGTTCGTTTATGCATTGAAAAACACAAAAACAATATGTATCAGAGGTGCCACGTGTCAGCATTTAAAATAAAAACATTGTCCATAGTCTTAAACGAGCAGACATTGTATGTGATTTCTTCACGTTTGATTAGTTTGTTCAGTCCATATTACATTAGTCTGGAAATAAACAATATTTTAAAAAAGTGATTAAACACTTAGGAGTTGGTTGTCCCATCTCATATGGGGTCAAAGTGACCCAGATGCCATGCTTACCCTTAGAACCCAGTAGCTCGATACTTTAGGATTTACACTAAATATGGTTACCCCAGAAACCAATTTTTTGGTATTTCGACTTGCAAGAACAGCGTACAGCATACGGTAAGTTAATGATATAACAAAACATAATTTTATGCCGTATTTGTGTCAAAATAACTCAGATCTGGTGGAGCGTTTTTGTGTATTTTTTTTCTCAGGCACCCGGGGAAAGGGGTGATTAAGTAGGAGAGAAACCACATCACTGTACACAGGAAGTAGGAGAGAAACCACATCACTGTACACAGGAAGTAGGAGAGAAACCACATCATTGTACATAGGAAGTAGGAGAGAAACCACATCATTGTACATAGGATCAAACATTTTGTACAAACATCCTGCAACAATTTAAGTGTTGTTATTCTTTGCTCCTCTTTTGGGCTCCAGCAACACCCGAGCGCAATGGCCTGTAAATTTCTTGGAATCAAAACAAACTGCCAAAGACAAATGTGTCAGGCCATTGGAACGCATAAAAAGGCGACAGCTTATTTCCATTCTCTGAACTAAAATCGTGTTGGAAATCTAGTAGGACCATTGTCCTGCTACAAGAGTGACCCAGTGGGAGTTTGAAAATAAACACCGAAAAAGAAGAAACAATAACCATTTCTTCTACAACTTATGAGAACAAATTTGTTGTTTATTAAATTAATCCTCTATACTTACTTCGAGTGGGTGTCTCTACGGATTTTCTACCTCCTTTTAATTTTTTAACCGGTGGTGAGAAGTCATCTTCATCCCCATTGTCTGCTCCGTTAGTGTCAATCTCTGCTTCAATCAGATCAACTTCCCCTACGCCGTTCAATGGTTGGTTGCCTATCTGTGTCTCCGCGATATCCTGATGACATAAAGTAATATAGTATATAAAACAATTTCAAGGTCGGATTATTTTTACATATTTTGTAGTAATTGTTATAAAGAAACAATTTTTAATTCTGAAAATGAAGTCCATCATCAAAAGATCAATTAACATGGAATGGAGCTCACCTCATCCATGGCAGCCAAAAGGACAATGCTATCTACAAGCTTGGAAGAAAGGAACAAACTATGTTTAGATTGAGAAAATACTCTAACATATGTACGGGAAGTTTGGAGTTGGTGTCACTGATATGTACCCTTTTGGACAAGTTCCAGAAAACACAAAACATATTTTACAGAACTGCACACTGTACATAAGCAAAGACAAGAAGAAAGCTATGAGCCTCTGAAAAAGCTTCTTCTTCTGCGTTCAGCATCTGCATGTGCAAACCAGACAGTGGTGTGGGAAGCTATAGATATGCATACCACAGCGGTTTGGGCAGATACGGATATGTATGTGCAAAATAGACCACAGTTTGGGCAACTACAGACCTGAATTTAAAAACCAATGATTATGGCAGCTACTGACCTGCATGTGCCAGACAGTGGTTTGGGCAGATATGGGCCTGTATGAACACAATTCTTTTGGTGTGGTCACTGAGTACATTTTTTAGACTAATATTCCTAGATCTTGTACACAGTGTGTTAAATGTACACACGTGTTGCCTTTCCCAAAATGAAAACAAAGAATAGCATTACTAATCTTCCATGCATGGAGGGGGGGGGAAGGGGGTCATGTGTGTGTGAGAGAGAGTTTGGCAGTCCCATTCCATAGGTCATAGTGACCCAAAAACCATGCTGAAGTCAAACGTGCCGAGCTGGAAGGCGCAGATAATACAGCCTAGCTGTAAACCATGACACAATTTATTCGCCTCTCCAGACAATGTCCTGCTAACCAGCAGGACTTTAGGAATGAATGCTGGAAAAGGCAATGTACCATATTAGAAACACTTATCTGCCAATCATGTCATAAGAGTCAACTAAGGAGGTTTTGGTGTGGAGTTAGCTGTCCCTTCCCGTCATAGTGACCCAGAATCCATTCTTAAATCTGATGTGTTAGGTTGAAAGGCGCAGACATCACAGCTAAGCTGTAAATCATGACCAAATGCATTCCATTCTCCGAACTACATCCTGCTAAACTTTAGGAGTTTGAGTACGAACGCAGAAGAAAAATAAACACAAAAATAAAACATTTATCTTACCACTTTGCAGTTGACCTTGCTTCTGTCATCTATATTCTCATTTGTAAATTCTTTATTTTCTACGTTATTTTCAATGTTAGAGCCCAATGCAAATTTAGACAATGTCACAGCAACAGAGGATCCGTTAGTGATATGCCCACTGGCTACTGTCGCTGATGAAAATTCACCATTGTGAGCATGCTCAATGTCGATGCTACTTGTACCATTGCTAGTTCCGTTTGTGTTAACACTTGCCAACAGGAAACCGCCAATGATGGCATCAATCTTCTTGTAAAAACCTTTCTATTAAAAAGAAAAAAAGTATTTCAAAAATACTTTTAAACTGGGTTTATTCAGTTCAAAGATGATAAAAACCTGCTAGGATGGTGTTTATCTGGCATTCTTTATGAGGTTATACTAAAGAGAAACGCGGTGGCCTAGATGATAGTGAGCTTGCTTACTGGATTACAGCGTGCCAGTGCCGGGTTCCAAACAACATCTGGACAAAACAATCGGGGCTAGATTTATCTCCTTACAGCTCCTCCAGCTGTAAATGGATACCTGACGCATGAGTTGGGGAAGGTAAACACAGCAAGGAAGGAAACTGGCCATCCCATCTAATACTGTAGTTGCTGCAGCTTAGCAAACGAAAAGTTATCTTCATCTCTGATGGCAGGTCACTGTTATGGGATCTGCCTTACCTTTATACTAAAGAAAATCCTGGATTGACAACATCAAGGAATGGTCTGGGCATGATTTTGTCTACACCCCTCCAAGTGGCTATGGATAGAGATATTTGGAGAGCATTCTTTTACTGATGTCACCAGTGTGGCACCCCTACGATCTAAATGTTTTAGGGTCTTATTGTTATTCTTATTATCTAAGGTTTTCCACAGTTTATGCAAGCACCAGATGACTGCAGTACTCAATGTACCTGTGGGTTGCAATGCTACAAAATGGACATATTATTTCTAGATGAGATTTTCTTGCACTCTCAAAGCATCCTGCAGATAAAAGGGTTAATTTTCTCCCAGAGGTACAGGAATGGGTTTTCAGCAGACTTCAGCTCAGAGAAGATCATTGGATGAAATAGCTCATACCTCCTTAGTACCTTCTTACGACATGTGACAAGTGTTATTTCCCTTTCTGGTGCTAATAACACACAGGCAGTATTCTTCTTCTGCGTTCGTTCTCAAACTCATGCAGATTAGCAGGATGCAGTCCGGAGAACGGAATGTGTTGTGTCATGGTTTATAGCATTGCTGCGATATCTGCACCTTTCGGCCGGACACATCCGACTTCAGCATGGCTTTGGGTCACTGACACTATATGGTTATGCAAATAACTATACTAAATGCAAATAAAGTAAATAGGTTACTAGAAAACTATCAATATAAAATAATAAAATATAGAAAATAACACTAAGAAATTTTCTTTAAAAAAGAACAAATACAATTGTCAACGTGGTGGTCCAATTGGGATCTTTATGAAGACAACAAAAACAGTTAAGAACAAAAAAACCATAACGAATATAAACAAAATGGATTTCTCCCACCAGGAAATCAACAACCAGCAACAACAGATCCAGTGCAATACCAACTCCATCCCATAACCTCCTTAGTCGTCTTTTACGACATGCGTAGAAGGTAAACAGTGTTGCTATTCTTTACTCCCCTTTTGGGCCCTGGCAATACACGGGCGAGGCATTATTCTAAACCTCCTTATTACCTCTTACAACATGTGGCAAGTGTTATTTCCCTTTCTGTGCCAATATCACACAGGCATTATTCTAAACCTCCTTAGTACCTCTTACAACATGTGGCAAGTGTTATTTCCCTTTCTGTGCCAATAACACACAGGCATTATTCTAAACATAAATAAAGTTAGCAGCAGAGACAAGAAAAACATTTAATCTTGTTTGTTTGTTTTGCGTTCGCTCCATTGTAATCAGCACAGATATTCATGTGATTTCTGCCAGGAGCGTAGTTACATTTGTGCCACTGTTATGTGCCTTGCAGGCCCAGCACATCTGATTTCGACATGCCTTGACATTTCGGGTGGACTGCCCTAGCCTGTGACAGCCTTCCTATCTGTCGTCAGGCAGTGAATGTGTACTTATTCTACGCCGAAACTGTTTGTCCTTCACATCTATCTTGCACGAGGTGTTCCGCCACCAGTGAACTTGTCTCATGTAATTTGACGTATTGTGACTGGGCCCATTGGGTACTGAACCTTTTCTCATCCTCAAGCCTGGTTCCGGTTTAGTAAGAACTTGACAGAAGAAATGGACTCGAACTCGTTCACCCTCTTAGCCGAAGTGTTGTTCACCAACTTCATGAACCACTCACCCTAAGTCAGAGTCTATACACATTTTTATGAGCGTCAGGGACTAGCATTTGTTCTAGAACAGCTGAACAGTGCTGTCACCCTGGATGGCTGTGCCTGCGCCCATCTGGCACTGAATCTTTTCTCTCTGCAAGCATGATTCCGTTATAGAAAAAACTCAACAGTAGAGTTGGGCCTGGGCTGGGATCACCGGTATCTAGGAGCTTGTCTCGAATAAACAAAACAATAGTTCTGATTTCCTTGAAACGTTTTTCATTCTCTTTGCACGTACTGCTGTCCTCTAGCGCTGTGCTTCCCTCTCTGTGTACACATTGTGCTATTATTTTTATTGTGACTAATGTGCCATTCTTAATATTTCTCATAACATCTGCCCACTTTGTAACAACTGCATTGGCCGCCCTTCCGATGCTTCTGCAGAACTGACTAGCTTCACTGTGTGTCGACAGTGCTGCTGCATGTGTTGATGCAGAGGTGTCTGAGATATTGCCTGTCAAATCTCTTTCCAACTGCTACCTCCACTTTCACGGACACAATCCCCATAAGTTTTAGCCAGAATCAGCAGGAGCAGCTGTATTTCTGTTTCCAGGGTGCACCATGAGGAGGTAATTATGGGATCTTGATTATCTGCTAACCCTGGGTCCGCCGAGAGCAATGCTGTACCCTTTGCACCCAACATCTTATCTTGATAAAGACCTTTTTGGTCAAAACATCAAAACTGAGAATTGTTTCACGTAAAACTGTTATACAACAATTTTTTATTCAATCAAATATCATGTGCCTACCCACTTTTTTCTGAATTGTGAACGAAATGTGCAGCTCATTCCAAGTTTGTTATAGTACGAGCAGTTAAAGTCACCAGCAGACAATGTTGCCAAAAAAACAAAACGGTTAATTTAATCGGAGATATCTGTTTAGTAAGCTTGCCAGCTACAGTACAGATAAAGCTGTGTGTTTGTTACAAACTCCTGCCAAGGTCATGAGGGGAGCTCTTAGTGTGTAGCGCACAGTTTGATTACAGCTTGGCTGCGATATCTGTGCCTTTTGGCCTGCCATATAACTTTTGGATCATTAGCCTGTGTAATGGAATAGCCAACTCAATCCCCAAATCTCCTTAATGGCCTCATATGACGTGCATGGAAGGTGAATGATGCTATTCTTTGTCCATATGTGACTCTGAGCAACACACATGAGGTCCTACACTCAATTCAGCAGCCACTGCTCCTAACTAAGTGTTGAAATAATGACGACATTTCACGACTAACAGAACATCGACTCGTTTTATATTAAGTCCCTCACCCAAGTGTTACCTGGGAACCAAAATGAGAGCAAAGAATAAAAACACATTTACCTTCCATACAAATTGTAATAGGCGACTAAGGAGGTTAGGTGGAGTTAGCTGTCCCATCCCACATATGATCAAAGAGATATAAAGTGATACTGAAGTTAAATATGTTCGGTTGAAAGGCGCAGATACCGCAGCAATGATGGAAACTGTGACAACACATTCTAACTACATCCTGCTGATCTGCAGGAGCTTGAGAACAATCGCAGAAGATGAAATTTAAGTATGGAAACTGCTGGTTGCTCTAAAATATTGACCATAAAACATAAATATCTCTCTTAGATCACAATTTCCACCAAAGGCAGATGTGTCGGGCAATTGCCGCAAATAAAATGGTTTTAAAGCGTATTTCCATTCTCTGGACTAAATCCAACTAGAAATTGTGTAGGACAAATGTCATGTTACAAGGGAAATCCAGCGGGGAGTTTCTTCTTCTTCATCATTTTTCAGTCAGATATCAGATACCAATAGCTTCAATGAATTGTGTGGTTCGCTTCAGGTCATCCATGGAACCCCTCAAGTCTAGAAGAAGTGCAGTCTCAGTGGGCCATATTTTCTCCCTCTCTTCTTGGTAGATTTGACACATATGAAGAATGTGTTCTGCAGTCTCTGAGCTCAGTCCACAGTTGCACAGTTCTGTCTCGCCAATCTTCAGCTTTCCGAACATGCTGGGAGTTTGAGAATGAACCTTGAAGACGAAGAATATGACAAACAAAATGTACTGACATGCTATTACATCGATATCTGCAAACTACCTCAGTGATTTCTGCATTGGCTAACTCCTCCTCCAACTCTTCAATTTTCCTTTTCACATCCTCGTTAAACAAATGTTCCAGAATGGCACACTTCTTTTTCCAGTAACCCTGTCAAAGTTTTGAAGCACATAATAAGTTTAAAAAGCTCTCACATTTGCAAAGATATATGATGATGGAACTGTGGTAGTACATGTGACGATGATGGAACTGTGGTAGTACATGTGACGATGATGGAACTGTGGTAGTACATGTAATACTGATGGAACTGTGGTAGTACATGTAATACTGATGGAACTGTGGTAGTACATGTAATGATGATGGAACTGTGGTAGTACATGTAATAATGATGGAACTGTGGTAGTACATGTAATGATGATGGAACTGTGGTAGTACATGTAATAATGATGGAACTGTGGTAGTACATGTAATGATGATGGAACTGTGGTAGTACATGTAATGATGATGGAACTGTGGTAGTACATGTAATAATGATGGAACTGTGGTAGTACATGTAATGATGATGGAACTGTGGTAGTACATGTAATGATGATGGAACTGTGGTAGTACATGTAATGATGATGGAACTGTGGTAGTACATGTAATGATGATGGAACTGTGGTAGTACATGTAATGATGATGGAATAGTGGAAGTACTGTGGAATCCCTCTATAGTTCATACATTTCTAGCAAATTTCCTGTTACCAGCAAACCCCTCCATCACTAACGCCTTTTATACAGACATAACACAGCTGTTTATAACACAAACATAACACAGACCTACCACAACCTGACACAGCGATCTGGTAAGTGAGTAATAAATGCTTCTTTCCCTGAATTTGCGCCTACCAACTTCATTTTCTTTTGATTATAAAGAAAATATTATGAGTATACTCAACAGAGAGGTTGTAAGCAGGTAAACAGTGTCTACTTTCATAGGCAACAAAAGATCATCATTTTTCGACTTAGAAAGGCTTCTGCACGACTCCAGGGCCACCTGTACCGGATCAGGGTAGCCCATACAAATGAATGTCCATGCCGAGCAGGCATACAGATCCCTGAACACATACTCAAAGATTGTCCAGGATACAAAGAACTGCAAGGCAAGACATAGCCACACTAGACTGAACTGAGGCAAAAACTTTAGGGCAGCCGCTATGACCTGGAGAAGATGGAGCTTCGTCCTGGCCACTGGCCTGAAGATCTAACAAAAACTGGAACAGCCGCTATGACATGGAGAAGACGGAGCTTCGTCCTGGCCACTGGCCTGAAGACCTAACAAAAACTTTGGAACAGCCGCTATGACCTGGAGAAGATGGAGCTTCGTCCTGGCCACTGGCCTGAAGATCTAACACAACCAAAAGAATCCTGAATACAGAAACATGGTCTGCTGAAATGTCGATGTGTCAGGAGTCAAGTTAACTATGTGATCATTGATGCCAACAAATAGAAGTTCTAAATTTTGAAAACTTATTTCGTTGGGTTCTGCTAACATCCTCCACCCCACGCAATCATTTTTGTTGTCTGATTCTACAAACTCACTCCCTATACACAATAATTTCTTGTTTGATTCCACTAACCCACTGCATATACACGATCATCTCTAATATTAAGTTCGCCCGTGTGTTGCCGGGCCAGAAAGGGGAGCAAAGAATAACAACACTGTTTACCTTTCATGCATGTTGTAAAAGGCGACTAAGGAGGTTATGGGATGGAGTTGGCTGTCCTATCCCATATAGGGTCAGTGACCCAAAGCCATGCTAAAGTCGAATGTGTCAGGCTGAAAGGCGCAGATATCGCAGCAATGCTGTAAACCATGGCACAACGCATTCCGTTCTCCGGACTACATCCTGCTAATCTGCAGGAGTTTGAGAACGAACGCAGAAGAAAAAAAGAATATTAAGTTAACCTCTGCTTCAATTTAGACATATGAACAACTACAAACAATTCTTCTCACCTTCGCAATTATGTCTCCATCTTTGAACTCTGACTCAATCTTGTTTAGCCTGAAATTCAAAAAATATTAATATTCTTGCTAAAGTCAGATGTGTCAGGACAGAAGTCACAAATATGACATCAAAGCTGTAAACTGCGACACCAATGCACTACATTCTCCAGACTACATTCTGCTTACATGCAGGAGTTTTAAAACAAACGCAGACTTAGAAAGAATATAAATAACATAAAAAACAATGTCAGTTTTAGTCTTGTCTGCATTCTTTCTCAAATTCCTGCTTATATACAGGAGATAGTCCATACAACGGAATATACTATGTCATGATTAAATTGACATTAAGCACATGTTACTAAAACCGAAAGGGGAGCAAAGAATAGCAACACCACGACTCTTGACCCATGCATGTCATAAAAGGCAACTAAGGTTTGGGGAAAGAGTTTCAGTCTCACCTCATAGGTTGAATTTACAAAAATATCCATGATGAAATTGGATGTGGCAGACCAAAAGCAGATATTGCAACCAAGCTGTAAAACATGATAAAATGCATTCTGCTATCCTGACTACATTCTAGTAACCAGGAAACGTTTAAGAATGAAAACAGAAAAATTATTCCAATAAATGAAACGATTGCAATGTTTCACATTTAAACTTTACCACGAAACCAAAGGCAAACGTTGCCAGCGGTTTTCCTGCGGTAAAAGACCGCCAGACATTTTCAACCAAGTTGCTATACTCATTTAGCGACATATAACATGATGTTTAATGTTTACATGACCGTTAACAAATGATAGCTAGTGATATTTTTGTTTTCAAAGTAGATATAGTAACACAGCATTCATAGACTTAACAAAAGCATTTGACATGGTAAGTAGGAAGGGGCTGTGGTAGATGATGTGTATTAGCCCCTACAATACTTAACATCATGTGCTCTGCTATGTTGGATGATGCTTTTAGAGATCTAAACTTGGGAGTAGACATATATCGCATCCATGGAAAATTATTCAACCTTTGGCGGCTCCGAGAAAAAAACAAAGTCAAATCACACACAATCAGGGATCTCTTATTTGCTGATGACTGTGCCCTAAATGCCAACTCAAAGTATTATAGACAGATTCTTCAAATCTTGTACCAACTTTGGACTTTCTATTAACATGGATAAAACATACGCCATGTTACAACTTTGACCAGCACCTGGCAAAAGTTATCACGAGACCTGCATAAAGGTAAATGGTGTAGCCCTGAAAGTTTTGAATAGATTCACATACCTAGGTAGCACTTTATCACAAAATGCCAATGTTGATGATGAAGTGTATACAATGATTGCCAAGGCAAACATTACTTTCGGCAGATTGTACGCAAATGTGTGGCATAGAAATGGCATTAACAAACAGACTACGCTGAAAGTTTACAGAGCAGTGGTACTCCCAATGCTGTTATACGCTAGTGAAACATGGACTCTGTATAGATGTCATGTGAGGAAACGCAATCACTGTCACACAACTTTCTCAGAAAAGTTATGAACATCAGATGGCAAAACAAGATTCCGGTTACCACAGTCCTTGACAGATCTGGTATCCCTAGGATTGACACTATCCTGATGCAGACACAGATTCATTGGGCAGGTCATGTGGTACTTATGCTAATACTTCTCTATTAGCATCTGATACTTCTCTATGGTCAGCTGGAGAAGGGTACATGATCTCAAGGTAGCCTGTCAAAAAAGGTGCATCATCTTGTGAAAATAGGAGAAATGCAGCAGCTCACAGCGGAGAGTAGCTAGAAAGTCACGGACAGACCAAAAATCATCTATGGTGGTTATTCTATGTCCAAACTGTTCAAGCTCATTTGCGGCTCGAAAAGGGCTCATTAGCCATCATAGGAACTCATAGGCAAGGACATATCTCTAACTGAATTTCAGTGGATGTAACAAATAGTCATAATTACTTGTGATGGACGAACAACAAAGACATTATGGGATGGAGTTGGCTGTCTCATCCTAAATAGGATAAAAGCAACCCAGAAGTCATGCTGAAGTTGGATGTTTCAGGCCGAAAGGTGCAGATATCGTAGCAAAGCTGTAAACCATGACACAATGCACTCTGGTTTCCCGACTACATCCCGCTAATTTGAAGAAGTTCAAGAATGAACAGTGTGCTATTTATAGCACAGTGAAGAATCAAAAGCAACTTTTACGGACTGAATTTTCACTCCCTGCATTGTCCTCCATCAACAGGTTACTTTTTCTCTGTCAAGGTCTGCCTTCTCATTACCCCATGCTCTGCATTACCTACCATGGGTGATGATGACTTCACAGGTTACTGATGATGGTCAGGCTAATGATGAATAACATATTGTTACATGGGTAGTGGCAACATTATTGTCAATTTATATTTATTATTGACTCTTTGCTCTTCTTTTCGTGCTCGCCAAAGTCATTTTATTTGCCTACTATAATTTAAATTCATATTTGCAGTTTTTTAAATTATGGGCCTAATTAATTTAATTACTTAGTCGATCTGAATCAACGGGGCTTGCATCATAATCATAGACTAACTTGAGCGTTAGGCCTCAGTCTTACTATGCCCAACACATGCCTATTTATTTATTACTAGTAGTAGTTTAGTTATCAAGGCCCCTAAGCATGTTTTGTTATAATTAGAATAATTATTAATATTATTAATTAGTATTATTAATAATAATTATTATAATTAATAAATATTATAATTGATAATTATTATTAAATATTAAATTTAAATCACATCAAATGTTATTTTTATGTAGGTATTAGCACTAATCGAAATATTTCCGCAAATAGATATTTAGAGTAATGTCCCTTGATAAAAATGCCATGTGCCGACATTTTCATTTTTTCATGGACCACGTGTGTACTATCCAATGGAATTGTCATTTAGTGATGCCACGCAGCTTTAGCTCATATAAAAGTGAACTGTATTTTATTTATCATCCATTTCTGCAGTGTATTAAGATTAGGTATGTTGGAGATACCTTATCTACAATTAACACCAAGCAATTAAACAAGACGAGGTAGGTGTTTTTTGTCTTTGCACACGTATATTTCTAAATTTTGATTAAAATTAATATATGAAACCATGTCTAACATATTCAGCAACCATTTCTATCTTTATGTACCAAATTTTAACATTTCTAGAAGTACCTATTAATTATTATTAAATTTTAAAAATGCTATGGTGATCGACCGACCACGCTACTAACTTTAGAGTTCGTTTTCGGCTGTTCAATGTTGCCGCGCCGTTAATTATCGATATTCGTGTATAATGTTAAAAATTTAAGTTACAGTTTAATGAATTTCTACATCTTATCATCCTTTAGTTAATTTAATGTGACACTATGTACTAGTGTTTATTGAAATGTCTTCAAACAGTATTGTATTAAATTATTCAAGGGTACAGATAAAAAAAACATGTCAGCGCGTCAGAATGCTTGCAGCCCATGTTACCATGACGATGACAAGTGTTTGTGTCTCACTGTCACTGTAATCGAACTCAGATAGCTTCTATTCAAACATTATTAGTAGGTCTAGGTAAAAATTAGAATTACCGTAAAGATAATTTTTAAGATGCATTATTGGATATTCTATTTAATTCTGATAGTGACAGTGATGTTATGACTGGAGACCTAATGCATAAGGCTTTAGGCATCTGGGTTCCCTCATCCCTCCCACCCACACTTTACTTTCTTGCTGGCGTATCTCCGTCTCGGGGCTTCCGTCTATCCACCACATATTTTTTTCTTCTTTTCTTTTTTCCTCTTGTATTCTCCACCTCTGCATTTTTCATCCTCTGTTCCAAACCTCCCACTTAGTTATTCGCCATACAGTTCCTGTACTCTAGTCAGTTGGCATTCGCTATGTCCTACCTTACCTCCAGAATTTTCTTATTAATTAGCCCCAATTATGCCTGACAATTGGTACAGTATATTCAACAGATGCGTCTTGCCTTCCCGAACACAAAAATGTATAATTTGTATGGTGTTTTATCATAAATAAGTGAAATAATTAATAATTAGACAATTAAATTACAAGTAAATTATGCAAATTAGTCACCATTTTGAATATTAATTAGCCCCAATTACGCCTGGCAATTGGTACAGTATATTGAACAGATGCGTCTTGCCTTCCCGAACACAAAAATGTATAATTTGTATGGTGTTTTATCATAAATAAGTGAAATAATTAATAATTAGACAATTAATTTACAAGTAAATTATGCAAATTAGTCACCATTTTGAATATTAATTAGCCCCAATTATGCCTGACAATTTGTACAGTATATTCAACAGATGCGTCTTGCCTTCCCGAACACAAAAATGTATAGTTTTATGCATATATTATCATAAATAACTGAAATATTTCATAAATTGCTAGTTCGGCTTCAATTCTTGGTCACAACTTTCATCATCAGTCCGTTCATATTTTATTATATGCTCTCATGTAATTATCTTTTCCTGAAATTTCGACAAAAAAATTCATAACTTTTCACAGAATCGACCTACAGACTTGGTTGAGGTATCGTTGAATTGCAAATTTCAAGGGCTATCTAACTGTGGTGTTTATAATGTTATAAACCCAATTTGAAAATTTAGTGCTAATACCTACCTATTTTATGCCAATCTTCACATTTTTATCAGACTTGCCTGCTCATACAATCTGCATCAATAATAACTTCTGTGGCAGAAGACAACCGCACAATTGACCCGGGCATGGCGAACGAAGATATGCAATGCAATTTTATTTAGAAACTGCAGAATATCTAACAAACAAATGCAAATGGAATTATACAGAAAGTAGGCAAACTTCGCGCTATTTCAACAACCGGAACTCTTCTTCCTGTCCAAGGTTACCACTCAATATTTTAGACAAGAACTTGTTCAGAAGACAAATCATCATCAGGTGCCTTGCTGCATCAAAGTCGTTGTTGTTTCCTTGTCGTGCCAGGTTGTCAAACTTCTAATATTTTCTCTGGAGGTGGCTCTGTTGCCTTCAATTTTGTCTGTTGTGACTATGTTCTCTAAACCAGACAAATACAAATCCAAAAAGCCCAGAAAAAATGTATTTGTTCGTGACCATCGACAATATGTCTTTTTTTTTCTTTTCGTTGTATACCCCTTTGTGCATTGCAGCGTCAGAGGTAGAATAGTTCTCTGGGGGTGGCTTTTTGTGCGCTTCATATGTTTATTTTCGTTGACTCATTTATTTCTGTAAATCATCGTTTGCATGGTCAGCTCCTGGATTTGTAACCATCAGTCTTCAATCCTGTATAGTAATTCTTTTCAAGGAAGACTGTCTGATGGTAGTCTGGAAGCATGTAAAAACCACTTAATCTGTTGTCATTTTATATAATAATTTCAGGTTGTAAAATGATCAGACTAGTTAATTTATTTATTGACTTAGCTGAAATAGAGGATATATCATCCGCCGGAATCTTCTCCTCTTTGATTAGATGTCTTCATTCTATTGGATTGACAGAGGAGTGCTTGAATGAATGTTTAATTTGTGTTTTTTTGTGATGGTACAGCGGTAATGTTGGGTTCTCGTAGAAAAAAATGTTATTAAAAGATAAATGTCCATCATTAATTGTTTGACACTGTGCTAAGCATAATCTGGAATTATCTGTCCACGATGCTGGTAAGAATATTTCTGGAATTAATAGATTCAAATAATTTATTGACAAGTGATACGTTTTTATCACGCATCGCCAAAAGAATAATTGCGAACTCCATGTATGTGCCAGTTCACTGGAAGCGAAGTTGTTGAAAATTCAACGAATATTAAGCATTCGTTGGGTAGAATCCAACTTTCGCTCAGTATCTGCAGTTTAGTAGGATTATAAAGACTTAGTTTGTCATTTTAGAAATCCTAAAGATGATAATTCCAGAGATAAAAAAAAGAAGATAGGTGCACATATGAGGGATTGATGAAGAAGATTACTATTGTTTAGTTTATTTTAGACTTAGGATAGATGTGCGAT
Organism: Meghimatium bilineatum; assembly: GCA_034231615.1. Lineage (NCBI taxonomy): Eukaryota > Metazoa > Mollusca > Gastropoda > Stylommatophora > Philomycidae > Meghimatium > Meghimatium bilineatum. The sequence continues at coordinate 36,720,301 of CM067305.1, read as the reverse complement.
ACACTTCAAAAGCTCTCTGAACAGAGCCTGACATCGCAAAAACGAAAAATAACTTTTAATTGTGCCAATAAATTATGGCCTTTATGATAAATCTGGCTACAGTAAGTTTTATATTAATGTATTTTTGTATGTATGTCTGTATGGGTGGAGGTTGTGAGGCCCATATATATATGGAAAGGTTTGAGTGGTTCTTTTTGTTGCTCGTTCGCATACTCAACACTAACCGCAAACCTATTAGTAGTCTCTTATGACATGCATGGCAGATCAAAGTGTTAATATTCTTCGCTCCTCCTTCTGAAACTGTCAAAACACGAAATGATTGAACCCTTCCTCTTTAGGTAACGCAACCTCATAATTAACGTTACGGAGAATACACAACAAACCACACCGCCGCCCATTTTATATTATTACATACATACATACATACATTAAGTGGTTTTTTTTCTAGGAAAAAAGAAGGGTATACGGCGTTTACAGAAGTGGATGGTCAATACTTTAACATGAATGGCCACCACCCATTCCACTGATAGTAAATGAAAACCTGATAGTAGAGTTGGGCCAGGGCTAAATCGTTGCCTCTTTTGTGCCTGAGCTCATCGGGTACGGAACCATTTCTTTCTGCAAGTGTACTTCCGGTATAGGAAAACTTGACAGTAGAGTTGGGCCAGGACATCCATCGGTGTCCCTTTCTTGCCTAAGCCCATCGGGTACGGAACCCTTTCTCTTCGCGAGCATATTTCTGGTTTAGGAAGGCTCGACATTAGAGTTGGGTTAGGTCTTCTTGCTTTTCCGAAAGCCAATTCTAACATCCATTCAAGAATGGGTCTGGGTCTCCGCCTGTAAGGAGCACAGGTAGCTACAAGCTCGTCTCGAGCTGACGGAGCTTGTAGTTCCCCTTTCCTAGAAACTTTTCACTTTCTATTTGCAGTTCGGGCTGGACTGACTAGTTTCACTGTATGTCGACAGTGTCGCTATATGTGGTGATGCTGGTGGTGTCGGAGATAGTGTCTGTCTCTTATGCAGTCAAATCTCTTTCCATCTGCTGCCTCCACATTCTCGGACACGATCCCCAAATGATTTGGCCAGAATCAGCTCGAGCTGCTGTATTTCTGTTTCCAGGGTGCACCGCGAGGAGGTACATTTGGGGTCTTGGTTATCTGCTAACCCTGGGTCCGCCTAGTGCAATGCGTTCCCTTTGCACCCCAAATGTCTAGTGAATCCAAGGTGGATAAAGTGAACAATGTATAACCCAAGTATGTAATTATTGAGCACTCTGAACATTCTGCAGTTATGTTGAATGGTGTACAGGATTTTTGATGTATTTAAGATCAAAACTTGCAAAATGAAATGTCTGAAGAAGGTCATTGGAATCACCAGACTCAACAAAATGCGCAATGAGAACATCAGAAAGATAATAGATATAACACCATGCATAGAATATATATAGAAACTACAGATAAAATAGTTTGGACAATGGAGGGAAGGGGTTTAAATTTCAGTAATTATTACTAATGCGGACGTTTTTATAAGAATTGTCTATTGTCGTAACGTCCACACTTGCCGCTGAGGGTAGAGGTTTGTATAGAAGATGTAGTCTGTGTTCCAGAGTCAGGTATGTTGCTATGGTTGTAGTGCAGTCATGTTTATTCAGGATGGTCTTGATGTTGTCTATCTTTTCCTTCGTCTGCCCTTAGCTTTTTATCATTAGTTAAATCTTGTTATACGCTCTAATGGGACCGTTCATCCTCATAAGACGTCCAAACAATTTTATCGGTTGTTTCTCTATATACTTGATGCACTATGTTATACTTAGTATCCGTCTGATGTTCTAATTGCGCACCTTGTCGAATCTGGTGACTCAAATAGTCTTACTTAGACATTTCGCATGTTTCGATTTTTCTCTTATGTGTAGGTGTTAGTTACCAAGTCTGACATTGGTAGCATAGTGTTGGTACAAAGATGCTCTTATTTATGTGTAGGTGTTAGTTGCCAAGTCTGACATTGGTAGCATAGTGTTTGCAGAACGATGCTCTTACTTATGTGTTTCTTTACTTCCGTGTTGTTTTTTGGGTGTTATAGCAAAAGTGACATCTGGTATATCCCAATATTTGCCGTTTTTACATCTTGTTTCTATCTCTCAATTGACTCATCCGTCTTCTGTAAAGATACTTCGTAGGTACTTGAACTCTTTGACTTGTATTATTTTTGTTTTCTCTATTTGAATGTTTAAATGCTCTGTTGATCTCGTTATTTGCACAGTTTCTGCCTTTTGTCGGTTGATCCGCATGTTGTATTTATTGCATATTCTTGATAGTGAGTTGATGTGAGTTTGCAGTTTTTCTTCGTCATCATACATGATGTTTTTATCGTCAACGAAAAGCAGTTTATTGAGTTTGTTTTTACGTTGTTCATTCTCTGTTGTTTCATAAATCAGAAGTTGTATAAGAATACGCATATAAATTCTACTACATATGACTGTATATAAATATAAGATGACAGCTATGTTGATGGAAAATATCTAAAGATAGTAAGAAACATGTATTGGAAACAAACAGCTGTGTCGAGTGTTGACGGCAATGTAGGAGAATTTCAAAAGATAGAGATGGGCATCAGACAAGGATGTGTAATGTAACCAGAACTTTTCTTCCTGTATACAGAGGATATTATATGAAACTTAGAAAACATGCTAGGAATAGCAGCTAGAGGTTACAAAATCTGAATAATCTAACATATGCTGACGATACAGTTCTGATTGCAGGGGGAGAAAAAGAAATTTGAAGTTTGTTAGACATGGTAGTACAAAAAAGTGAAAACAAAGCTCTCAGTCTAAACAAGAAGAAACTAGAAGTAATGGCTGTTTCAAGAAATACACAGCGCCAGAATACAGCAATATTATCTATGTTATGTTATGTTCCTCCAGGGCCATAGACGGCGCATAGGGCAGAAACCATAGCTTTCCATTTCTGTCTGTGTTGCCAGGTCTTTCAATTGTTGCGTGTTGTTTAGGTTCATTGACATGCCTTCTCTATTAATGGATCTTCGTAGAGTTTCTCTAGGTCTCCCTCTTCTTACTCTAGGTGGCACCCAATATAGTGACTGCTGGGGAATTTTTAGGCTGATGTAAGTCCAACGCCTTTGTCTAATGAAGGAAGATATATACTATCTATGATTCAACTATCTATGATAAGAAATATAGCGAAGCACAAAATTTGTATTTTAAACACGCAGAAAACAAAAATCATGTCAAAAGATATAACAACACAACAACCAAAAATCAGAATAGACAATACCGAGATAGAATGTGTGGATAAATTTGATTACTTAGGAGCAAACATTAACGGTGCAGGAGACTGCATGGCAGAAATAAGGAATAGATTGGCAATGGCATATTGCAAAATAACACGGCTGAAAAACATATGGAAAAACAACAAAATAGAAACGAAAGTGCTAATGTTACGAACTTTTATTTTTCCGGTTGCAACATACGGATGTGAAACATGGACTCTAAGTAAAACAGCGGCAAAGAGGATCAGCGCCTTCGAGCTGAAATGCTACAGGAAGATACTTAGAATATCATGGAAGGATAAAATCAGAAACTCAGATATTATAAACACACTGAATATTCCAGAGTGTTGGTTACTAAACACAATAACAAAAAGAAAACTACGCCTGTTTGGTCATATAAAGAGACATAACTGTTTAGAAAGACAAATATTGGAGGGAAGAGTACCTGGGAAGAGGAGAAGGGGCAGACCAAGAAGACGATGGACTGACGACATTAAAGATAACATGAATACATCGCTAGAAAATGCAAGCCACATTGCCCAAGAAAGAGAGAGGTTCAGAGAGTTCATTGGGAAGACAACGTTCTGGAAGGAATACGTCACATGACAGATGATTCACCATTAAATCATGGGGATAAAGTCAAGTATCTTGGCACCATTTTAACATCAGATGGCAGGTGCTTCAATGAGTTACAGTAAGAGTAACTGTAACAATGAAACAGTAACCCAATTTTTTTTTTTTTTTTTTTTTAAAGAATCTTTATTTGCATCAATGAAATATTTACAAAACCAATAGACATGCTAATTGTGTAGTATGCACTGTGTTATGAGATGGTTTAACAACATTCATGGAAATGTGTGATGGGAGTGTAGTGATAAATGTAGGATGTAAAAATTATAGTCAAACATTATATTATTTTCCTTTCGTCCTCACACTCTTACATTCAAGGTTAATATGTATATGTATATATATAACAGTAACCCTATGATATTTTTTATTTTTTTTAAAAATTTTTATTGATCATTTTGACATGTTACAGAGGCATGATGATGGTGATTTACTTTGTGGAGTGAGGTGATGCCCGTGAGGTGAAAGGGATGAGAGGTGGGCTTTACAGTGAGGTGAAGATGAGACATGGTTATTTTAAAATTAGAACACCTCAGGCATTCCATATGGTGTTATATGTATATACGAAAATACTAAATGCATGTTATCAAATACATATATGATCAAAATAACTCAGTTGTGATGTCATGTTTTAAACAAACATTTAAAAACACCTCAGGCATTCCATATGGTGATATATATATATATATATATATATATATATATATATATATATATATATATATATATATATATATATATATATATACGAAAATACTAAATGCATGTTATCAAATACATTTATGATCAAAATAACTTAGTTGTTTTTAAACAAACATTTTAAAAACACCTCAGGCATTCCATATGGTGATATATATATATGCGAAAATATTAAATGCATGTTATCAAATACATATATGATCAAAATAACATAATATATGTATTTGATAACATGCATTTAGTAACCCTATGATATTTTAAAAATTGATAGAACAAGGGTATCTCATCCACATTTATCGTTTTTGTATATAGGAAACACTTAGTGTGTCAGCCTAAGTGTGAGAATTTCATAATAATTTTTAAAAATATTTTAGACAGATGCATACAATTTAAAAAAAAGAACACACTAATTGGTAAATGCAAGTTTAAAGTGAAAGTACATCAGGAATAGATTTCTCAACTTTGTTTTGACACAATAATTAATTAAAACAAATATGTTCACAACTGTACATATTATCTCCCCTTCATTGCAAACGTAAAACCACTTTCTATAAAGTGAAAACCACTTTCTATAAAGTGGGAAGTTCTCTGTTTACTGTGACTAAATTATATTTTATTAATGAAGCATTATGTTTAGTCAGTGTGACTATCTAAGACACAATAGTCAAGTTTTCTTCCAGTAAACAGAGCCCTATTTCTATCTCGTGAACACAGTTCACGAAAGTTAGAGTGCTCTTAAGATGTCAACATTAGGACTAGTAAGAAAAACCAAAACACAAACAATGCGTGGTGTGTACTGTGATATGTGGTTTAGATCAGTGAATGTGGTTTAGATCAGTGTTGCCAATGTGGTGTGGAAAAAGAAGCAAAGTTAGTGGTACTGTTATTGTTGTCTACTATGCACATCGTAAAATGTGACTAAGAAGGGTTTTTTTGGGGGTGGGGGGGAGGGGGGTTGATTTGGCTCTCCTATTCAATAGAGGATCATGCTATCCAGAAATCATGCTGAATAGGGTGTGTCAGATCGAAAGGCGCAGATATCGCAACCACGATGTAAATCATGACATACCACATTCCATTCTCCGGATTACATCCTGCTAACATACAGGAGTTTGAGGACGTACACATAAAAAGATAAAGCAGATAAAGATCAGTGGTTCTCAAAATGTAATTAGGTCCACGTTTGGGGCTATATATTTGAAGGGAGGGGGATAATTTCACCCAAAAATGAAACTATGGCGCAGATTCTTCCAGATCTGCGACACAAAAATAAGTTTTTGAATGCTTCTATTCTTTTTACAAAACTGCCCACCATATCACATCACAAGGGAGAAACGATGGCTATCTGAAACAATTCTGGCGGAAAGCTCTACTGCACTAACTACTGCACTGGAGCTTCTAACTACAGAACAGTTCTTTGATGGAATCCATATCAGCATCTGACCTGCTGGAAAACGAGGAAGAAGGAGAAAAGAATTATGCGACGCATAAGATATACGATAGTAATAATCCTTGAGGAAAGATGACAAGCTTTTTTCTCTGGTCTATTGGAATTAATCTCTAGTGCCGGGAACAACACATCGGCTGGAAATACGAGGGCCGGGGCAACCCAGTGGAATATAAGGAAAAACGGATTTAGATACAAATGTTGTCAATATGTATACACACGACATACTAGCGAATAGACGCAAAGACATACGAAGTTTTGAAAAAGAAACCATCATCAGGACAAACTATAGCTGACTAACAATGAATAGAAACACACGTATGACGAAATGGGAGGCAAGGGATGATGAAAGTGGGAGAGAAAGAAGCACAAGCACAAGTGATTATTAAGGGAGTGATATTACGAATGATGTGATCAACCCTGGTAACAGGAGATAAAAAGAAAATTGAGATCTTGTCAACAAGATATAGATGCTTTCCATCTTAGTTCTCACTCTGGATAATTGAGTCTGCGTTTGTTCTCAAACTCCTGCAAATTAGCGTTTTGTCATTGTTCACAACATTGATGCGAGATCTTCGCTTTTGACCTAACACATTCGACTTTATAATGGCACTGTATCATTGTGACCTTATATAGGAGGGGGCAGCCAACTCCACCATATAACCTCCTTAGTCGTTTCTTAAAATATACATGGAAAGCAAACAGTATTGCTATTATTTGTTCCCCTCTCGAGATTTAAAAAAAACCACTAATGGTGTGTGACTTTTTAAAAACAATTTGTGTTGTCTAGTGCTTTTGACGGAACGAGTTGGTGGCACTTGCCTAAACACAATACGTGTTAAATGGTGGTTATTTTGTGCATCTATCATTCAGGGCAATATACCGCTAATTTTCCCAAACAACTTGCATATCATATATTAATAAAAGAAAAGTGTGAAAACCAGAATACTGGTTTCATTAGTTATTATAAAGATAAAGAATGCAACAGATCGCATGTAACCCATGTCTGCTGAAAGACACCAGTACAAATAGAAATGACCGGAATATACCGATGTGGTATCAAAAATTCCCCATTACACATTGTTTACTACACTGTATAATCTTGTCTCTCAATTAGTTGTGTGGACTATTTGAAAATAATCCATCTGAAGTCACATTATTTAACCATTACAGTGATTTTAATTGGTCACTTTTGTATACATTGTGTCGACAGCCAATGACAAATCAACGTCAAGTAAAGTCATTTAGAAGAATGAGTTCACGTGACTGTATTTGACGAGAGACACGGTACAGTAAGTCGATATGACCTAGCAAAAGACAATCTCATAAAACATTTACAAACAAAAATGTAATAGTCATGATTGAATGATTGTCCAAACAAATGTCAAGTGTTTTGTTTTTGCGAAAACTAATTGTACTTGAATTAAACTCACAACATAAAAACATGACTCTTTTTGGAACTTGACGTTTTAAAAAGATAAAAACGTGATTGCAATGCAAAAATAGGATAAAAACTGAGGCTCTGTATGGAAAAATAATTTTGTGAAATATATTTTGAGGCTCTGTCTAGGATAGCAGGGCTATAGAGAGTGGACATTTCCATTATTCATTAAGGGTCGTAACCTTGCAGATACTATCAGATAAGGGGATGTAATACATGTGAAATGTATTAATATGTGCAAATGTATTAATAAATCATAAGAACACAAATATTTTGATCTGATCATGTGGTAATATAATTTAAATAAACTCTCATTTATTTTGAGTGATTCTATGTAACTCTTCCCCGTTCTACTATTTATAAAAACGTTTTTTTGAAAGCAATATGCACGACATTCTTCCCTAACTGTTGACATGGTGAACAAAAGTGTGGCACATAAACTTTTGGATGTTAAGGGATAATGTCCGTATAAGGTTCAAGTTCCCCGCGGAACTAATACAAAAGTTGGCTCTTGACTTTGTATGGGAACTAGTGTCAGTAGTCCGTTCACATGTCTTAGACTCCACCGCGGGGTCAAGGTTCAGCCAGTGTCGAGTCAGCTCGCTCGTCACAGTACCGATTGGGATCTAGGCTGGTTCCTCCCCATATGACATGTTAAGACAGGACGAAGTCACCGGGGTGAAGTTTTCGGTCGTACGGAATGTTAACAGCATAAACGTGCTCAGCTAAGTGGTGAGCTATACTTAGCGTCCGAGTGGCTTTCGAATGTCGGCGCCTGCTATGTCCGACCACCTCGAAAGAGGATTACGGGGGTATAGGAGAGCTGCTTAGAAAGTGCTTCACTCGACTTTTTTGTCATGAAATTATCTACATTTTAGTATTATTTGTATTTACACGGTTACACTTAAACGTATTTTGTGTATTTTTGATACTGTTATTTATTGGAAAGAATAAACAATTTTGACACAAAGTAATAATATAGTCTTACAGTTTTTATGGCCATAGTTCTTAATTCGTAATTTAAAAGATCTAATTATAATTTCGTTAACACAAGAAAATAAATTTAATATTCACGAGAAAAAAAATGGGATTGCAATTTGTGAGTATTAAAACGCTTCATTTTTGAGAGAAAATTTACTTTCAACAATAACGCAATTCCACAATATAACGACATCCACCTGTGTCAGCTGAGTTTAAAAAAAATGTAAACTCAAAATATTTTGACTTGATACATTGCTTACTAAAATTGCGGAAATATACATTTGTTTATGTTAATGGCACGTATGTATTGTAATTGTATGTATTGAGTGCAAAGATGTGTCCAGGTCTCACCAAGATTGTCTTGGTTTTATAACACTGACTTATATCTCTCCCTGTTTTGCCTATGTCCCAGTTTCTATAACAGTTTACAAATACAAGAAATGTGTTACGTGTTCAAATCAACACACTTGGTCTCGCTTTGTTCAAGCGAATAAACACGCTTGGTAATCCTAAATGCGGTAGAGCGTGAAGACTTTGATTTATTTATACATAGATCAGTGGTCATAAGGTATTTTCTGTAGAAGTATTAATTAATTCATAGTATTATGTGATTGCCATGTGTCTTCTGTCACGGAGATTATCCAATAAATAAATTAAATTTCCATCACAGCTGACCTATGTTCTTTGATATAATTAAAAAGTAAGAATCTCTTCAAGAATCTGTTTCTAGTAAACAAAAATCTGAACGTAGTGATAGATAAACTTAATTTCCAATAGAAATCGTCCTTGGTTGGCGGGTCTGAAAGGGGAGCATGGGGAGCTAAACTGTTACCTGTCAAGCATATCGTAAGCAGCAACTAAGAGGAATTTAAGGTGGAGTTTGTTGTCCCATAAAGGCCCGTAGGGTTGAGATATTCAATTTCCCGTCCTTTAGCAAATCAGAATAGGTCTATGCCTTTTAGCATTAGAAATTTGGCCAAAATGCGGGTAAAATGTCTCTTCCCTCCCCCACCCCGTAGAGATTTATACAAAATGAACATCACATGAAGATCTGATACACGAAAACACACGAATGACTTTTAAAGGGAATTACTCCTCCCCCCTCCCCCTACTTATATGACCTATAAGATATTTATAACACTGGTCTCACCCCACAGTGTCAAATTGACCTAGAGGCTATGCTGAAGTTCGATTTGTCAGTTAAGCTGTCAATTATGGCACAACGTTTATCTGGACTATATCCTGCTGATCTGCAGGAGCTTGAGAATGGATACAGAAGATGAAACAAGAAGTTGAAAAGATGTTTACACCAGAAGGCATCTATCTTGAACAGATGTGTGCACCAGAAGGCATCGATCTTGGTGAAGAATGGATTATCTTTTCAAGACTATCTTTACAATCACTAGAGAGTTCATTGATAAACATATGACTGTGAATGAATGCTGTGTTCACGGAGTTCATCTCCGAACATTTTCATGACACAGATGACGTGAGACACAGACGATCAAAATAATCCACAAATAGTGGTTCGAATGGACTTTTACCACCAGATCACGTGGAATAACAGTTCACGAAGCCAGCAGAGCCTTTACCAAACAACAAGCAGCCTAACGATGTGTGTGTTTGCTGTAACTATAACTAGCAAGTACACTTGCTAGAAATTGAAGCCTATTTACGCTAAGACGATATCAACATCATCATCAGGTGCCATGCCGGCTGGCGTAGGCGACCATGGCTCTCCATATCTCCCTGTCTCCAGTATTATGTATCAAGCTCGTTGTTGTTTCCCTGCCGTGCCATGTTGTCAAACTGTCTAATATATTTTCACGTTGTAGCCATCTGTCTCTGTTGCCTTCAATATTGCCTGTTGTGACTATGTTCTCCAAACCTCCTTGTCTCATGAAGTGGCCAAAAATATGAAGATTGTCTTTTTCTTATATTATTTATTAGGGTCCGTTTCGCATTTGACTCTTTCAACACTTCCACATTAGTTTTTCTGACAGGCCATGATATTCTATGTCAACATACCTTAACCAAAAGGTTGTAATCCCTTATCGATCAATCATCAACTAAGGAGACATTTATTCATACACTGTAAATGTCACGTGACTGTGTCTCCTGTGTGCATCGTTATTAGTTTACAGTGTATACGTTTTTGAGTATTCCTGTATTTCTCGGTCGTTGAGTTTTTGTGGTGGGGGGGGGGGGGGGGGGGTTTAGCGTGAGGATAAAATGAGACGATTGATTGAACAGGCCTAAGTCTGACCTATTTATTCGAGGTTCTTAATCAGAGTTGGCACGTTCCTTTTTTTTTTATAAGGTGACATTTCTCCGTAAACATGACAGAAGTTTAACATTACAATAGCCTATTCATTACAGATGAGGAACCGTCTTCGCACGAAAGGTCAGCGACAGTTCCCATTTACCTCATGTTCGTCTCCCTGCTATCACACCATACTATAAGCCTATAACCCGGTGTTGTGGCACACGCCCCAAAGGTGAAAAGGGGGGGGGGGGAATTTCATTGTTTGGGGGACACTTAAAAAAAATTGTGTTCTTGAGATTTAGTTGTCCATTATATGTTTTGAAAATTTAGCCTACTTAACTGTTTTTTTTTCTTTTAATAATTTTCTAGTGTTTTCCTCCTAAAACGGAAGTCTTGTGTCCTGAACAAGTTATAATTAGGTTTCATTTATGGAATAAGTCATTTTTTGAATAGAACTATAAAAAATGTAGGACTGGGGGGGGGGGGGGGGAGTGGCATCAGAATTTTTGAAAGATTGAGGGTGGGGAAAGGTTTAAAGAAAAGGTTGGGTAAAACTGCTATAACCTGCCAGGTTCACAGTAGTACCACATGGGATGAAACAACACCCAGAGTTCTCCAGCAAATTCTTTCTTCAGCAACGCAGATGAGTGTGAAAATATCTTGACCTATCCAGCTCTTGATGCTGCCTGTCCATGATTTTCTTAGTCTTCGTCTGCTTCTTCCAACCTCGACTGTTCCCTGTAGTATAGTTTATAACGAATAATCATATCATCACACATCCAAAAAAAACCATCAGAGCCGCAGACAAGTTTTCATTGAGGAAAGGGATTTACCTATAAAATAATAAATTATTAAATTTTTTATGTAATTCCTTCCTTTTTATGAGAAAACTGATGACTTTTTTTATGAGAAAGCTGATGACTTATTTGATGCGAAAGGTGATGACTTTTTAGATGTGAAAACGGATGACTTTTTTGATGCGAAAACTGATGAATTTTTGAATGAGAAAGATGATGACTTTTTTTTAATGAGAAAGCTGAAAACTTTTTTGATGCGAAAACTGATGACTTTTTTGATGAGAAAGTTGATACCTTTTTTGATGCGAAAACTGATTACTTTTTTGATGAGAAAACTGATGGCTTTTTTGATGAGAAAGCTGATGACTTTTTTGATGAGAAAGCTGATGACTTTTTTGATGAGAAGACTGATGATTTTTTTGATGAGAAAGCTGATGAATTTTTTTATGTGAAAGCTGATGATTTTTTTGATGAGAAAGCTGATGACTTTTTTGATGAAAAAACTGATGACGTTTTTGATGAGAAAGTTGATTTTTTATGAGAAAGCTGATGACTTTTTATGAGAAATTTGATTTTTTAATGAGAAAGCTGATGACTTTTTTAATGAGAAAGCTGATGACTTTTTTGATGAGAAAGCTGATGACTTTTTTGATGAGAAAGCTGATGACTTTTTTGATGAGAAAGCTGATGACTTTTTTGATGAGAAAGTTGATTTTTTGATGAGAAAGCTGTTGATTTTTTTGATGAGAAAGCTGATGACTTTTTTATGAGAAAGCTGATGACTTTTTTGATGAGAAAGTTGATTTTTTAAATGAGAAAGCTGATGACTTTTTTGATGAGAAAGCTGACGAATTTTTTGTGAAAAATCGTTAATGTAGGGATTTCACCCAACTTTTGGCTAAATTCCTAGCAAATAAAAAACATGATTTCCTAAGGGTGGAAGAGGGGAGTTGAACACCCACCTCCACCTAAGCAACAGACCTATAAACCATGCAAGTAGGTATATTTGTTGCTTTACTATTGAAAGTAATGATTCTTGTATGAATCTATTTTATTTCTAATGTACACATTTGTCGCTAGATGGACTAGTATTGTGGCACGGTAAAATTTCACAAACCGAGCTCATTGACAACACAAGAGAGATAGAGTCGTGGAGAAACATGATCGCCTATGTCATTCGGCATGGCACTTGATTGATTGACACATTTGTCTCATGCTCTCTATAGGAGATGTGCAGAATTTGTCTGTAACATTTGTATTCAAAGGTCTGTATCCTTTCTCCATGACTGCAGTGAGTGTTCAGCTTACACACCAACACAAAACAATAAACAACATAAGTCAGATTCAATGTTAGATTTTCACACTAACACTGATTTATCTTTTCCAAATTAAAGTTAACCTTGACATATCAGTTATATTTCTCCAGCCTTAGGGGCATATCTTTAAGTCTGTTTTGCGTTTTCCGTCGCTGCATACGCAGGATTCGAGGTATTTGAAAATATTCACGTCCTCAAATTTATGCCCATTTATCATGACGTTTGTCTGTGCTTCTGTGCCGTGTGAAATTCTCACAGTAATAATAAACTACAGAATCAGAAATGACAACATCAGTAACAAACACAATGCCAATTCACGATTACACCAGAAGACAATAGATTAAGAGGTTCTCACATGCTTCCAGACTACCATCAGACAGGGCCCCCTCAAAAAAGCATTACTATACCGACAAGATGGATACAAACCAGGGGCAAACCTTTGCAAACAATGGATTACAGAAATAAATGAGTCAACAAAAACAAACATATATGAGGCATACAAAAAGGCAGTCTCCAGATTCTTGATTAGAATCTAGCATCACAGCACATGGGGCACTTCCATAAGTGCTCCACTCTCCGTTCCAGCAGCCATCCCAGTGTATGTAGACTCAGAGTCCCAGTCAGGTCTTGCTTGTGTGACCTTTGGGACTTTCCAAAAAATTTACTTTTCCTTCCCTCCCCTCTAGATACTTCCATTACTGACATTCTCTGTATGTGTACGTTCTCAGCCTCATTGACATCATCTTCATCTTGAAATGAATTTATTACTGCCTTGATCAAGTCTGCTTCATCTCTTCTCAGTATTGTGCTGTCTATTGCTGCATTGCCTGCCAATAAAATGATATAAGCAAGTACTTCTTCTTCTGCATTTTTCTCAAACTCCTGCAAATTAGCAGAATGTAGCCTAGAGAATGGATATATGCTCCTTTTGGTCTGCGACATCTGACCTCAGCATGGCTTGGATCACTTTGACCCTATATGGGATGAGACAGTCAACTTCACCCCATAACCTCCATAACAGCCTCTTACATCCCGCATGGAATGGTAAACAGTGTTTCTATTCTTTGCTGCTATTTCAGGCCCCCAGCAACACACAGTTGAAAAACAAATAACAAATGTTATTAGAAAACTGTTTATTAATAAAGTATAAACATAATATTCAAAACAGAGAAAATATTTGCTCAAAATATCAGCTATATTCAAAGGTTTCATTCTAAACAGAGAAAATATTTGCTCAAAATAGAAGCTATATTCAAATGTTTCATTCTTCTTCTTCTTTAGCGTTCATTCTCAAATTCCCACTGGATTTCTCTTGTAACAGGACAATGATCCTACAAGATTTCCAGTTATGTAGTCCAGAGAATGGAAATGCGTTGTGTTGCCGTTTTATTTGCGCCAATGGCCCAACACATCCGCCTTTGGCGGGAAATGTTTCATTCGAAACAGAGAAAATACTTGCTCAAAATATAATCCTGACTCTGTGTGTTGATGCTATCAATCCGGTACCCCTATAATCTTCAATATAACATTCTGAATTACCAAAATGTTTGCAATATAACATTCTGAATTACCAAAATTTTTGTCAATATAACATTCTGAATTACCAAAAGTTTTGTCAATATAACATTCCAAATTACCAAAAAAATTTTCAATATAACATTCTGAATTACCAAATTTTTTTTCAATATAACATTCTGAATTACCAAAAAAAAATTAAATAAAACTTTCTGAATTACCAAAAAATTTTCAATATAACTTTCTGAATTACCAAAATTTTTTTCAATTATAACTTTCTGAATTACCAAAATAAAGCATAGAATAATGATATACATTTCATTGTGACACAAAAAATGCATGCAGATTATATTGTGCAACATGAGTTTACAAAATAAAAAGTATTTAATGGCATATAGCGGTAGATATAAATATATCATTTGGAAACTAATATACATGTGATTATGAATGAGATTCACACACCCATATGTTACAAGGACATATAAAAGAGGAGCAGTGAATAGTAACAATGTTACATACGTACGTATGTCATAATAAGTGGTTACCATGCTGAACTTTGGCTTGTTTACCTCCACTTCATAATCTTCGCAGCGATGAATTCTGCTTAAGACCTGTGTCCGAACAATCCATTGCACATGTGGTGTGCTGTTGTGGCCCGAAATTGGAGCAAAGAATAGCACCACTGTTTATATTCTATGCATGTCATGGGTCGACTAAGGAGGTTATGGGATGGAGTTGGCTGTCCCATCCAATATAGGGTCAGCATGGCAAAAAAACCATGCTAAAGCTGGATGTGTCAGGCCAAAAAGCACAGATATTGCAGCATTGCTGGAAACCATGACACAACGCACTCCCTTCTCTGGACTACATTCTGCTAATCTGCAGGAGTTTGAGAAAGAACGAAGAAGATCTGTGTCTGAACGATCCACCACACTGTTGTTGTGGCCCAAAATGGGAACAAAGAATAGCAACACTTTTTACCTTCTATGCATGTCATAAGAGTCAACTTCTGCATTTGTTATCAAATATTTGCAGATAAGCAGGATGAAGTCCGAAATATAGAATGCATTGTGTCATGGTTTGTAGTTTTGATCAGATTTCTGCTTCTTTTGGCTTGACACATCTGACTTCAGCATGGCTTCTGAGTTACTTTGACCCTATATGGAATGGAAAAGCCAACTTCACCCCATGACCTCCATAGTTGAATCTTATGACAGGCATGGAAGGTAGTGTTGCTATTCTTTGCTCCTCTTTTAGGATCAAGAGAAAACATTGGTGTTCACTGTGATGAAGTCTGTTGAGACCAGTATCTCCATGCTGAGATCTATGTCTATATGATCCATGCTTGAACTGTTGAGACCAGTATCTCCATGCTGAGATCTATGCCTATATGATCCATGCTTGAACTGTTGAGACCAGTATCTCCATGCTGAGATCTATGTCTATATGATCCATGCTTGAACTGTTGAGATTTCTGCTGGAGTAGAATACTGTCTAGCTAATGACACATTACCACGCTCATCTGGGACACAGCTGATGATTGACTACATCCTGCTGCAAATCTGGTAGGACCATTGTCCTTCTACAAGAGAGATCCAGTGGGAGTTTGAGAATAACAGCTGATGAAGAGTAAAAGATTCACCTGGGACTTGAAAAAGTCCTGGAAAACTTCCCTTAAAAAATGCTATGAGAAACACCATTCAGGAGATGAAAGCAAAACTTCACCACCCGGCACAGGAAGAATCTAGGCAACCTCATACTCCTTCATGGTTTTATTTGTGTGATAACCCTGGCCTAGACTTCTAGCACAAGGAGCACAGAATAGGACTTCTTCTTTTCAGGCATGTCATAGAGAGATGACAAGAAAGTTGGGGGGATGGGATGACATGTGAAAAATCATCCTTGCTGCTGCATGTCTTGTTTCGAGGATGATAACCTATGAAAAATCATCATTGCTGCTGCATGTCTTGTCTCAAGGATGACAACCTGTGAAAAATCATCATAGATGATGAAAAGATGCAGTAAACATTGCACCTTTGTGGCACAATCCCACATGGCGGGGAAGACTAGGTGGTACAATCCCACATGGCGGGGAAGACTAGGTGGTACAATCTCACATGGCGGGGAAGACTAGGTGGTACAATTCCACATGGCGGGGAAGACTAGGTGGTACAATCCCACATGGTGGGGAAGACTAGGTGGTACAATCCCACATGGCGGGGAAGACTAGGTGGTACAATCCCACATGGAAGGGAAGACTAGGTGGCATCACTGCAGATGGGTCAACAGATCTGATAGAAGAATGGATGAACTAGTTGGCCCAGACATATAATTCTGCCCTCCTAGAACGATGTGATGATACAGGGATATTGCCACACTGGAATGTCTCCATTCAGGGACTAAACATGTATCCATAAAACTCCATAAGACAACCATAAATTTTGAAATGGCAAATACTGCAGAGGATGGATGTGTCGGGCCATTGGTGCAAATAAAACGGGTACACAACATATTTCCATTTTCTGGACTACATCCTGCTGGAAATATAGTTTAACCATTGTCCTGCTATAAGAGAGATCCAATGGGAGTTTGAGAATAAATGCTGAAGAAGAAGAAACAGTAAATCTTATGCGAATTTGTGTATCACCTCAGTTACTCAACCAATGAGGACATGTGGTTTTTCTAGAAGGACTGTCGAAAGCTACCTGCGTACATCTAAAGCTACCTGCGTACATCTAAAGCTACCTGCGTACATCTAAAGCTACCTGTGTACATCTAAAGCTACCTGCGTACATCTAAAGCTACCTGCGTACATCTAAAGCTACCTGTGTACATCTAAAGCTACCTGCGTAAATTTAAAGCTACCTGCGTACATCTAAAGCTACCTGCGTACATCTAAAGCTACCTGCGTACATCTAAAGGGATTATTTCATCATCATCTTTAATGAATGAGATTAGTCAGTTGGAAAAAACATTTAACTCATGGAAATATTGTTCAATAAGGCAGGGTGATACTGAACTCCTCTTCTGCTTTGACTCTTTAACTCCTGAAGATCACCAGGGTACACTCCGGATAATGGAATAAATTGTCAAAATGTATATCTTAGCTGTGATATCTGATATTTTCATCCCACTTCAGTATGACTTCTGAGCCAATACGACTTTCTATAGAATGTGACCAGCCATCAAATGCCCTCACGACCGAGGAAGTGTATCCATGAGATACCCAGGGGGATGGATGAGCTTATCATATCTGGGGAAGTATATCCATGAGATACCCAAGAGGATGGAAGAGCTTATCATGTCCAGAGAAGTATATCCATGAGATACCCTACCCAAGAGGTTGGAAGAAACTAGAGATATCAATGACTCACAGCAGCATCAGCCATTTATAATCTCTCAATGCATGTACACATTCTTTACTTCATCCTCTTCAGCGTTCATTCTCAAACTCCCGCTGGTTCTCTCTTGTAGCAGGACAATAGTCTTATATTTCCAGCAGGGTGTAGTCCAGAAAATGGAAATAAATTATGTCGCCGTTATTTTTTCCGCAATGGCTCGACACATCCATCTTTGGTGGGACTTTTTTTAAAGTCCTGTTACAAAGTCATTATTTTACACTTCAATTTCCCTTCATAAAGATCATTCACAGACTCGACACGTTTTAAGCAAGTCGAACTGTTCTGTCATTACCACCAGCAATATCATGTGCAGGGAAGAGATCCCTGTGATATCCAAGAGGTTGGAAGAAACTAAAGATACGAATCACATGGCAACACTGGTCATTCATAAACTTTCAAAGTATGTAGATTGGCAGTCTGTTAATTACTGTTATAAAGCAAATATTTGACACAGCAAAATTTGTAGAGATAAATCATCAGGAAACCACACAATGTGCTGAAAATTTCCCTTAGTGCATGGATAATATAATATAGAGCACTGAGACAAATGTGTTGGGCCATTGGTACAAATAAAACACTTGGCACAATGCATTTCCATTCTCTAGACTACATCCTGTTGAAAATCTAGGACCATTGTCCTGCTACAAGAGATATAAAATCTAGGACCATTGTCCTGCTACAAGAGATATAAAATCTAGGACCATCCATTGTCCTGCTACAAGAGAGATAAAATCTAGGACCATTGTCCTGCTACAAGAGAGATAAAATCTAGGACCATCCATTGTCCTGCTACACGAGAGATAAAATCTAGGACCATCCATTGTCCTGCTTTTAGAGAGATAAAATCTAAGACCATCCATTGTCCTGCTACAAGAGAGATAAAATCTAGGACCATCCATTGTCCTGCTACAAGAGAGATAAAATCTAGGACCATCCATTGTCCTGCTACAAGAGAGATCCAGTGGAAGTTTGATTTAAAAAATGCTGAAGATGAAACATTGAGGATTTATTTTAGAAACAATCAGGATCTGTCCCCGAATGCGTGCCTACCCAATAAAATTGTATTTTGATTATTTCCCTGATTATGTTTATACATTTGTTTATCTATGTTTATTAACTTAAATATTTATTTATGTAAGATGATCATATGAGTGGTTAGGAGAGTTGTATGAGTTAGGGTTAGCATTTGGGCTAATAAATACCCATTATCTGACAAACATAACCAAGAGAAATAATAAAAATATTTTGGTAGGCACACATTCAGGGAAAGCTCCAAAAATCATAATGAATTGTTTGTACACTCCTACAATAAAAAATATTTGATGTCTGCTCAAAAGATTTCTATCTTCATTAGTGAAGTACAAATATATTTAAATGATTACAATGTTGATATATCAAATATGAATATATTGTTTAGTCTGCAGCTCTGTACACGACTAAATAGCACCAATTAATATCAAAATATATGTTTGTGAAAATATATTACATAATCTGCAGCTCTGTACATGACTAATTAGCACCAATTAGTATCACATAATATGAAAAATCATTAAGTGAAAAAACATATTTATAATACAAAAACAAATGACAACATCGCTGATGTAAAGTTATTCATCTGCATTCATTCTAAAACTCTGTGGTGTGTCTGTGGCTATGACAACAAGTATGAGAACCAGTTCTTTCGTACGTCTGGCGTATAATAATAATGACCCATAACCTATCAGGGTTGTAGGGATTCCACTCTGGCGATGTTAGAAAAAAAAGCACACCAAAAAACCCTATCACAAAAATCCCTCCTAACACCCTATCATAAAAAGTCCTCCTAACACCCTCTCCTCTCCCAACACCCCTATCACAAAAAGCCCTTCATACACCTGTCCTCCATCATTCGGACGAGTGTAGAAAAATCACACCCTTTGCTTACTATACTATCAATAAAGTTACAGACATTTACTGTTCAGTCAAAGTAGTAAAAATAATGAATGTATTAGTTACTAACGCTGAAGTCGGATGTATTGGCGCAAATACAATTGCGACACAATGTATTTGTGTTCTCTAGATTACATCCTGCTGGAAATCTAGTAAGACCAGTGTTCTGCTATACAAGTGATAAAGTGAGAGTTTGAGAATGAATGCCACCAAAACTACTGATGGTTATCTAGAAGTAGTCTGGAGAATAGATTCTGTTGTTTTAGCTTACAGCATGACTGCAATATCTGTACCTTTCGACCTGAAAGATCCAGATTGAGCATGGTTGATTTACTTTTGAGTCGGGCCACTGATGCAAATAAAATGGGGACACAATGAATTTCCTTTCTCTGGATTACGTCCTGCTGGAAATCTAGTAGTACCATTGTCTTGCTACAAGAGAGATTCAGCAGAAGTTTGAGAATGGACGCTGAAGAAGAAGAGTCACTTTGACCTATGGGTTGGAAATGATTGACATTTCCAACCCATAGGTCAAAGTGACACCCACAAACCTCCTTAGTTGCCACTTACTACATGGCAGGTAAGTTGTTGTCTTTGCTCCCCTTTCGTGCCCTGGCAACACACCGGTGAGAGGAAGACAATGATATATATTGGGGACATGGAGAAAAATGGATATGCCAAGTTGAAAGTACAAATATTTCAGCTGTACTGCAAACTAACAGAACAACATTACACAGAGAAATTCCAGTCAACAATATACGTGAGAAACAAACCCTAAGATAAAACATGGGCTGAAGTTCACAATCTTAACCCTAGGATAAAACGTGATGAAGTTCACAATCTTAATCTTCTGATAAAACATGTACTTGAAAACTACAGGGAGCTGGGTAGGGCAGTGGTTAGTGGGCTGGTTTCGCATATGAGTGGTCTTGGGTTCATTCCCCAGTTTGAGGTGGAAACATTTTTCAAATCACAAAGGCTCCCGGGTCAACCCAGCCTTAATTGGGTACCGGATTAATCCAGGAAGTAAAGACTGCGAGGGAGAGGAGATGGCTACCACCCTCATATAGCAGAGCCACTGAAATGTGAGGTCATTAACATCTTACACCCCTACGGCATTTAATAAATGCTATGGTTAACTTTAACATTACTACTTGAAAACTAGCTCCAATAATAGCATAGCACCAGATCTGTAAATAAGGAAGTATGGGGTGGTGGTTTAGAAATTCAAACACAGCTATTTTCCCTTTCAGCTAAATAGAGTATTTAGAAAAAGTAAAGATATTGTACAAATATAAATAATAATTAGATGCTAAATGAATGCCTGAAAGCAAAGACGAATTGTCAAAAATGGCAGATAATCTCCCTCAATCCCACGTACTTCAAAATTTCAGGGAAGTAGCGTCTCCGCTAAAATAATCTGAGACTTTAGTGGAGAGAACTAAATGGAAACTACAGCCCCGAGCAAGACAGCATGAACAAATTCAACTGACAGGAACAAGTCAGGGTATTTCGACTGAAAATGGAACATTGCCATCTAAAAGCACACTTACCCCGAACCGGTATTAGCGACTAAGCAACCAACATGTGCAGAATAACAACACCTACCCAGAATATATACTACAGTATTAACCCAGAGAATTTGTTGACAGAGCAATATCCTGGTCCACAGGAATATCTCTACAAAACAAACTGTGGGAGACTCATGGCAACCTAAACAAACTATTCTATACAGGACCAATCGCCCATATAGTAACTTGGGCCTGGACTGCTGGTTCCGGGTACAAAGAATAAGGATACTGTCTTCTTTCCAGGAATGTTGTAATAGGTTACTAAGGAAAGTTGAGTGAAAAAAATCATCTTGTTTCAATTTCTTACTTTTGTTTTCTATCAAATAATCTTTGATCATGGATGCTGAAGAGCTACCGACCAGCAGACATTGCACCATTGTCCAGTTGTGGCAGAGGAATACTTAATGTGCATCACTGCGGATGTGTCAACAAATCTGACAAAGAATGATGAGATTGTTGGCTCAGATGTGTGTGCTGTGCTCCTAGCAGGATGTGATAATCCTAAGATACTGCCACAGTGGAATGCCTCCCTTTGGGGACAAAACATATGCATCTATAAACTCCCCCTAACCATCCATACCTTTGAGACATCCTTACGTGAGTCTGGCAGGCACCTCAGTTACACAACTGAGAAGAACCTGTGCTTATGTCAAAAAAGGCTATGGACTTTCAAGAGCTACCTGTTCACAGGTAATGGGATGCATCATCATCATGTGTCAAGAGCTATCTGTTCACAGGTAACGGGATGCATCATCATCATCATGTGTCAAGAGCTACCTGCTCACAGATAACGGGATGCATCATCATCATGTGTCAAGAGCTACCTGCTCACAGATAACGGGATGCATCATCATCATGTGTCAAGAGCTACCTGTTCACAGCTAAAGGGATTATTTCATCATCACCATGTGTAAAGAGCTACCTGTTCACAGCTAAAGGGATTATTTCATCATCACCATGTGTAAAGAGCTACCTGTTCACAGCTAAAGGGATTATTTTATCATCATCAAGTGTCAAGAGCTTCTTGCTCACGGGTAAAGGGATTATGTCATCATTATCATCCGTGAACAATATCAAACTGGATGTATAATAATTGATCGCAGAAAAATGCTCGAGATACAAATAGCATGTCTATATCAACAATATTGCGACATAAAATTAAATATACCAGGCCAAAATGCATACATATTGCAGCTGTTCTGTAAACTAGACAGCTAATGTAGTTTTACTCAACTACATTATGTCACAATAAGAAATATAAATGGTCAGCTGGAACAACAAGAGAAAAATCAACAATATTACAGAAAACATAAATCTATTTCAAATAGTTCATGATAAAAAAACACAGAAAATAAAACACACAAATAATACAGGATTCAGATAATAAACTCCATGCAGTGTAATCCCTCTATCCTTCAGCCTTCCTAATCCCCCAACCCTTTAATACAGTTCTTCATGTTGTGGCGGTCCCAAAATTTAAAAATTATTTTTGTTGCTACTTCATATGTGTTTTCCGATGGTCTTAGACGTGCGATGAGAAAAGTAAAACTTCAACATTTAATAACAACTGGAAAGATCAAGGGGAAAAGAGACAGAGGAAGACAAAGAGATAAATTTCTGGATGGGTTGTCAGTGTGGTACAAAATGAAGTCATCAATTGAATTACTTAACAACACAAGAGGCAGAAAGTTGTGGAGAAGCATGATGACCTACACCAATTGGCATGGCACTTGATTGATTACTTGTAGGTAAGGAGATATAACTGTCTTGCTACAAACCCATATCTAATTTAGTGAGCTAAGTTCCAGCTTAGTAATAGAGTTCATCTATATGCATATTCTCATAATTACACAGCGATTAATTAATTATTCCCATACTTGATTAAAACTCATCCTTGACAACTGGCCCTTCCAGCTTTATAACACCGTCAATCTGTGTTTCTGTCTCATCAGGTCTTGCTATGTTTGTGTCTACCAGCAGTTCACTGTCTGCAGCACCTTTACGAGCATGACCCTTGTCAATGATGATTGAATCTTCAGTGTCAGAGATGTAATATGGTTCTCCAGTGTAATGTGTTGGATATAGAAGGTAAGGCTCCGCTGAAAATGCTGTTTCCACTGTTCTCTAAAAGATAATTTATAATTTAAAAAAAAATTACAAGTAACAATTTACAATAAGTAACAACTTATAATACGCTAAATTTATAAGTAACAATTTATAATAAGTAACAATTTACAATAAGTAACAATTTATAAGCAAAAATGGAACAATACAGGATCAATTGTCCATCTAGCATTTCCTGCTTACACTTTTTTTTAAAATGCGCTCCTGTCGTATTTTTTAGAACTTGGTAATGCCATTCACACTTCCGTTACGTCACTCTTCCACTACATATCTTTAGTAAAATGGCTGCCGTATGTATGTTGAATTTGCCATTGACTGAAAAAGACGCAGTACAATTGTTGCAGTCACGAAGAGTACTTGCAAACGGGAAATGCGCACAGTGTCATACTATGACATTTAACTTCGATTGTGATGATTAAATTCATTTCCGACACAAAATAATACCCTGCATTCAAACCCAATCATGTTTCCACTCATACAACCCTCCAATTAAATACTCCCCCATTTATTTTCTTGGCATATTTATATATGTAAAACCTGCCCAACAATTGTCGCTCAAATATTCGCATGGGAGGTAATACTTCTTCTTCAGCATTCATTCTAAAGCTCTCGTTGGATCTTCTTTGTAGCAGGACCATAGTCCTACTAGATTTCCAGTTCAGAGAATGGAAATGCGTTGTGTCACAATTTTATTTCCGCCAATGGCCAGACACATCCGTCTTCGGCGAGAGAGGTAATACATAAACAAAGAGTAAGCAGAAATCATTTGTCTCCCTTTCAATGTAGTTACCAACTTGAATTGATTAAATCAGAAAGGGGGTTTGCGTTAGAATTAGTCCTAACACTGAGTCTAATCCCCCCCCCCCCCAACACAACATCTAAATTCTAACAGTACCTCATATCTTTAAAATACAAAAACCATTAAATCGTTGCAAATTTTAATCTCTGCACGTAACTACTATTAGCTATTTTGAATTACAGTGACAAGATCTGTAAATGATGTAATTTCATTGAGCTCGCTAAATGTGTGTGAACTAAAGAACACAAATATTGATCGTATGAAATATTTGTAAGTTTGTTTAAAATCCCGCTAATTGATAGTATATACATGGACCCTTGATCCCGTATTGTTCTGCAAAAATTTATAAGTAACAATTCATAATAAGGAACAATTTATAATAAGCAAACAATTTATAATAAGTACTGTAAACTATTAAAAAGTAAAAATTAATAATAAGCAAAAATTTATAAGCACAAATTTATAATAAGCAATAATTACATAAACATGAAAATATAGAATAAGCACTGTTTGTGGGTAACTTTAACCTATGAGTTGACACAGTCAATTCCATCTTAACTGCCTCTTACATCATGCATGTCGGGTCACATTGTTTCTATTTTTTGCTTGACTTTTGAATTCAACACAGGGTAGACACCTTGCCTCCTCTCTTTAGTTGCCTCTTACACCATGCATGTCAGGCTATATTATTTCTCTTTTCTTTACGCTCGTTGCCATACTCCCATAAGATCTTTCCTGTAGCAGGATGTTCGTACTAGATTTCCAGCAGGACATACACCAGAGAACATAAATGTTTTGTCAGTTTTATTTACCTCAATGGCCCAACACATATGACTTTGGCATTGTAAAGGACTGAACAGGATGTAGTCCGGAAAAGATAATATGTTACATCATAGTTTACCATTTGGCTTTGATATCTACAAAATTTGGTCAAACACATACAACATTTGGTCAAACACATACAACATTTGGTCAAACACATACAACATTTGGTCAAACACATACAACATTTGGTCAAATATACACAATTTGGTCAAACACATACAACATTTGGTAAAACACATAGAAAATTTGGTTAAACACATAGAAAATTTGGTCAAACATACACAATTTGGTCAAACACATGCAAAATTTGGTCAAACACATACAACATTTGGTCAAACACATACAACATTTGGTCAAACATATACAACATTTGGTCAAACACATACAACATTTGGTCAAACACATACAACATTTGGTCAAACACATACAAAATTTAGTCACACTGTCAGTGACATATTCTCTCCAGAACGTTGTCTTTCTAATGAACTCCCTGAACCATTCTCTGTCGTGGGCGATGCGGCTTGCATTCTCCAATGACATATTCATGTTATATTTAATGTTGTCAGTCCATCATCTTCTTGGTCTGCCTTTCCTCCTCTTCCCTGGTGCTTTGCCCTCCATTATTATTTAACCAAATACATAACAACATTTAGCCAAACTCATGCAACATTTGGCAAACATATGTTTTGCTACAAGAGAGATCTGGCGGGAGTTTGAGAATGAACGCTGAAGAAGAAGAGTGTCCTATACCATGTTCAGTTGTAGGATGTTAAGCGAAGACTTTGTTTTATGACGATCTTGTATCTGCTCATCTGTAAATAATATTTGTTGTGCTAGCATTATATTGATGGGAGGTCTGTGGATTTTGGTCCAACCCGGTTAGAGCCAGAGGATACCTGATGATGTTCCTCCTTCGCAAGCGAAGATGCACATGGCATGAAAAACAATAAATGCGATAAAAAAAAAAATATAATTATAATAAATTGGTAATTGTCTAATTTGGTTTGTGAGTTTTCTACCTAAGTAATGCTCAAATCACTGGAGCTAAGGTAGGGTTCACTATGTTCATTCCCCGCCACCAATTGACTACTGGTTATGTCAGACTTCTCTATTGCTTCAGGCATGCAACCAAATGGTCAAGTCAAAATGATTGTCACTTCCTAAGTCATTGCGCCTCTATGACGGGCCTCAGCATAGGAAACATATAGTGCTGTCAGCTTCCTCCTCCCCTCCCAGGTGCTGCAAAGTACATCTCTGGCTTTATCCCAACCACAGAAGGTGCATACATATATACAAATAAAGCATAAAATACATTGCAACAATAAAATAAAAGCATAATTGTATATATGATGTGCCATGAAGCTTCTATAAGAGAACCTCAATATAATGGCATGTCATCTACTAAGACTTTCTTTTGCATTAATGGTTTGTCTAGTTGGTGATACCCACAGATGCAAACCATGTGGCACTTGCCCCTTCATTATTATAATAATGGAATTCTACACCTCGGCCTATAAATGGATTCTAGACTTGTGTCAAATTTCAGACATTAAAATCATGTGCTCGGTTTATAATCGAATTAGTTTATACATAGTATGCTACTATTTTTGTGTGTCTTTCTATGAAATGGAGTAACCAACCACACTCCAAGCCCTCCTTAGCTGCCTCTTACAACATACATTGTAAGTCACAGTATTATAATGATGATTATGAAATAATCCCTTTAGTAATGCTGAAGTCAGATGTGTCAGGCCGAAAGGCGCATATATCACAGCAATGATGTAAACCATGACACAACGCATTCCGTTCTCCAGACTACAACCTGCTAATCTGCAGGAGTTTGAGAATGAACGAAGAAGAACAATCCCTTTAGTTTTGAGGTGGTAGCTATATAGCTATATATATGAGCTATATTTGATAGCCCATAGCCTTTCTGACAATAGCACAGCTTCTTCTCAGTTGTGTAACTGAGGCTCTTGTGTAACCTAGACTCTATAAGGTTGTCTCAAAGGCATTGTTGCATCATGGAGGTTTCTGAATGCATGTTTAGTCCCCAAAGGCAGGCATTCCAGGAGCCAGGAGCACACCACACAAATCTGGGCCAACTATGTTGTCATTCTTATGTCAGATCTATTGACCCATCAGTAGTGATGACACAACTAACATTCTCCGTCACATAGTCCCCGTCACACAGTCTCAGTCACATAGTCTCCATCACATTGGAGTCTGCCACAAAAGGTGCAATTTTCTGGCCGGCATCTCTTCATCATCCATGGGGGTTGATTTGTTGGAAGACAAAATTGTAACAATATGTGACAACGATTTTTCCGCATGTGACAACTTGTCAGTCTACTGTACCTCAACTGTACTTAGTCGCCTCTACTGTACCTCAACTGTACTTAGTCACCTCTACTGTACCCCAACTGTACTTAGTCGCCTCTACTGTACCCCAACTGTACTTAGTCGCCTCTACTGTACCCAACTGTACTTAGTCGCCTCTACTGTACCCCAACTGTACTTAGTCGCCTCTATTGTACCCCAACTGTACTTAGTTGCCTCTACTGTACCTCAACTGTACTTAGTCGCCTCTACTGTACCCCAACTGTACTTAGTCGCCTTTACTGTGCCCCAACTGTACTTAGTTGCCTCTACTGTGCCCCAACTGTACTTAGTCACCTCTACTGTGCCCCAACTGTACTTTGTCACCTCTACTGTGCCCCAACTGTACTTATTCGCCTCTACTGTGCTCCAACTGTACTTAGTCGCCTCTACTGTACCCCAACTGTACTTAGTTGCCTTCAACGACATGCTTGAAAATAAGACACTGGCCCTATTCTTTGCCATTAACTAGAAGTTCAAGAAAGTCAGTTGTCATACAAGCCCGTCACAATATCATTCTATACATCCTTCCCAGAACCCCACAGCACATGTGATTCCAAGCTCTAACTTAATACCTTGTTCCACCCCACTGGATGGTGGGTGTTATAATTTATCTTACCACCTTTAACACTAAGGCATAATTTGTTTTTAGCTCTCAATTAAACAAGAACTCAACATCACCTTTAACACTAAGATATTATGTCTTTTAGCTGACAATTAAACAAGTACTCACTCTGGATGCCTATCAAACATGATTGGAAGGTACTCATCCACAGGCACCATCTTTGACAAAGGTTTCTGATCTAGCAGTTTTCGTGCACCCTGGATAGACAATATGTAAATGATTGTCCAATAGGAATAGTGTGGCCACGCCAACCGATCGCTGCCCTCTACCATTGTCTCTAAGTCTTTGCGTAAACATTTCCTTCCCAAATATCTGTGGACAGTATCATTCATGTAAATACTTCTTAGATTTATTGTAAACAATATCATATTTCACAACTGTAAAGTTAAATCCTAAGGATCACCTTTGTTGTGCAGTCACACAGGAACACAGTGTTTCAAGTCTGTGCTAACTTAATGACAATGGTTCTTGAATGTGGAAGGTTTTAAGGTCGCACTATTTGCTTATCAGACTAACCATTATGCAACAGTAAACTAGCAATACAGTCAAAGTCCGATGTATTAGGCCATTAGCGCAAATAAATCGGAAACACAATGCATTTCCATTCTCTGGACTACATCCTACTTGAAATCTTGTAGGATCATTGTCCCGCAACAAGAGAGTTCCAGTGGGAGTTTGAGAAATTATGTAACCTAGTAGGATGGATCATTGTCCTGCAACAAGAGAGTTTCAGTGGGAGTTTGAGAATGAACAATGAAGAAACAATAGAAGCCATGCCAATATAATGAGAATTTCTACTTGTGAATGACCCCCATCTCATTTCATCTGTACATTTCTTCTTCTTCTGCATTCGTTCTCAAACTCCTTCAGATTAGCAGGATGTAGTCCGGAGAATGGAATGTGTTGTGTCATGGTTTACAGCAAAGCTGCGATATCTGCACCTTTCGGCTTGATACATCCAACTTCAGCATGGCTTTGGGTCACTGACCCTATTTAATGGGACAGCCAACTCCATCCCATAACCTCCTTAGTCACCTCGTATGACATGCATGAAAGGTACACGGTGTTGCTATTCTGTTCTCCCCTTTCGGACCCCAACAACACACGGGTGGTAAAAATATGTGAAGAAATAGATAAAAAAATAAATCATAATTTTAAAATACGAATTTAAAATATATATTTTATCAGTAATTATTTATACTATTATTTCTACTTTTCTAATTCTTTTATTTTGTTGTTTAATTTATATAATAATCTTTTAAGCACTCTTATCTTTATAAGTAACTTTACTAGGATCAATTTGTTTGATATATTTTTTATTATATTTCTGAATTATTTCATTAATTTATCACCACCAATTATTGTTTCATATTCATTCATTAAACATTGTTTTTCATTGTTTTTTAAACATTGTTTATAATTTTGTTTTTCAAGTTTTTTTAATTTGTTCTTTAATTTCATCACTTTTATTTTTTTTAACAAATAATTTTAGTTCTTCCATTTTTAGAGAATGAAATTCTCAACATCAAATATAACAATAAATTATTTACACTTCTTCTATTGCTTTATTAACATTAAATAATTTATTATTATCCCTTCCATTACCAATTTTCTCTTTTATTTTTTTAACTTTTAATTTCCTTGTTTCTTTATTTATTTTTAATGTTTCTTTATTACCAATTTCAATATTTATTTATTCTTGTTACTTTTTAAAAGGAATATCATATTTATATGGAAATTTTACATTTAAATCTTGTCTTATTCTTTTTTATTGTAGAAGAAGAAATACCTAATTTACTACAAATCTGATCTTGTGATAAATTAGGTTGTTCGGTTTTAATATTCATAAATTTAATAATCTATCTATTGTCTATTGTCTTTCCCTAGGTGGTTTGTGATCCACTCTTGCAGTTAAGTGTAAGGGTGATTGGAGCTCGAGCTTGCGTTCTAAAGCCAGATGTGTGGCCTCGGCTGTGCTATGACCGTGTCTGTTAAGGATGTCCCTGATGTTTTCTATCCATCTTTTCCATGGTCTTCCTCTGGCCTTGTACCCTGATCTCATTTGGTTATATGCTTGTACGGGCAACTTTCGTGATGCATTCTCATAATGTGGCCAAACCACTTGATCTGTTCTCTCTCTATGTAATCTGTACAAGATATTATACCTATTCTTTCCCTGATATATTCATTTCGCAATCTATCAATTTAATAATCATATTTGTTTTATATGCATTATTCATATTTTCAGGAGTCATTTCACTTAAAATTATTAATTCGTTTAAATCCATTTTATAAGAGAATAAAAAAGTAAATAGAGGTCAAATTAGTTGACTGTCATCCTATTATTTTATTTCATGTAAATTTTTCATAAATTCTCTATTATGATAAATTACAGTTTAATAAGATAGAATAATCATTACAAATACTATAAAATCTTATGTATTCATTATTAGTTGATTTACATCTATTAAATTTTTCTTTAGCAAAAGCAAGAAATTCTGTTTTCACTATTATATCTACTTTTTCACTATTATATCTACTTTTTCACTATTATATCTATTTTCCCTATTATATCTACTTTTTCACTATTATATCTATTTTCCCTATTATATCTACTTTTTCACTATTATATCTACTTTTTCCCTATTATATCTACTTTTTCACCATTATATCTACTTTTTCACTATTATATCTACATTTTCCCTATTATATCTACTTTTTCGTGATGGCGGATACACTCAAGGAGAGATCGGAGCAACTATGGATGTGTCCAGTTTGCAGTGATGATGATCCGACGACTAACTAACTAACTATCTACTTTTTCACTATTATATCTACTTGTTCCCTATTATATCTACTTTTTCACTATTATATCTACTTTTTCCCTATTATATCTACTTTTTCCCTATTATATCTTTTTTTTCACTATTATATCTACTTTTTCACTATTATATCTACTTTTTCACTATTATATCTACATTTTCCCTATTATATTTACTTTTTCACTATTATATCTTTTTCCCTATTATATCTACTTTTTCACTATTATATCTACATTTTCCCTATTATATCTACTTTTTCACTATTATATCTACTTTTTCCCTATTATATCTATTTTCCCTATTATATCTATTTTCCCTATTATATCTACTTTTTCACTATTATATCTACTTTTTCCCTATTATATCTACTTTTTCACTATTATATCTACTTTTTCACTATTATATCTATTTTCCTATTATATCTACTTTTTCACTATTATATCTACTTTTTCACTATTATATCTACTTTTTCGCTATTATATCTATTTTCCCTATTATATCTACTTTTTCACTATTATATCTACTTTTAAGCATAAATCATAATTCTCCAAGTGTATAATAATATGTTTTATTTCTATTTTCTGGATGGTTGGTTGGTTGCTGATCCAGCGGTCCATTGGATCATGCCCTTTGACATAATGCCATTAAATGGCATTATATTGCTGGGAAGTATGTGGATTTTTGGCCCACCCAGGGACAGAGAATAACTATCACACCTCCAGGAAGGTAGGTTTCAACCTATGCACTGCTCCCAGCCATTGTAGCCAAGATAGGGTTCACTGTACTCATTCCCCACCATCAATTGACTACTAGTTATGCCGAACTTCTTTATTGCTCCAGGCATGCAACCAAATGTTCAAGTCAAAAGGATTGTCACGTCTTGAGTCACTGTGCCTCTATGATGGGTCTAAGCCATAGGAAAAAACAGTGCTGTCAGTTTCCTCCTCCCAAGTGCTGCATAGTACATCTCTGGCTCCCTCCCAGCCACAGGGGGTGCATACATATATATTCAGGCAAACATGAAACACATTTCAACAACAAAATAAATGCACAATTGTATAGATGACGTACCATGAAGCTTCTCTAAGAAGATAACCTCAATATAATGGCATGTCATCCCCTAAGGTTTTCTGTTGCATGGGTGGTTTGTATAGTGGGCCATTGGTGAGACCCATAGACGTAACCACATGCATATTTCCTTTTTCTAAATCATCTAAATAATTTAATATTCGATCACATATATCAATAATTTCATGATTTTGACTTTTTTAAAGAAAAATATATTTTATTTTTTTCTACATTAATTATTTCATTTAATCTTTTTTCTAAATCTTCTGGGACTTTCTTTTTCTTCGTTTTAATGGAGGTAGAATTTTTATATTCTTCACAGATATTTAAATTCAAATTATTTTCTTTTTCAAACTTTTCAACATATTTCATAAATGTATCTAGTTTATCATTAGAAATATATTTTTTGATTTTCTTGTTCAAACTTTTCAACATATTTCATAAATGTATCTAGTTTATCACTAGAAATAAATATATTTTTTCGATTTTCAAACTCTTCAACACATTTCATAAATGTATCTAATTTATCTTTAGAAAAATATTTCTTTGATTTTGAAACTTTTCAACACATTTCATAAATGTATCTAGTTTATCATTAGAAATTTATTTTTTTAATTTTCTTTGTGAAACTTTTCAAAACATCTCATAAATGTATCTAGTGTATCATTAGAAATATATTTTTTGATTTTCTTTTTCAAACTTTTCAACACATTTCATAAATGTATCTATAACATTAGAAATATATTTTTTTGATTTTCAAACTTTTCAACATATCTCATAAATGTATCTACCGGTAGTTTCTCATTAGAAATATATTTTTTTATTTTCTTTTTCAAACTTTTCAACACATTTCATAAATGTATCTAATTTATCATTAGAAAAATATTTCTTTGATTTTGAAACTTTTCAACACATTTCATAAATGTATCTAGTTTATCAGTAGAAATATATTTTTTAAATTTTCTTTGTCAAACTTTTCAAAACATCTCATAAATGTATCTAGTTTATCATTAGAAATATCTTTTTTGATTTTCTTTTCCAAACTTTTCAACACAATTCATAAATGTATCTAGTTTATCATTAGAAATATATTTTTAAATATATTTAGAAATATATTTCATAAATTTATCTAGTTTATCATTAGAAATATATTTATTATTTTCTTTTTCAAACTTTTCAACACATCTCATAAATGTATCTAGTTTATCATTAGAAATATATTTTTGGGATTTTCAAACTTTTCAACACATTTCTTAAGTGTATATAGTTTATCAATAGAAATTTATTTTTTAATTTTCTTTTTCAAACTTTTCAACACATCTCATAAATGTATCTAGTTTATCATTAGAAATATATTTTTTGATTTTCTTTTTCAAACTTTTCAATACATCTCATAAATGTATCTACCGGTAGATTATCACTAGAAATATATCTTTTCATTTTCTTTTTAAACTTTTCAACAAATCTCATAAATATATCTAGTTTATCATTAGAAATAATTTTTTTTTATTTTCTTGTTCAAACATTTCAAGATATTTCATAAATGTATCTAGTTTATCACTATAAATATATTTTTTTATTTTCTTGCTCAAACTCTTCAACACATTTCATAAATGTATCTAATTTATCATTAAAAAAATATTTCTTTGATTTTGAAACTTTTCAACACATTTCATAAATGTATCTAGTTTATCAGTAGAAATATATTTTTTTATTTTCTTTGTCAAACTTTTCAAAACATCTCATAAATGTATCTAGTTTATCATTAGAAATATATTTTTTGATTTTCTTTTTCAAACTTTTCAACACATTTGATAAATGTATCTATAACATTAAAAATATTTTTTTTTTGGTTTTTTTTTCAAACTTTTCAACACATCTCATAAATGTATGTACCGGTAGTTTCTCATTAGAAATATATTTTTTAATTTTCTTTTTAATCTTTTCAACACTTCTCATAAATGTATCTAGTTTATCATTAGAAATATATTTTTTAATTTTCTTTTTAATCTTTTCAACACATCTCAGAAATGTATCTAGTGTATCATTAGAAATATATTTTTGGGATTTTCAAACTTTTCAACACATTACATAAGTGTATATAGTTTATCAATAGAAATTTATTTTTTTATTTTCTTGTTTAAACTTTTCAACATATTTCATAAATGTATCTAGTTTATCACTAGAAATATATTTTTAAAATTTTCTTTTCAACACATTTCATAAATGTATCTAGTTTATCATTAGAAATATATTTTTTTTAAAATTTCAAACTTTTCAACACATTTCATAAATGTATCTATTTTATAAATTTTTTTGTTTTGATTTTGAAACATTTCAGGACATCTCATAAATGTATCTACTGGTAGTTTTCCACTAGAAGTATATTTTTTAATTTTCTTTTTCAAACTTATCAACACATTTTATAAATGTATCTAGTTTATCATAAGAAATATATTTTTTTATTTTCTTGTTCAAACTTTTCAACATATTTCATAAATGTATCTAGTTTATCACTATAAATATATTTTTTGATTTTCTTGCTCAAACTCTTCAACACATTTCATAAATGTATCTAATTTATCATTAGAAAAATATTTCTTTGATTTTGAAACTTTTCAACACATTTCATAAATGTATCTAGTTTATCAGTAGAAATATATTTTTTAAATTTTCTTTGTCAAACTTTTCAAAACATCTCATAAATGTATCTAGTTTATCATTAGAAATATCTTTTTTGATTTTCTTTTCCAAACTTTTCAACACAATTCATAAATGTATCTAGTTTATCATTAGAAATATATTATTTTGATTTTCAAACTTTTCAACACATTTCATAAATGTATCTAGTTTATCATTAGAAATATATATTTTTTAAATTTCAAACTTTGTAACACATTTCATAAATGTATCTAGTTTATCACTAGAAATATATTTTTTGATTTTCCATTCCAAATTTTTCAACACATTTCATAAATGTATCTAGTTTATCATTAGAAATATATTTTTGGGATTTTCAAACTTTTCAACACATTTCATAAGTGTATATAGTTTATCAATAGAAATTTATTTTTTTATTTTCTTTTTCAAACTTTTCAACACATCTCATAAATGTATCTAGTTTATCATTAGAAATATATTTTTTGATTTTCTTTTTCAAACTTTTCAATACATCTCATAAATGTATCTACCGGTAGATTATCACTAGAAATATATCTTTTCATTTTCTTTTTAAACTTTTCAACAAATCTCATAAATATATCTAGTTTATCATTAGAAATAATTTTTTTTTATTTTCTTGTTCAAACTTTTCAAGATATTTCATAAATGTATCTAGTTTATCACTATAAATATATTTTTTTATTTTCTTGCTCAAACTCTTCAACACATTTCATAAATGTATCTAATTTATCATTAAAAAATTATTTCTTTGATTTTGAAACTTTTCAACACATTTCATAAATGTATCTAGTTTATCAGTAGAAATATATTTTTTTATTTTCTTTGTCAAACTTTTCAAAACATCTCATAAATGTATCTAGTTTATCCTTAGAAATATATTTTTTGATTTTCTTTTCCAAACTTTTCAACACAATTCATAAATGTATCTAGTTTATCATTAGAAATATATTTTTAAATATATTTAGAAATATATTTCATAAATTTATCTGGTTTATCATTAGAAATATATTTATTATTTTCTTTTTCAAACTTTTCAACACATCTCATAAATGTATCTAGTTTATCATTAGAAATTTATTTTTGGGATTTTCAAACTTTTCAACACATTTCTTAAGTGTATATAGTTTATCAATAGAAATTTATTTTTTAATTTTCTTTTTCAAACTTTTCAACACATCTCATAAATGTATCTAGTTTATCATTAGAAATATATTTTTTGATTTTCTTTTTCAAACTTTTCAATACATCTCATAAATGTATCTACCGGTAGATTATCACTAGAAATATATCTTTTCATTTTCTTTTTAAACTTTTCAACAAATCTCATAAATATATCTAGTTTATCATTAGAAATAATTTTTTTTTATTTTCTTGTTCAAACATTTCAAGATATTTCATAAATGTATCTAGTTTATCACTATAAATATATTTTTTTATTTTCTTGCTCAAACTCTTCACCACATTTCATAAATGTATCTAATTTATCATTAAAAAAATACTTCTTTGATTTTGAAACTTTTCAACACATTTCATAAATGTATCTAGTTTATCAGTAGAAATATATTTTTTTATTTTCTTTGTCAAACTTTTCAACACATCTCAT
The DNA here is from genome assembly GCA_034231615.1 of Meghimatium bilineatum. Lineage (NCBI taxonomy): Eukaryota > Metazoa > Mollusca > Gastropoda > Stylommatophora > Philomycidae > Meghimatium > Meghimatium bilineatum. Next base: position 36,684,099 of record CM067305.1, on the reverse strand, counting down.
AAATGTATGTACCGGTAGTTTCTCATTAGAAATATATTTTTTAATTTTCTTTTTAATCTTTTCAACACTTCTCATAAATGTATCTAGTTTATCATTAGAAATATATATTTTAATTTTCTTTTTAATCTTTTCAACACATCTCAGAAATGTATCTAGTGTATCATTAGAAATATATTTTTGGGATTTTCAAACTTTTCAACACATTACATAAGTGTATATAGTTTATCAATAGAAATTTTTATTTTTTATTTTCTTGTTTAAACTTTTCAACATATTTCATAAATGTATCTAGTTTATCACTAGAAATATATTTTTTAAATTTTCTTTTCAACACATTTCATAAATGTATCTAGTTTATCATTAGAAATATATTTTTTTTTAAATTTCAAACTTTTCAACACATTTCATAAATGTATCTATTTTATAAATTTGTGTGTTTTGATTTTGAAACATTTCAGGACATCTCATAAATGTATCTACTGGTAGTTTTCCACTAGAAGTATATTTTTTAATTTTCTTTTTCAAACTTTGTAACACATTTCATAAATGTATCTAGTTTATCACTAGAAATATATTTTTTGATTTTCCATTCCAAATTTTTCAACACATTTCATAAATGTATCTAGTTTATCATTAGAAATATATTTTTGGGATTTTCAAACTTTTCAACACATTTCATAAGTGTATATAGTTTATCAATAGAAATTTATTTTTTTATTTTCTTTTTCAAACTTTTCAACACATCTCATAAATGTATCTAGTTTATCATTAGAAATATATTTTTTGATTTTCTTTTTCAAACTTTTCAATACATCTCATAAATGTATCTACCGGTAGATTATCACTAGAAATATATCTTTTCATTTTCTTTTTAAACTTTTCAACAAATCTCATAAATATATCTAGTTTAACATTAGAAATAATTTTTTTTTATTTTCTTGTTCAAACTTTTCAAGATATTTCATAAATGTATCTAGTTTATCACTATAAATATATTTTTTTTATTTTCTTGCTCAAACTCTTCAACACATTTCATAAATGTATCTAATTTATCATTAAAAAATTATTTCTTTGATTTTGAAACTTTTCAACACAATTCATAAATGTATCTAGTTTATCATTAGAAATATATTTTTAAATATATTTAGAAATATATTTCATAAATTTATCTGGTTTATCATTAGAAATATATTTATTATTTTCTTTTTCAAACTTTTCAACACATCTCATAAATGTATCTAGTTTATCATTAGAAATATATTTTTGGGATTTTCAAACTTTTCAACACATTTCTTAAGTGTATATAGTTTATCAATAGAAATTTATTTTTTAATTTTCTTTTTCAAACTTTTCAACACATCTCATAAATGTATCTAGTTTATCATTAGAAATATATTTTTTGATTTTCTTTTTCAAACTTTTCAATACATCTCATAAATGTATCTACCGGTAGATTATCACTAGAAATATATCTTTTCATTTTCTTTTTAAACTTTTCAACAAATCTCATAAATATATCTAGTTTATCATTAGAAATAATTTTTTTTTATTTTCTTGTTCAAACATTTCAAGATATTTCATAAATGTATCTAGTTTATCACTATAAATATATTTTTTTATTTTCTTGCTCAAACTCTTCACCACATTTCATAAATGTATCTAATTTATCATTAAAAAAATACTTCTTTGATTTTGAAACTTTTCAACACATTTCATAAATGTATCTAGTTTATCAGTAGAAATATATTTTTTTATTTTCTTTGTCAAACTTTTCAACACATCTCATAAATGTATGTACCGGTAGTTTCTCATTAGAAATATATTTTTTAATTTTCTTTTTAATCTTTTCAACACTTCTCATAAATGTATCTAGTTTATCATTAGAAATATATATTTTAATTTTCTTTTTAATCTTTTCAACACATCTCAGAAATGTATCTAGTGTATCATTAGAAATATATTTTTGGGATTTTCAAACTTTTCAACACATTACATAAGTGTATATAGTTTATCAATAGAAATTTTTATTTTTTATTTTCTTGTTTAAACTTTTCAACATATTTCATAAATGTATCTAGTTTATCACTAGAAATATATTTTTTAAATTTTCTTTTCAACACATTTCATAAATGTATCTAGTTTATCATTAGAAATATATTTTTTTTTAAATTTCAAACTTTTCAACACATTTCATAAATGTATCTATTTTATAAATTTTTGTGTTTTGATTTTGAAACATTTCAGGACATCTCATAAATGTATCTACTGGTAGTTTTCCACTAGAAGTATATTTTTTAATTTTCTTTTTCAAACTTATCAACACATTTTATAAATGTATCTAGTTTATCATAAGAAATATATTTTTTTATTTTCTTGTTCAAACTTTTCAAGATATTTCATAAATGTATCTAGTTTATCACTATAAATATATTTTTTGATTTTCTTGCTCAAACTCTTCAACACATTTCATAAATGTATCTAATTTATCATTAAAAAATTATTTCTTTGATTTTGAAACTTTTCAACACATTTCATAAATGTATCTAGTTTATCAGTAGAAATATATTTTTTTATTTTCTTTGTCAAACTTTTCAAAACATCTCATAAATGTATCTAGTTTATCCTTAGAAATATATTTTTTGATTTTCTTTTCCAAACTTTTCAACACAATTCATAAATGTATCTAGTTTATCATTAGAAATATATTTTTAAATATATTTAGAAATATATTTCATAAATTTATCTGGTTTATCATTAGAAATATATTTATTATTTTCTTTTTCAAACTTTTCAACACATCTCATAAATGTATCTAGTTTATCATTAGAAATATATTTTTGGGATTTTCAAACTTTTCAACACATTTCTTAAGTGTATATAGTTTATCAATAGAAATTTATTTTTTAATTTTCTTTTTCAAACTTTTCAACACATCTCATAAATGTATCTAGTTTATCATTAGAAATATATTTTTTGATTTTCTTTTTCAAACTTTTCAATACATCTCATAAATGTATCTACCGGTAGATTATCACTAGAAATATATCTTTTCATTTTCTTTTTAAACTTTTCAACAAATCTCATAAATATATCTAGTTTATCATTAGAAATAATTTTTTTTTATTTTCTTGTTCAAACATTTCAAGATATTTCATAAATGTATCTAGTTTATCACTATAAATATATTTTTTTATTTTCTTGCTCAAACTCTTCACCACATTTCATAAATGTATCTAATTTATCATTAAAAAAATACTTCTTTGATTTTGAAACTTTTCAACACATTTCATAAATGTATCTAGTTTATCAGTAGAAATATATTTTTTTATTTTCTTTGTCAAACTTTTCAACACATCTCATAAATGTATGTACCGGTAGTTTCTCATTAGAAATATATTTTTTAATTTTCTTTTTAATCTTTTCAACACTTCTCATAAATGTATCTAGTTTATCATTAGAAATATATATTTTAATTTTCTTTTTAATCTTTTCAACACATCTCAGAAATGTATCTAGTGTATCATTAGAAATATATTTTTGGGATTTTCAAACTTTTCAACACATTACATAAGTGTATATAGTTTATCAATAGAAATTTTTATTTTTTATTTTCTTGTTTAAACTTTTCAACATATTTCATAAATGTATCTAGTTTATCACTAGAAATATATTTTTTAAATTTTCTTTTCAACACATTTCATAAATGTATCTAGTTTATCATTAGAAATATATTTTTTTTTAAATTTCAAACTTTTCAACACATTTCATAAATGTATCTATTTTATAAATTTTTGTGTTTTGATTTTGAAACATTTCAGGACATCTCATAAATGTATCTACTGGTAGTTTTCCACTAGAAGTATATTTTTTAATTTTCTTTTTCAAACTTTGTAACACATTTCATAAATGTATCTAGTTTATCACTAGAAATATATTTTTTGATTTTCCATTCCAAATTTTTCAACACATTTCATAAATGTATCTAGTTTATCATTAGAAATATATTTTTGGGATTTTCAAACTTTTCAACACATTTCATAAATGTATCTAGTTTATCAGTAGAAATATATTTTTTTATTTTCTTTGTCAAACTTTTCAAAACATCTCATAAATGTATCTAGTTTATCCTTAGAAATATATTTTTTGATTTTCTTTTCCAAACTTTTCAACACAATTCATAAATGTATCTAGTTTATCATTAGAAATATATTTTTAAATATATTTAGAAATATATTTCATAAATTTATCTGGTTTATCATTAGAAATATATTTATTATTTTCTTTTTCAAACTTTTCAACACATCTCATAAATGTATCTAGTTTATCATTAGAAATATATTTTTGGGATTTTCAAACTTTTCAACACATTTCTTAAGTGTATATAGTTTATCAATAGAAATTTATTTTTTAATTTTCTTTTTCAAACTTTTCAATACATCTCATAAATGTATCTACCGGTAGATTATCACTAGAAATATATCTTTTCATTTTCTTTTTAAACTTTTCAACAAATCTCATAAATATATCTAGTTTATCATTAGAAATAATTTTTTTTTATTTTCTTGTTCAAACTTTTCAAGATATTTCATAAATGTATCTAGTTTATCACTATAAATATATTTTTTTATTTTCTTGCTCAAACTCTTCAACACATTTCATAAATGTATCTAATTTATCATTAAAAAATTATTTCTTTGATTTTGAAACTTTTCAACACATTTCATAAATGTATCTAGTTTATCAGTAGAAATATATTTTTTTATTTTCTTTGTCAAACTTTTCAAAACATCTCATAAATGTATCTAGTTTATCCTTAGAAATATATTTTTTGATTTTCTTTTCCAAACTTTTCAACACAATTCATAAATGTATCTAGTTTATCATTAGAAATATATTTTTAAATATATTTAGAAATATATTTCATAAATTTATCTGGTTTATCATTAGAAATATATTTATTATTTTCTTTTTCAAACTTTTCAACACATCTCATAAATGTATCTAGTTTATCATTAGAAATATATTTTTGGGATTTTCAAACTTTTCAACACATTTCTTAAGTGTATATAGTTTATCAATAGAAATTTATTTTTTAATTTTCTTTTTCAAACTTTTCAACACATCTCATAAATGTATCTAGTTTATCATTAGAAATATATTTTTTGATTTTCTTTTTCAAACTTTTCAATACATCTCATAAATGTATCTACCGGTAGATTATCACTAGAAATATATCTTTTCATTTTCTTTTTAAACTTTTCAACAAATCTCATAAATATATCTAGTTTATCATTAGAAATAATTTTTTTTTATTTTCTTGTTCAAACATTTCAAGATATTTCATAAATGTATCTAGTTTATCACTATAAATATATTTTTTTATTTTCTTGCTCAAACTCTTCACCACATTTCATAAATGTATCTAATTTATCATTAAAAAAATACTTCTTTGATTTTGAAACTTTTCAACACATTTCATAAATGTATCTAGTTTATCAGTAGAAATATATTTTTTTATTTTCTTTGTCAAACTTTTCAACACATCTCATAAATGTATGTACCGGTAGTTTCTCATTAGAAATATATTTTTTAATTTTCTTTTTAATCTTTTCAACACTTCTCATAAATGTATCTAGTTTATCATTAGAAATATATATTTTAATTTTCTTTTTAATCTTTTCAACACATCTCAGAAATGTATCTAGTGTATCATTAGAAATATATTTTTGGGATTTTCAAACTTTTCAACACATTACATAAGTGTATATAGTTTATCAATAGAAATTTTTATTTTTTATTTTCTTGTTTAAACTTTTCAACATATTTCATAAATGTATCTAGTTTATCACTAGAAATATATTTTTTAAATTTTCTTTTCAACACATTTCATAAATGTATCTAGTTTATCATTAGAAATATATTTTTTTTTAAATTTCAAACTTTTCAACACATTTCATAAATGTATCTATTTTATAAATTTTTGTGTTTTGATTTTGAAACATTTCAGGACATCTCATAAATGTATCTACTGGTAGTTTTCCACTAGAAGTATATTTTTTAATTTTCTTTTTCAAACTTTGTAACACATTTCATAAATGTATCTAGTTTATCACTAGAAATATATTTTTTGATTTTCCATTCCAAATTTTTCAACACATTTCATAAATGTATCTAGTTTATCATTAGAAATATATTTTTGGGATTTTCAAACTTTTCAACACATTTCATAAGTGTATATAGTTTATCAATAGAAATTTATTTTTTTATTTTCTTTTTCAAACTTTTCAACACATCTCATAAATGTATCTAGTTTATCATTAGAAATATATTTTTTGATTTTCTTTTTCAAACTTTTCAATACATCTCATAAATGTATCTACCGGTAGATTATCACTAGAAATATATCTTTTCATTTTCTTTTTAAACTTTTCAACAAATCTCATAAATATATCTAGTTTATCATTAGAAATAATTTTTTTTTATTTTCTTGTTCAAACTTTTCAAGATATTTCATAAATGTATCTAGTTTATCACTATAAATATATTTTTTTATTTTCTTGCTCAAACTCTTCAACACATTTCATAAATGTATCTAATTTATCATTAAAAAATTATTTCTTTGATTTTGAAACTTTTCAACACATTTCATAAATGTATCTAGTTTATCAGTAGAAATATATTTTTTTATTTTCTTTGTCAAACTTTTCAAAACATCTCATAAATGTATCTAGTTTATCCTTAGAAATATATTTTTTGATTTTCTTTTCCAAACTTTTCAACACAATTCATAAATGTATCTAGTTTATCATTAGAAATATATTTTTAAATATATTTAGAAATATATTTCATAAATTTATCTGGTTTATCATTAGAAATATATTTATTATTTTCTTTTTCAAACTTTTCAACACATCTCATAAATGTATCTAGTTTATCATTAGAAATATATTTTTGGGATTTTCAAACTTTTCAACACATTTCTTAAGTGTATATAGTTTATCAATAGAAATTTATTTTTTAATTTTCTTTTTCAAACTTTTCAACACATCTCATAAATGTATCTAGTTTATCATTAGAAATATATTTTTTGATTTTCTTTTTCAAACTTTTCAATACATCTCATAAATGTATCTACCGGTAGATTATCACTAGAAATATATCTTTTCATTTTCTTTTTAAACTTTTCAACAAATCTCATAAATATATCTAGTTTATCATTAGAAATAATTTTTTTTTATTTTCTTGTTCAAACATTTCAAGATATTTCATAAATGTATCTAGTTTATCACTATAAATATATTTTTTTATTTTCTTGCTCAAACTCTTCACCACATTTCATAAATGTATCTAATTTATCATTAAAAAAATACTTCTTTGATTTTGAAACTTTTCAACACATTTCATAAATGTATCTAGTTTATCAGTAGAAATATATTTTTTTATTTTCTTTGTCAAACTTTTCAACACATCTCATAAATGTATGTACCGGTAGTTTCTCATTAGAAATATATTTTTTAATTTTCTTTTTAATCTTTTCAACACTTCTCATAAATGTATCTAGTTTATCATTAGAAATATATATTTTAATTTTCTTTTTAATCTTTTCAACACATCTCAGAAATGTATCTAGTGTATCATTAGAAATATATTTTTGGGATTTTCAAACTTTTCAACACATTACATAAGTGTATATAGTTTATCAATAGAAATTTTTATTTTTTATTTTCTTGTTTAAACTTTTCAACATATTTCATAAATGTATCTAGTTTATCACTAGAAATATATTTTTTAAATTTTCTTTTCAACACATTTCATAAATGTATCTAGTTTATCATTAGAAATATATTTTTTTTTAAATTTCAAACTTTTCAACACATTTCATAAATGTATCTATTTTATAAATTTTTGTGTTTTGATTTTGAAACATTTCAGGACATCTCATAAATGTATCTACTGGTAGTTTTCCACTAGAAGTATATTTTTTAATTTTCTTTTTCAAACTTATCAACACATTTTATAAATGTATCTAGTTTATCATAAGAAATATATTTTTTTATTTTCTTGTTCAAACTTTTCAACATATTTCATAAATGTATCTAGTTTATCACTATAAATATATTTTTTGATTTTCTTGCTCAAACTCTTCAACACATTTCATAAATGTATCTAATTTATCATTAGAAAAATATTTCTTTGATTTTGAAACTTTTCAACACATTTCATAAATGTATCTAGTTTATCAGTAGAAATATATTTTTTAAATTTTCTTTGTCAAACTTTTCAAAACATCTCATAAATGTATCTAGTTTATCATTAGAAATATCTTTTTTGATTTTCTTTTCCAAATTTTTCAACACAATTCATAAATGTATCTAGTTTATCATTAGAAATATATTATTTTGATTTTCAAACTTTTCAACACATTTCATAAATGTATCTAGTTTATCATTAGAAATATATTTTTTGATTTTCCATTCCAAATTTTTCAACACATTTCATAAATGTATCTAGTTTATCATTAGAAATATATTTTTGGGATTTTCAAACTTTTCAACACATTTCATAAGTGTATATAGTTTATCAATAGAAATTTATTTTTTTATTTTCTTTTTCAAACTTTTCAACACATCTCATAAATGTATCTAGTTTATCATTAGAAATATATTTTTTGATTTTCTTTTTCAAACTTTTCAATACATCTCATAAATGTATCTACCGGTAGATTATCACTAGAAATATATCTTTTCATTTTCTTTTTAAACTTTTCAACAAATCTCATAAATATATCTAGTTTATCATTAGAAATAATTTTTTTTTATTTTCTTGTTCAAACTTTTCAAGATATTTCATAAATGTATCTAGTTTATCACTATAAATATATTTTTTTATTTTCTTGCTCAAACTCTTCAACACATTTCATAAATGTATCTAATTTATCATTAAAAAATTATTTCTTTGATTTTGAAACTTTTCAACACATTTAATAAATGTATCTAGTTTATCAGTAGAAATATATTTTTTTATTTTCTTTGTCAAACTTTTCAAAACATCTCATAAATGTATCTAGTTTATCATTAGAAATATATTTTTTATTTTCTTTTTCAAACTTTTCAACACATTTCATAAATGTATATAGTTTATCATTAGAAATATTTTTATTTTATTTTCTTGTTTAAACTTTTCAACATATTTCATAAATGTATCTAGTTTATCACTAGAAATATATTTTTTTGATTTTCTTTTCAACACATTTCATAAATGTATCTAGTTTATCATTAGAAATATATTTTTTAAAAATTTCAAACGTTTCAACACATTTCATAAATGTATCTATTTTATAAATTTATGTGTTTTGATTTTGAAACATTTCAGGACATCTCATAAATGTATCTACTGGTAGTTTTCCACTAGAAGTATATTTTTTTATTTTTTTTTCAAACTTATCAACACATTTTATAAATGTATCTAGTTTATCACTATAAATATATTTTTTGATTTTCGTGCTCAAACTCTTCAACACATTTCATAAATGTATCTAATTTATCATTAGAAAAATATTTCTTTGATTTTGAAACTTTTCAACACATTTCATAAATGTATCTAGTTTATCAGTTGAAATATATTTTTTGATTTTCTTTGTCAAACTTTTCAAAACATCTTATAAATGTATCTAGTTTATCATTAGAAATATTTTTTTTGATTTTCTTTTTCAAACTTTTCAACACATTTCATAAATATATCTATAACATTAGAAATATATTTTTTTTGATTTTCAAACTTTTCAACACATCTCATAAATGTATCTACCGGTAGTTTCTCATTAGAAATATATTTTTTAATTTTCTTTTTAATCTTTTCAACACATTTCATAAATGTATCTACCGGTAGATTATCAATAGAAATATATCTTTTCATTTTCTTTTTCAAACTTTTCAACACATTTCATATATGTATATAGTTTATCATTAGAAATATATTTTTTTTTTATTTTCAAACTTTTCAACACATTTCATAAATGTATCTAGTTTATCATTAGAAATATTTTTTTTTTAAATTTCAACCTTTTCAACACATTTCATAAATGTATCTAGTTTATCATTAGAAATATATTTATTATTTTCTTTTTCAAACTTTTCAACACAGCTCATAAATGTATCTAGTTTATCATTAGAAATATATTTTTGGGATTTTCAAACTTTTCAACACATTTCATAAGTGTATATAGTTTATCAATAGAAATTTATTTTTTGATTTTCTTTTTCAAACTTTTCAACACATCTCATAAATGTATCTAGTTTATCATTAGAAATATATTTTTTGATTTTCTTTTTCAAACTTTTCAATACATCTCATAAATGTATCTAGTTTATCATTAGAAATATATTTTTTGATTTTCTTTTTCAAACTTTTCAACACATCTCATAAATGTATCTACCGGTAGTTTCTCATTAGAAATTTATTTTTTTATTTTCTTTTTAATCTTTTCAACACATTTCATAAATGTATCTACCGGTAGATTATCAATAGAAATATATCTTTTCATTTTCTTTTTCAAACTTTTCAACACATTTCATAAATGTATATAGTTTATCATTAGAAATATATTTTTTTAATTTTCAAACTTTTCAACACATTTCATAAATGTATCTAGTGTATCATTAGAAATATATTTATTATTTTCTTTTTCAAACTTTTCAACACATCTCATAAATGTATCTAGTTTATCATTAGAAATATATTTTTGGGATTTAAAAACTTTTCAACACATTTCATAAGTGTATATAGTTTATCAATAGAAATTTATTTTTTAATTTTCTTTTTCAAACTTTTCAACACATCTCATAAATGTATCTAGTTTATCATTAGAAATATATTTTTTGATTTTCTTTTTCAAACTTTTCAATACATCTCATAAATGTATCTAGTTTATCACTATAAATATATATTTTTATTTTCTTGCTCAAACTTTTCAACACATTTGATAAATGTATCTATAACATTAAAAATATATTTTTTTGATTTTCAAACTTTTCAACACATCTCATAAATGTATCTAGTTTATCAATATTAATTTATTTTTTTATTTTCTTTTTCAAACTTTTCAATACATCTCATAAATGTATCTACCGGTAGATTATCACTAGAAAGATATATTTTCATTTTCTTTTTCAAACTTTTCAACACATCTCATAAATATATCTAGTTTATCATTAGAAATATATTTTTTGATTTTCAAACTTTTTAACACTTCTCATAAATGTATCTTCCGGTAGTTTATCACTAGAAACATATCTTTTCATTTTCTTTTTCAAACTTTTCAACACATTTCATAAATGTATATAGTTTATCATTAGAAATATTTTTATTTTATTTTCTTGTTCAAACTTTTCAACATATTTCATAAATGTATCTAGTTTTTCACTAGAAATATATTTTTTGATTTTCTTTTCAACACATTTCATAAATGTATCTAGTTTATCATTAGAAATATATTTTTTTTAAATTTCAAACTTTTCAACACATTTCATAAATGTATGTATTTTATAAATTTTGTTTGTTTTGATTTTGAAACATTTCAGGACATCTCATAAATGTATCTACTGGTAGATTATCACTAGAAATATATCTTGTCATTTTCATTTTCAAACTTTTCAACACATTTCATAAATGTATCTTGTTTAACATTAGAAATATATTTTTTTATTTCCCTTTTCAAACTTTTCAACACATTTTATAAATGAATATAGTTTATCATTAGAAATATATTTTTTTTATTTTCTTGTTCAAACTTTTCAACATATTTCATAAATGTATATAAATAACCAAATGGTCAGAGGGTGTCTGACAAAGTGGATGGTGCCGCAGTAACCTAATGAACAAATAGTAATGCAAAATGAGGTAAACAGGTTACTAAAACACTTACCTAGCCTATTAATAAAAATATATTTTAAAAAAATCATTTCATAAATTCTCTATTATGATAAATTACAGTTTAATAAGATAGAATAATCATTACAAATACTATAAAATCTTATGTATTCATTATTAGTTGATTTACATCTATTAAATTTTTCTTTAGCAAAAGCAAGAAATTCTGTTTTCACTATTATATCTACTTTTTCACTATTATATCTACTTTTTCACTATTATATCTATTTTCCCTATTATATCTACTTTTTCACTATTATATCATGAGAACTTTTTTTCACTTTTACTAGATGCGTTGCCATCCCTGCGCTATTATGGAGAAGGGGCTTGATGAAATATAGACATCTATTTTGTTTTTTATTTTGTCGTTGTCTGTTGTTTGTCTCTTGAAAAAGGTTCAATTTGAGCCGATACGTGGAGAATTGTCCTGTTTAGTTTTATTGTATGTTTTTTTTAAATATATTTTTATTAATAGGCTAGGTAAGTGTTTTAGTAACCTGTTTACCTCATTTTGCGTTACTATTCATAAATGTATATAGTTTATCACTAGAAATATATTTTTGGATTTTCTTTTTCAAACTTTTCAACACATCTCATAAATATATCTAGTTTATCATTAGAAATATATTTTTTTATTTTCTTTTTCAAACTTATCAACACATTTCATAAATGTATCTAGTTTATCATTAGAAATATATTTTTTTTTATTTTCAAACTTTTCAACACATTTCATAGTTGTGTATATAGTTTATCAATAGAAATATATTTTTTTATTTTCTTTTTCAAACTTTTCAACACATCTCATAAATGTATCTACCGGTAGTTTATCATTAGAAATATATTTTTTAATTTTCTTTTTCAATCTTTTCAACACATCTCATAAATGTATCTACAGGTAGATGATCACTAGAAATACTTTTTTTAAATTTTCTTGTTCAAACTTTTCAACATATTTCATAAATGTATCTAGTTTATCACTAGAAATATATTTTTTCATTTTCTTTTCCAAACTTTTCAACACATTTCATAAATGTATCTAGTTTATCATTAGAAATTTATTTTTTTGATTTTCAAACTTTTCAACACATTTCATAAGTGTATGTAGTTTATCAATAGAAATTTATTTCATTGATTTTGAAACTTTTCAACACATTTCATAAATGTATCTAGTTTATCATTAGAAATATATTTTTTGATTTTCTTTTCCAAACTTTTCAACACATTTCATAAATGTATCTTGTTTAACATTAGAAATATATTTTTTTATTTTCTTGTTCAAACTTTTCAACACATTTTATAAATGAATATAGTTTATCATTAGAAATAAAAATTTTTTATTTTCTTGCTGAAACTTTTCAACACATTTCATAAATGTATATAGTTTATCACTAGTAATTTATTTTTTTATTTTCTTTTTCAAACTTTTCAACACATCTCATAAATATACCTAGTTTATCATTAGAAATATATTTTTTTAATTTTCTTTTTCAAACTTATCAACACATTTCATAAATGTATCTACCAGTTTTTTATTATTAGAAATATATTTTTTGATTTTATATTTCAAACTTTTCAACACATCTCATAAATGTATCTACTGGTAGATTATCTCTAGAAATATATATTTTCATTTTCTTTTTCAAACTATTCAACACATTTCATAAATGTATATAGTTTATCATTATAAATATATTTTTTTAAATTTTCTTGTTAAAACTTTTCAACACATTTCATAAATGTATCTAGTTTATCACTAGAAATATATTTTTTGATTTTCTTTTCCAAACTTTTCAACACATCTCATAAATGTATATAGTTTATCATTAGAAATATATTTTTTTGATTTTCTTGTTAAAACTTTTCAACACATTTCATAAATGTATCTAGTTTATCACTAGAAATATATTTTTTGATTTTCTTTTCCAAACTTTTCAACACATTTCATAAATGTATATAGTTTATCATTAGAAATATATTTTTTTGATTTTCAAACTTTTCAACACATTTCATAAGTGTATATAGTTTAAAATATAAATTTATTTTTTATTTCATTTTTGAAATTTTTCAACACATTTCATAAATGTATCTAGTTTTTATCATTAGAAATATATTTTTTTGATTTTGAAACTTTTCAACACATTTCATAAATGTATATAGTTTATCATTAGAAATATATATTTTTTGATTTACAAACTTTTCAACACATTTCATAAGTGTATATAGTTTATCAATAGAAATTTATTTTCTGATTTTCTTTTTCAAACTTTTCAACACATTTCATAAATGTATCTAGTTTATCATTAGAAATATATTTTTTTTTAATTTCAAACTTTTCAACACATTTCATACATGTATATAGTTTAACACTAGAAATATATTTTTTTATTTTCTTGTTCAAACTTTTCAACATATTTCATAAATTTATATAGTTTATCAATAGAAATATATTTTTTGATTTTCTTTTTCAAACTTTTCAACACATTTCATAAATGTATCTAGTTTATCATTAGGAATATTTTTTTTTTATTTTCAAACTTTTCAACACATTTCATAAATGTATCTAGTTTTATGATTAGAAATATATTTTTTTTAAAATTTCAAACTTTTCAACACATCTCATAAATGTATCTACCGGTAGATTATCACTAGAAATATATCTTTTCATTTTCTTTTTCAAACTTTTCAACACATTTCATAAATGAATATAGTTTATCATTAGAAATATATATTGTTTATTTTCTTGTTCAAACTTTTCAACATATTTCATAAATGTATATAGTTTATCACTAGAAATATATTTTTTGATTTTCTTTTTCAAACTTTTCAATACATCTCATAAATGTATCTACCGGTAGATTATCACTAGAAATATATCTTTTCATTTTCTTTTTCAAACTTTTCAACACATCTTATAAAAATATATCTGGTTTATCATTAGAAATATATTTTTTGATTTTCTTTTCCAAACTTTTCAACTTAAATGACCAAACTTGCACATGACCAGGTTTTATTCCACAACAGCATTAAAAACCTGCAAGACCACCTAAGCATAATAGACACAGCAGGCAAGCAATTTGGAATGAAAATCAACATAGACAAAACAGAAGTAATGAATATTGCAAGAGAAAAGGAGAACATCAACATACAGATAAATAATAAACAACTAAAACAAGTAGATGAATTCAAATATCTGGGCATCACATCGAGATATGACAACAAACAAGAAGCAGAAATAAACGCAAGATGTAACAAGGCCTGTCAGATCATTGGTCAATTAACACCTTTACTAAGAAACAAAGATATTACACTAGAAACAAAGAAAGTGCTTTTCAACACCATTTTCTTACCAACATTGTGTTATCAGTGTCAAACTTGGACATTAGATTCTAGAACAATACATAAGATTAACACCACTGAAATGAAATGTGTGAGACGTATGATTGGAGTTAGCTTGAGAGACAAAATCAGGAATGAAGCACTAAGGAAACAATTAGGGATCAAGCCAACAATAGAATACATACAGAAACAACAAGTTAAATGGTACGGCCACATAACCAGACAGGAAGAGAAAAGTATTATCCAAAAATCACTTAGCAAACGATACGAAAACAGGAGACCTATTGGACGCCCTCATAAAAGGTGGATAGATAGTGTATTAGAGACACTCGGAAATATAACAGCAGAGGAGACAAATAGAAGGGCAAAAGATCGTACACTCACTCTCCCCTCAACACCGAAAGGTACATGAGGACAGAAACAAGAAAAAAAGAAGAAGAAACTTAAATGTATATAGTTTATCATTAGAAATATATTTTTTTGATTTTCTTGTTCAAACTTTTCAACATATTTCATAAATGTATATAGTTCATCACTAGAAATATATGTTTTGATTTTCTTTTCCAAACTTTTCAACACATTTCATAAATGTATCTAGTTTATAATTAGGAATATTTTTTTCTTTTGATTTTCAAACTTTTCAACACATTTCATAAATGTATCTAGTTTTATCATTAGAAATATTTTTTTTTTAAATTTCAAACTTTTCAACACATCTCATAAATGTATCTACCAGTAGATTATCACTAGAACTTTATATTTTCATTATCTTTTTCAAACTTTTCAACACATTTCATAAATGAATATAGTTTATCATTAGAAATATATTTTTTTAATTCCTTGTTCAAACTTTTCAACATATTTCATAAATGTATATAGTTTATCACTAGAAATATATTTTTTTATTTTCTTTTTTAAACTTTTCAATACATCTCATAAATGTATCTACCGGTAGATTATCACTAGAAATATATCTTTTCTTTTTCAAACTTTTCAACACATCTCATAAATGTATCTAGGTTATCATTAGAAATATATTTTTTGATTTTCTTTTTCATTCTTTTCAACACATCTTATAAATGTATCTACCGGTAGTTTCTCATTAGAAATATATTTTTTGATTTTCTTTTCCAAACTTTTCAATACATCTCATAAATGTATCTACCTGTAGATTATCACTAGAAATATATCTTTTCATTATCTTTTTCAAACTTTTCAACATATTTCATAAATGTATATAGTTTATCATTATAAATATTTTTATTTTATTTTCTTGTTCAAACTTTTCAACACATCTCATAAATGTATCTACCAGTAGTTTATCATTAGAAATATATTTGTTTATTTTCTTTTTCATTCTTTTCAACACATCTTATAAATGTATCTACCGGTAGTTTCTCATTAGAAATATATTTTTTTATTTTCTTTTTCAATCTTTTCAACACATCTCATAAATGTATCTACAGATAGATGATCACTAGAAATATATCTTTTTATTTTATTTTTCAAACTTCTCAACACATTTCATAAATGTATATAGTTTATCATTAGAAATATTTCTGTTTATTTTCTTGTTCAAACTTTTCAACACATTTATAACTGAATATAGTTTATCATTAGAAATATATTTTTTAACTTTTTTTTCAAACTTTTCAACATATTTCATAAATGTATATAGTTTATCACTAGAAATATATTTTTTGATTTTTTTTTCAAACTTTCAACACATTTCATAAATGTATCTATCATTAGAAATATTTTTTTTGATTTTGAAACTTTTCAACACATCTCATAAATGTATCTACCGGTAGATTATCACTAGAAATATATATTTTCATTTTCTTTTTCAAACTTTTCAACACATTTCATAAATGTATATAGTTTATCATTAAGAATATTTATTTTTTATTTTCTTGTTCAAACTTTTCAACACATTTCATAACTGAATATAGTTTATCATTAGAAATATATTTTTTTTATTTTCTTGTTCAAACTTTTCAACATATTTCATAAATGTATATAGTTTATCACTAGAAATATATTTTAGGATTTTCTTTTCCAAACTTTTCAACACATTTCATAACTGAATATAGTTTATCATTAGAAATATATTTTTTTATTTTCTTTTTCAAACTTATCAACACATTTCATAAATGTATCTAGTTTATCATTAGAAATATATTTTTTGATTTTGAAACTTTTCAACACATTTCATAAATGTATCTACCAGTAGTTTATTATTAGAAATATATTTTTTGATTTTCTTTTTCAAATTTTTCAATACATCTCATAAATGTATCTACCGGTAGATTATCACTAGAAATATATCTTTTCATTTTCTTTTTCAAACTATTCAACACATTTCATAAATGTATATAGTTTATTACTAGAAATATATTTTTTGATTTTCTTTTTCAAACTTTTCAACACATTTCATAAGTGTATATAGTTGATCAATAGAAATATATTTTTTTGATTTTCTTTTCCAAACTTTTCAACACATTTCATAAATGTATCTAGTTTATCATTAGAAATATATTTTTTGATTTTGAAACTTTTCAACACATTTCATAAATGTATCTAGTTTATCATTAGGAATATTTTTTTATTTTCTTCTTCAAACTTTTCAACACATCTCATAAATGTATCTACCGGTAGTTTCTCATTAGAAATATATTTTAAAATTTTCTTTTTCAATCTTTTCAACACATCTCATAAATGTATCTAGTTTATCATTAGAAATATATTTTTTATTTTCTTTTTCAAACTTATCAACACATTTCATAAATGTATCTAGTTTATCATTAGAAATATATTTTTAGATTTTGAAACTTTTCAGCACATTTCATAAATGTATCTACCAGTAGTTTATTATTAGAAATATAATTTTTGATTTTCTATTTCAAACTTTTCAACACATCTCATAAATGTATCTACCGGTAGATTATCACTAGAAATATATCTTTTCATTTTGTTTTTCAAACTTTTTAACACATTTCATAAATGTATATAGTTTATCATTTGAAATATATTTTTTTTTATTTTCAAACTTTTCAACACATTTCATAAGTGTATATAGTTTATCAATAGAAATTTATTTTTTGATTTTCTTTTTTCAAACTTTTCAACAGATTTCATAAATGTATCTAGTTTATCATTAGAAATATATTTTTTTTTATTTTAAACTTTTCAACACATTTCATACATGTATATAGTTTAATACTAGAAATATATTTTTTTATTTTCTTTTCCAAACTTTTCAACACATTTCATAAATGAATATAGTTTATCATTAGGAATATTTTTTTTTGATTTTCAAACTATTCAACACATTTCATAAATGTATCTAGTTTTATCATTAGAAATATATTTTTTTTAAATTTCAAACTTTTCAACACATCTCATAAATGTATCTACCAGTAGATTATCACTAGAACTTTATCTTTTCATTTTCTTTTTCAAACTTTTCAACACATTTCATAAATGAATATAGTTTATCATTAGAAATATTTCTGTTTATTTTCTTGTTCAAACTTTTCAACACATTTATAACTGAATATAGTTTATCATTAGAAATATATTTTTTGATTTTTTTTTCAAACTTTCAACACATTTCATAAATGTATCTATCATTAGAAATATTTTTTTTGATTTTGAAACTTTTCAACACATCTCATAAATGTATCTACCGGTAGATTATCACTAGAAATATATATTTTCATTTTCTTTTTCAAACTTTTCAACACATTTCATAAATGAATATAGTTTATCATTAAGAATATTTATTTTTTATTTTCTTGTTCAAACTTTTCAACACATTTCATAACTGAATATAGTTTATTATTAGAAATATCTTTTTTTTATTTTCGTGTTCAAACTTTTCAACATATTTCATAAATGTATATAGTTTATCACTAGAAATATATTTTAGGATTTTCTTTTCCAAACTTTTCAACACATTTCATAAATGTATCTAGTTTATCATTAGAAATATATTTTTTGATTTTGAAACTTTTCAACACATTTCATAAATGTATCTACCAGTAGTTTATTATTAGAAATATATTTTTTCATTTTCTTTTTCAAACTATTCAACACATTTCATAAATGTATATAGTTTATCATTATAAATATTTTTTTATTATTTTCTTGTTCAAACTATTCAACACATCTCATAAATGTATCTACCGGTAGTTTATCATTAGAAATATATTTTTTTATTTTCTTCTTCAAACTTTTCAACACATCTCATAAATGTATCTACCGGTAGTTTCTCATTAGAAATATATTTTAAAATTTTCTTTTCAATCTTTTCAACACATCTCATAAATGTATCTACAGGAATATGATCAATAGAAATATATCTTTTTATTTTCTTTTTAAACTTTTCAACACATTTCATAAATGTATATAGTTTATCATTAGAAATATATTTTTTGATTTTCTTTTTCAAACTTTTCAACAAATTTCATAAATGTATCTAGTTTATCATTAGAAATATATTTTTTTTATTTTTTTTCAAACTTTTCAACATATTTCATAAATGTATATAGTTTATCACTAGAAATATATTTTTTGATTTTTTTTTCAAACTTTCAACACATTTCAAAAATGTATCTATCATTAGAAATATTTTTTTTGATTTCGAAACTTTTCAACACATCTCATAAATGTATCTACCGGTAGATTATCACTAGAAATATATATTTTCATTTTCTTTTTCAAACTTTTCAACACATTTCATAAATGTATATAGTTTATCATTAAGAATATTTATTTTTTATTTTCTTGTTCAAACTTTTCAACACATTTCATAACTGAATATAGTTTATCATTAGAAATATATTTTTTTTATTTTCTTGTTCAAACTTTTCAACATATTTCATAAATGTATATAGTTTATCACTAGAAATATATTTTAGGATTTTCTTTTCCAAACTTTTCAACACATTTCATAACTGAATATAGTTTATCATTAGAAATATATTTTTAGATTTTGAAACTTTTCAGCACATTTCATAAATGTATCTACCAGTAGTTTATTATTAGAAATATAATTTTTGATTTTCTATTTCAAACTTTTCAACACATCTCATAAATGTATCTACCGGTAGATTATCACTAGAAATATATCTTTTCATTTTGTTTTTCAAACTTTTTAACACATTTCATAAATGTATATAGTTTATCATTTGAAATATATTTTTTTTTATTTTCAAACTTTTCAACACATTTCATAAGTGTATATAGTTTATCAATAGAAATTTATTTTTTGATTTTCTTTTTTCAAACTTTTCAACAGATTTCATAAATGTATCTAGTTTATCATTAGAAATATATTTTTTTTTATTTTAAACTTTTCAACACATTTCATACATGTATATAGTTTAATACTAGAAATATATTTTTTTATTTTCTTTTCCAAACTTTTCAACACATTTCATAAATGAATATAGTTTATCATTAGGAATATTTTTTTTTGATTTTCAAACTATTCAACACATTTCATAAATGTATCTAGTTTTATCATTAGAAATATATTTTTTTTAAATTTCAAACTTTTCAACACATCTCATAAATGTATCTACCAGTAGATTATCACTAGAACTTTATCTTTTCATTTTCTTTTTCAAACTTTTCAACACATTTCATAAATGAATATAGTTTATCATTAGAAATATTTCTGTTTATTTTCTTGTTCAAACTTTTCAACACATTTATAACTGAATATAGTTTATCATTAGAAATATATTTTTTGATTTTTTTTTCAAACTTTCAACACATTTCATAAATGTATCTATCATTAGAAATATTTTTTTTGATTTTGAAACTTTTCAACACATCTCATAAATGTATCTACCGGTAGATTATCACTAGAAATATATATTTTCATTTTCTTTTTCAAACTTTTCAACACATTTCATAAATGAATATAGTTTATCATTAAGAATATTTATTTTTTATTTTCTTGTTCAAACTTTTCAACACATTTCATAACTGAATATAGTTTATTATTAGAAATATCTTTTTTTTATTTTCGTGTTCAAACTTTTCAACATATTTCATAAATGTATATAGTTTATCACTAAAAATATATTTTAGGATTTTCTTTTCCAAACTTTTCAACACATTTCATAAATGTATCTAGTTTATCATTAGAAATATATTTTTTGATTTTGAAACTTTTCAACACATTTCATAAATGTATCTACCAGTAGTTTATTATTAGAAATATATTTTTTCATTTTCTTTTTCAAACTATTCAACACATTTCATAAATGTATATAGTTTATCATTATAAATATTTTTTTATTATTTTCTTGTTCAAACTATTCAACACATCTCATAAATGTATCTACCGGTAGTTTATCATTAGAAATATATTTTTTTATTTTCTTCTTCAAACTTTTCAACACATCTCATAAATGTATCTACCGGTAGTTTCTCATTAGAAATATATTTTAAAATTTTCTTTTCAATCTTTTCAACACATCTCATAAATGTATCTACAGGAATATGATCAATAGAAATATATCTTTTTATTTTCTTTTTAAACTTTTCAACACATTTCATAAATGTATATAGTTTATCATTAGAAATATATTTTTTGATTTTCTTTTTCAAACTTTTCAACAAATTTCATAAATGTATCTAGTTTATCATTAGAAATATATTTTTTTTATTTTTTTTCAAACTTTTCAACATATTTCATAAATGTATATAGTTTATCACTAGAAATATATTTTTTGATTTTTTTTTCAAACTTTCAACACATTTCAAAAATGTATCTATCATTAGAAATATTTTTTTTGATTTCGAAACTTTTCAACACATCTCATAAATGTATCTACCGGTAGATTATCACTAGAAATATATATTTTCATTTTCTTTTTCAAACTTTTCAACACATTTCATAAATGTATATAGTTTATCATTAAGAATATTTATTTTTTATTTTCTTGTTCAAACTTTTCAACACATTTCATAACTGAATATAGTTTATCATTAGAAATATATTTTTTTTATTTTCTTGTTCAAACTTTTCAACATATTTCATAAATGTATATAGTTTATCACTAGAAATATATTTTAGGATTTTCTTTTCCAAACTTTTCAACACATTTCATAACTGAATATAGTTTATCATTAGAAATATATTTTTTTATTTTATTTTTCAAACTTATCAACACATTTCATAAATGTATCTAGTTTATCATTAGAAATATATTTTTTGATTTTGAAACTTTTCAACACATTTCATAAATGTATCTACCAGTAGTTTATTATTAGAAATATATTTTTTGATTTTCTTTTTCAAATTTTTCAATACATCTCATAAATGTATCTACCGGTAGATTATCACTAGAAATATATCTTTTCATTTTCTTTTTCAAACTTTTCAACACATTTCATAAATGAATATAGTTTATCATTAAGAATATTGTTTTTTTATTTTCTTGTTCAAACTTTTCAACATATTTCATAAATGTATCTAGTTTATCATTAGAAATATATTTTTTGATTTTGAAACTTTTCAACACATTTCATAAATGTATATAATTTATCATTTGAAATATATTTTTTTTGATTTTCAAACTTTTCAACACATTTCATAAGTGTATATAGTTTATCAATAGAAATTTATTTTTTGATTTTCTTTTTCAAACTTTTCAACAAATTTCATAAATGTATCTAGTTTATCATTAGAAATATATTTTTTTTTAATTTTAAACTTTTCAACACATTTCATACATGTATATAGTTTAATACTAGAAATATATTTTTTTATTTTCTTTTCCAAACTTTTCAACACATCTCATAAATGTATCTACCAGTAGATTATCACTAGAACTTTATCTTTTCATTTTCTTTTTCAAACTTTTCAACACATTTCATAAATGAATATAGTTTATCATTAGAAATATATTTTTTTAATTTCCTTGTTCAAACTTTTCAACATATTTCATAAATGTATATAGTTTATCACTAGAAATATATTTTTTGATTTTCTTTTTTAAACTTTTCAATACATCTCATAAATGTATCTACCGGTAGATTATCACTAGAAATATATCTTTTCTTTTTCAAACTTTTCAACACATCTCATAAATGTATCTAGGTTATCATTAGAAATATATTTTTTGATTTTCTTTTCCAAACTTTTCAATACATCTCATAAATGTATCTACCGATAGATGATCACTAGAAATATATCTTTTCATTATCTTTTTCAAACTTTTCAACACATTTCAGAAATGTATATAGTTTATCATTATAAATATTTTTATTTTATTTTCTTGTTCAAACTTTTCAACACATTTATAACTGAATATAGTTTATCATTAGAAATATATTTTTTTTATTTTTTTTCAAACTTTTCAACATATTTCATAAATGTATATAGTTTATCACTAGAAATATATTTTTTGATTTTTTTTTCAAACTTTCAACACATTTCAAAAATGTATCTATCATTAGAAATATTTTTTTTTATTTTGAAACTTTTCAACACATCTCATAAATGTATCTACCGGTAGATTATCACTAGAAATATATATTTTCATTTTCTTTTTCAAACTTTTCAACACATTTAATAAATGTATATAGTTTATCATTAAGAATATTTATTTTTTATTTTCTCGTTCAAACTTTTCAACACATTTCATAACTGAATATAGTTTATCATTAGAAATATATTTTTTTTATTTTCTTGTTCAAACTTTTCAACATATTTCATAAATGTATATAGTTTATCACTAGAAATATATTTTAGGATTTTCTTTTCCAAACTTTTCAACACATTTCATAAATGTATCTAGTTTATCATTAGAAATATATTTTTTGATTTTGAAACATTTCAACACATTTCATAAATGTATCTACCAGTAGTTTATTATTAGAAATATATTTTTTTATTTTCTTTTTCAAATTTTTCAATACATCTCATAAATGTATCTACCGGTAGATTATCACTAGAAATATATCTTTTCATTTTCTTTTTCAAACTATTCAACACATTTCATAAATGTATATAGTTTATTACTAGAAATATATTTTTTGATTTTCTTTTCCAAACTTTTCAACACATTTCATAAGTGTATATAGTTGATCAATAGAAATATATTTTTTTGATTTTAAAAAGTTTTCAACACATTTCATAAGTGTATATAGTGTATCAATAGAAATTTATTTCTTTGATATTGAAACTTTTCAACACATTTCATAAATGTATCTAGTTTATCATTAGAAATATATTTTTTTATTTTCTTTTTCAAACTTTTCAACACATTTCATAAATGTATCTAGTTTATCATTAGAAATATTTTTTTTTTAAATTTCAAACTTTTCAACACATTTCATACATGTATATAGTTTAACACTAGAAATATATTTTTTGATTTTCTTTTCCAAACTTTTCAACACATTTCATAAATGTATCTTGTTTAACATTAGAAATATATTTTTTTATTTTCTTGTTCTTACCTTTCAACACATTTCATAAATGAATATAGTTTATCATTAGAAATAAATATTTTTTAATTTCTTGTTCAAACTTTTCAACACATTTTATAAAAGTATATAGTTTATTACTAGTAATATATTTTTTTATTTTCTTTTTCAAACTTTTCAACACATCTCATAAATATATCTAGTTTATCATTAGAAATATATTTTTTTAATTTTCTTTTTCAAACTTATCAACACATTTCATAAATGTATCTAGTTTATCATTAGAAATATATTTTTTGATTTTGAAACTTTTCAACACATTTCATAAATGTATCTACCAGTAGTTTATTATTAGAAATATATTTTTTGATTTTCTACTTCAAACTTTTCAACACATCTCATAAATGTATCTACCGGTAGATTATCAATAGAAATATATATTTTCATTTTATTTTTCAAACTTCTCAACACATTTCATAAATGTATATAGTTGATCAATAGAAATATATTTTTTTGATTTTAAAAAGTTTTCAACACATTTCATAAATGTATCTATCATTAGAAATATTTTTTTTGATTTTGAAACTTTTCAACACATTTCATAAATGTATATAATTTATCATTTGAAATATATTTTTTTTGATTTTCAAACTTTTCAACACATTTCATAAGTGTATATAGTTTATCAATAGAAATTTATTTTTTGATTTTCTTTTTCAAACTTTTCAACAAATTTCATAAATGTATCTAGTTTATCATTAGAAATATATTTTTTTTTTATTTTAAACTTTTCAACACATTTCATACATGTATATAGTTTAATACTAGAAATATATTTTTTTATTTTCTTTTCCAAACTTTTCAACACATTTCATAAATGAATATAGTTTATCATTAGGAATATTTTTTTTTTGATTTTCAAACTATTCAACACATTTCATAAATGTATCTAGTTTTATCATTAGAAATATATTTTTTTGATTTTCAAACTTTTCAACACATTTCATAAGTGTATATAGTTTAAAATAAAAATTTATTTTTTATTTCATTTTTGAAATTTTTCAACACATTTCATAAATGTATCTAGTTTTTATCATTAGAAATATATTTTTTTTTATTTTGAAACTTTTCAACACATTTCATAAATGTATCTAGTTTATCATTAGAAATATATTTTTTTATTTTCTTTATCATACTTTTCAACACATCTCATAAATATATCTAGTTTATCATTAGAAATATATTTTTTGATTTTCTTTTTCAAACTTATCAACACATTTCATAAATGTATCTAGTTTATCATTAGAAATATATTTTTAGATTTTGAAACTTTTCAGCACATTTCATAAATGTATCTACCAGTAGTTTATTATTAGAAATATAATTTTTGATTTTCTATTTCAAACTTTTCAACACATCTCATAAATGTATCTACCGGTAGATTATCACTAGAAATATATCTTTTCATTTTATTTTTCAAACTTTTTAACACATTTCATAAATGTATACAATTTATCATTTGAAATATATTTTTTTTGATTTTCAAACTTTTCAACACATTTCATAAGTGTATATAGTTTATCAATAGAAATTCATTTTTTGATTTTCTTTTTCAAACTTTTCAACAAATTTCATAAATGTATCTAGTTTATCATTAGAAATATATATTTTTTTAATTTTAAACTTTTCAACACATTTCATACATGTATATAGTTTAATACTAGAAATATATTTTTTTATTTTCTTTTCCAAACTTTTCAACACATTTCATAAATGAATATAGTTTATCATTAGGAATATTTTTTTTTGATTTTCAAACTATTCAACACATTTCATAAATGTATCTAGTTTTATCATTAGAAATATATTTTTTTTAAATTTCAAACTTTTCAACACATCTCATAAATGTATCTACCAGTAGATTATCACTAGAACTTTATCTTTTCATTTTCTTTTTCAAACTTTTCAACACATTTCATAAATGAATATAGTTTATCATTAGAAATATATTTTTTTAATTTCCTTGTTCAAACTTTTCAACATATTTCATAAATGTATATAGTTTATCACTAGAAATATATTTTTTGATTTTCTTTTTTAAACTTTTCAATACATCTCATAAATGTATCTACCGGTAGATTATCACTAGAAATATATCTTTTCTTTTTCAAACTTTTCAACACATCTCATAAATGTATCTAGGTTATCATTAGAAATATATTTTTTGATTTTCTTTTCCAAACTTTTCAATACATCTCATAAATGTATCTACCTGTAGATTATTATTAGAAATATATCTTTTCATTATCTTTTTCAAACTTTTCAACACATTTCAGAAATGTATATAGTTTATCATTATAAATATTTTTATTTTATTTTCTTGTTCAAACTTTTCAACACATCTCATAAATGTATCTACCAGTAGTTTATCATTAGAAATATTTCTGTTTATTTTCTTGTTCAAACTTTTCAACACATTTATAACTGAATATAGTTTATCATTAGAAATATATTTTTTTTAATTTCTTTTCAAACTTTTCAACATATTTCATAAATGTATATAGTTTATCATTAGAAATATTTTTTTTTGATTTTGAACCTTTTCAACACATCTCATAAATGTATCTACCGGTAGATTATCACTAGAAATATATATTTTCATTTTCTTTTTCAAACTTTTCAACACATTTCATAAATGTATATTGTTTATCATTAAGAATATTTATTTTTTATTTTCTTGTTCAAACTTTTCAACACATTTCATAACTGAATATAGTTTATCATTAGAAATATATTTTTTTTATTTTCTTGTTCAAACTTTTCAACATATTTCATAAATGTATATAGTTTATCACTAGAAATATATTTTAGGATTTTCTTTTCCAAACTTTTCAACACATTTCATAAATGTATCTAGTTTATCATTAGAAATATATTTTTTGATTTTGAAACTTTTCAACACATTTCATAAATGTATCTACCAGTAGTTTATTATTAGAAATATATTTTTTGATTTCCTTTTTCAAATTTTTCAATACATCTCATAAATGTATCTACCGGTAGATTATCACTAGAAATATATTTTTTGATTTTCTTTTCCAAACTTTTCAACACATTTCATAAGTGTATATAGTTGATCAATAGAAATATATTTTTTTGATTTTAAAAAGTTTTCAACACATTTCATAAGTGTATATAGTGTATCAATAGAAATTTATTTCTTTGATATTGAAACTTTTCAACACATTTCATAAATGTATCTAGTTTATCATTAGAAATATATTTTTTTTAAATTTCAAACTTTTCAACACATTTCATACATGTATATAGTTTAACACTAGAAATATATTTTTTGATTTTCTTTTCCAAACTTTTCAACACATTTCATAAATGTATCTTGTTTAACATTAGAAATATATTTTTTTATTTTCTTGTTCAAACTTTTCAACACATTTCATAAATGAATATAGTTTATCATTAGAAATAAATATTTTTTAATTTCTTGTTCAAACTTTTCAACACATTTTATAAATGTATATAGTTTATTACTAGTAATATATTTTATTATTTTCTTTTTCAAACTTTTCAACACATCTCATAAATATATCTAGTTTATCATTAGAAATATATTTTTTGATTTTGAAACTTTTCAACACATTTCATAAATGTATCCACCAGTAGTTTATTATTAGAATATATTTTTTGATTTTCTATTTCAAACTTTTCAACACATCACATAAATGTATCTACCGGTAGATTATCAATAGAAATATATAGTTTCATTTTATTTTTCAAACTTCTCAACACATTTCATAAATGTATATAGTTTATCATTAGAAATATTTCTGTTTATTTTCTTGTTCAAACTTTTCAACACATTTATAACTGAATATAGTTTATCATTAGAAATATATTTTTTTAATTTTTTTTCAAACTTTTCAACATATTTCATAAATGTATATAGTTTATCACTAGAAATATATTTTTTGATTTTTTTTTCAAACTTTCAACACATCTCATAAATGTATCTACCGGTAGATTATCACTAGAAATATATATTTTCATTTTCTTTTTCAAACTTTTCAACACATTTCATAAATGTATATAGTATATCATTAAGAATTTTTATTTTTTATTTTCTTGTTTAAACTTTTCAACACATTTCATAACTGAATATAGTTTATCATTAGAAATATATTTTTTTTATTTTCTTGTTCAAACTTTTCAACATATTTCATAAATGTATATAGTTTATCACTAGAAATATATTTTAGGATTTTCTTTTCCAAACTTTTCAACACATTTCATAAATGTATCTAGTTTATCATTAGAAATATATTTTTTGATTTTGAAACTTTTCAACACATTTCATAAATGTATCTAGTTTATCATTAGAAATATATTTTTTAATTTTCTTTTTCAAACTTTTCAACACATTTCATAAATGTATCTAGTTTATCATTAGAAATATATTTTTTTTTAATTTCAAACTTTTCAACACATTTCATACATGTATATAGTTTAACACTAGAAATATATTTTGTGATTTTCTTTTCCAAACTTTTCAACACATTTCATAAATGTATCTTGTTTAACATTAGAAATATATTTTTTGATTTTGAAACTTTTCAACACATTTCATAAATGTATCTACCAGTAGTTTATTATTAGAAATATATTTTTTGATTTCCTTTTTCAAATTTTTCAATACATCTCATAAATGTATCTACCGGTAGATTATCACTAGAAATATATCTTTTCATTTTCTTTTTCAAACTATTCAACACATTTCATAAATGTATATAGTTTATTACTAGAAATATATTTTTTGATTTTCTTTTCCAAACTTTTCAACACATTTCATAAGTGTATATAGTTGATCAATAGAAATATATTTTTTTGATTTTAAAAAGTTTTCAACACATTTCATAAGTGTATATAGTGTATCAATAGAAATTTATTTCTTTGATATTGAAACTTTTCAACACATTTCATAAATGTATCTAGTTTATCATTAGAAATATATTTTTTTTAAATTTCAAACTTTTCAACACATTTCATACATGTATATAGTTTAACACTAGAAATATATTTTTTGATTTTCTTTTCCAAACTTTTCAACACATTTCATAAATGTATCTTGTTTAACATTAGAAATATATTTTTTTATTTTCTTGTTCAAACTTTTCAACACATTTCATAAATGAATATAGTTTATCATTAGAAATAAATATTTTTTAATTTCTTGTTCAAACTTTTCAACACATTTTATAAATGTATATAGTTTATTACTAGTAATATATTTTATTATTTTCTTTTTCAAACTTTTCAACACATCTCATAAATATATCTAGTTTATCATTAGAAATATATTTTTTGATTTTGAAACTTTTCAACACATTTCATAAATGTATCCACCAGTAGTTTATTATTAGAATATATTTTTTGATTTTCTATTTCAAACTTTTCAACACATCACATAAATGTATCTACCGGTAGATTATCAATAGAAATATATAGTTTCATTTTATTTTTCAAACTTCTCAACACATTTCATAAATGTATATAGTTTATCATTAGAAATATTTCTGTTTATTTTCTTGTTCAAACTTTTCAACACATTTATAACTGAATATAGTTTATCATTAGAAATATATTTTTTTAATTTTTTTTCAAACTTTTCAACATATTTCATAAATGTATATAGTTTATCACTAGAAATATATTTTTTGATTTTTTTTTCAAACTTTCAACACATCTCATAAATGTATCTACCGGTAGATTATCACTAGAAATATATATTTTCATTTTCTTTTTCAAACTTTTCAACACATTTCATAAATGTATATAGTATATCATTAAGAATTTTTATTTTTTATTTTCTTGTTTAAACTTTTCAACACATTTCATAACTGAATATAGTTTATCATTAGAAATATATTTTTTTTATTTTCTTGTTCAATCTTTTCAACATATTTCATAAATGTATATAGTTTATCACTAGAAATATATTTTAGGATTTTCTTTTCCAAACTTTTCAACACATTTCATAAATGTATCTAGTTTATCATTAGAAATATATTTTTTGATTTTGAAACTTTTCAACACATTTCATAAATGTATCTAGTTTATCATTAGAAATATATTTTTTAATTTTCTTTTTCAAACTTTTCAACACATTTCATAAATGTATCTAGTTTATCATTAGAAATATATTTTTTTTTAATTTCAAACTTTTCAACACATTTCATACATGTATATAGTTTAACACTAGAAATATATTTTGTGATTTTCTTTTCCAAACTTTTCAACACATTTCATAAATGTATCTTGTTTAACATTAGAAATATATTTTTTTATTTTCTTGTTCAAACTTTTCAACACATTTCATAAATGAATATAGTTTATCATTAGAAATAAATATTTTTTAATTTCTTGTTCAAACTTTTCATCACATTTTATAAATGTATATAGTTTATTACTAGTAATATATTTTTTTTATTTTCTTTTTCAAACTTTTCAACACATCTCATAAATATATCTAGTTTATCATTAGAAATATATTTTTTGATTTTCTTTTCCAAACTTTTCAACACATTTCATAAGTGTATATAGTTGATCAATAGAAATATATTTTTTTGATTTTAAAAAGTTTTCAACACATTTCATAAGTGTATATAGTGTATCAATAGAAATTTATTTCTTTGATATTGAAACTTTTCAACACATTTCATAAATGTATCTAGTTTATCATTAGAAATATATTTTTTTATTTTCTTTTTCAAACTTTTCAACACATTTCATAAATGTATCTAGTTTATCATTAGAAATATATTTTTTTTAAATTTCAAACTTTTCAACACATTTCATACATGTATATAGTTTAACACTAGAAATATATTTTTTGATTTTCTTTTCCAAACTTTTCAACACATTTCATAAATGTATCTTGTTTAACATTAGAAATATATTTTTTTATTTTCTTGTTTTTACCTTTCAACACATTTCATAAATGAATATAGTTTATCATTAGAAATAAATATTTTTTAATTTCTTGTTCAAACTTTTCAACACATTTTATAAATGTATATAGTTTATTACTAGTAATATATTTTATTATTTTCTTTTTCAAACTTTTCAACACATCTCATAAATATATCTAGTTTATCATTAGAAATATATTTTTTGATTTTGAAACTTTTCAACACATTTCATAAATGTATCCACCAGTAGTTTATTATTAGAATATATTTTTTGATTTTCTATTTCAAACTTTTCAACACATCACATAAATGTATCTACCGGTAGATTATCAATAGAAATATATATTTTCATTTTATTTTTCAAACTTCTCAACACATTTCATAAATGTATATAGTTTATCATTAGAAATATTTCTGTTTATTTTCTTGTTCAAACTTTTCAACACATTTATAACTGAATATAGTTTATCATTAGAAATATATTTTTTTAATTTTTTTTCAAACTTTTCAACATATTTCATAAATGTATATAGTTTATCACTAGAAATATATTTTTTGATTTTTTTTTCAAACTTTCAACACATCTCATAAATGTATCTACCGGTAGATTATCACTAGAAATATATATTTTCATTTTCTTTTTCAAACTTTTCAACACATTTCATAAATGTATATAGTATATCATTAAGAATTTTTATTTTTTATTTTCTTGTTTAAACTTTTCAACACATTTCATAACTGAATATAGTTTATCATTAGAAATATATTTTTTTTATTTTCTTGTTCAAACTTTTCAACATATTTCATAAATGTATATAGTTTATCACTAGAAATATATTTTTTTATTTTCTTGTTCAAACTTTTCAACACATTTCATAAATGAATATAGTTTATCATTAGAAATAAATATTTTTTAATTTCTTGTTCAAACTTTTCATCACATTTTATAAATGTATATAGTTTATTACTAGTAATATATTTTTTTTATTTTCTTTTTCAAACTTTTCAACACATCTCATAAATATATCTAGTTTATCATTAGAAATATATTTTTTGATTTTCTTTTCCAAACTTTTCAACACATTTCATAAGTGTATATAGTTGATCAATAGAAATATATTTTTTTGATTTTAAAAAGTTTTCAACACATTTCATAAGTGTATATAGTGTATCAATAGAAATTTATTTCTTTGATATTGAAACTTTTCAACACATTTCATAAATGTATCTAGTTTATCATTAGAAATATATTTTTTTATTTTCTTTTTCAAACTTTTCAACACATTTCATAAATGTATCTAGTTTATCATTAGAAATATATTTTTTTTAAATTTCAAACATTTCAACACATTTCATACATGTATATAGTTTAACACTAGAAATATATTTTTTGATTTTCTTTTCCAAACTTTTCAACACATTTCATAAATGTATCTTGTTTAACATTAGAAATATATTTTTTTATTTTCTTGTTCTTACCTTTCAACACATTTCATAAATGAATATAGTTTATCATTAGAAATAAATATTTTTTAATTTCTTGTTCAAACTTTTCAACACATTTTATAAATGTATATAGTTTATTACTAGTAATATATTTTATTATTTTCTTTTTCAAACTTTTCAACACATCTCATAAATATATCTAGTTTATCATTAGAAATATATTTTTTGATTTTGAAACTTTTCAACACATTTCATAAATGTATCCACCAGTAGTTTATTATTAGAATATATTTTTTGATTTTCTATTTCAAACTTTTCAACACATCACATAAATGTATCTACCGGTAGATTATCAATAGAAATATATATTTTCATTTTATTTTTCAAACTTCTCAACACATTTCATAAATGTACATAGTTTATCATTAGAAATATTTCTGTTTATTTTCTTGTTCAAACTTTTCAACACATTTATAACTGAATATAGTTTATCATTAGAAATATATTTTTTTAATTTTTTTTCAAACTTTTCAACATATTTCATAAATGTATATAGTTTATCACTAGAAATATATTTTTTGATTTTTTTTTCAAACTTTCAACACATCTCATAAATGTATCTACCGGTAGATTATCACTAGAAATATATATTTTCATTTTCTTTTTCAAACTTTTCAACACATTTCATAAATGTATATAGTATATCATTAAGAATTTTTATTTTTTATTTTCTTGTTTAAACTTTTCAACACATTTCATAACTGAATATAGTTTATCATTAGAAATATATTTTTTTTATTTTCTTGTTCAAACTTTTCAACATATTTCATAAATGTATATAGTTTATCACTAGAAATATATTTTAGGATTTTCTTTTCCAAACTTTTCAACACATTTCATAAATGTATCTAGTTTATCATTAGAAATATATTTTTTGATTTTGAAACTTTTCAACACATTTCATAAATGTATCTAGTTTATCATTAGAAATATATTTTTTAATTTTCTTTTTCAAACTTTTCAACACATTTCATAAATGTATCTAGTTTATCATTAGAAATATATTTTTTTTTAATTTCAAACTTTTCAACACATTTCATACATGTATATAGTTTAACACTAGAAATATATTTTGTGATTTTCTTTTCCAAACTTTTCAACACATTTCATAAATGTATCTTGTTTAACATTAGAAATATATTTTTTTATTTTCTTGTTCAAACTTTTCAACACATTTCATAAATGAATATAGTTTATCATTAGAAATAAATATTTTTTAATTTCTTGTTCACACTTTTCATCACATTTTATAAATGTATATAGTTTATTACTAGTAATATATTTTTTTTATTTTCTTTTTCAAACTTTTCAACACATCTCATAAATATATCTAGTTTATCATTAGAAATATATTTTTTGATTTTCTTTTCCAAACTTTTCAACACATTTCATAAGTGTATATAGTTGATCAATAGAAATATATTTTTTTGATTTTAAAAAGTTTTCAACACATTTCATAAGTGTATATAGTGTATCAATAGAAATTTATTTCTTTGATATTGAAACTTTTCAACACATTTCATAAATGTATCTAGTTTATCATTAGAAATATATTTTTTTATTTTCTTTTTCAAACTTTTCAACACATTTCATAAATGTATCTAGTTTATCATTAGAAATATATTTTTTTTAAATTTCAAACTTTTCAACACATTTCATACATGTATATAGTTTAACACTAGAAATATATTTTTTTATTTTCTTTTCCAAACTTTTCAACACATTTCATAAATGTATCTTGTTTAACATTAGAAATATATTTTTTTATTTTCTTGTTCTTACCTTTCAACACATTTCATAAATGAATATAGTTTATCATTAGAAATAAATATTTTTTAATTTCTTGTTCAAACTTTTCAACACATTTTATAAATGTATATAGTTTATTACTAGTAATATATTTTATTATTTTCTTTTTCAAACTTTTCAACACATCTCATAAATATATCTAGTTTATCATTAGAAATATATTTTTTGATTTTGAAACTTTTCAACACATTTCATAAATGTATCCACCAGTAGTTTATTATTAGAATATATTTATTGATTTTCTATTTCAAACTTTTCAACACATCACATAAATGTATCTACCGGTAGATTATCAATAGAAATATATATTTTCATTTTATTTTTCAAACTTCTCAACACATTTCATAAATGTATATAGTTTATCATTAGAAATATTTCTGTTTATTTTCTTGTTCAAACTTTTCAACACATTTATAACTGAATATAGTTTATCATTAGAAATATATTTTTTTAATTTTTTTTCAAACTTTTCAACATATTTCATAAATGTATATAGCTTATCACTAGAAATATATTTTTTGATTTTTTTTTCAAACTTTCAACACATCTCATAAATGTATCTACCGGTAGATTATCACTAGAAATATATATTTTCATTTTCTTTTTCAAACTTTTCAACACATTTCATAAATGTATATAGTATATCATTAAGAATTTTTATTTTTTATTTTCTTGTTTAAACTTTTCAACACATTTCATAACTGAATATAGTTTATCATTAGAAATATATTTTTTTTATTTTCTTGTTCAAACTTTTCAACATATTTCATAAATGTATATAGTTTATCACTAGAAATATATTTTAGGATTTTCTTTTCCAAACTTTTCAACACATTTCATAAATGTATCTAGTTTATCATTAGAAATATATTTTTTGATTTTGAAACTTTTCAACACATTTCATAAATGTATCTAGTTTATCATTAGAAATATATTTTTTAATTTTCTTTTTCAAACTTTTCAACACATTTCATAAATGTATCTAGTTTATCATTAGAAATATATTTTTTTTTAATTTCAAACTTTTCAACACATTTCATACATGTATATAGTTTAACACTAGAAATATATTTTGTGATTTTCTTTTCCAAACTTTTCAACACATTTCATAAATGTATCTTGTTTAACATTAGAAATATATTTTTTTATTTTCTTGTTCAAACTTTTCAACACATTTCATAAATGAATATAGTTTATCATTAGAAATAAATATTTTTTAATTTCTTGTTCAAACTATTCATCACATTTTATAAATGTATATAGTTTATTACTAGTAATATATTTTTTTTATTTTCTTTTTCAAACTTTTCAACACATCTCATAAATATATCTAGTTTATCATTAGAAATATATTTTTTGATTTTCTTTTCCAAACTTTTCAACACATTTCATAAGTGTATATAGTTGATCAATAGAAATATATTTTTTTGATTTTAAAAAGTTTTCAACACATTTCATAAGTGTATATAGTGTATCAATAGAAATTTATTTCTTTGATATTGAAACTTTTCAACACATTTCATAAATGTATCTAGTTTATCATTAGAAATATATTTTTTTATTTTCTTTTTCAAACTTTTCAACACATTTCATAAATGTATCTAGTTTATCATTAGAAATATTTTTTTTTTAAATTTCAAACTTTTCAACACATTTCATACATGTATATAGTTTAACACTAGAAATATATTTTTTGATTTTCTTTTCCAAACTTTTCAACACATTTCATAAATGTATCTTGTTTAACATTAGAAATATATTTTTTTATTTTCTTGTTCTTACCTTTCAACACATTTCATAAATGAATATAGTTTATCATTAGAAATAAATATTTTTTAATTTCTTGTTCAAACTTTTCAACACATTTTATAAATGTATATAGTTTATTACTAGTAATATATTTTTTTATTTTCTTTTTCAAACTTTTCAACACATCTCATAAATATATCTAGTTTATCATTAGAAATATATTTTTTTAATTTTCTTTTTCAAACTTATCAACACATTTCATAAATGTATCTAGTTTATCATTAGAAATATATTTTTTGATTTTGAAACTTTTCAACACATTTCATAAATGTATCTACCAGTAGTTTATTATTAGAAATATATTTTTTGATTTTCTACTTCAAACTTTTCAACACATCTCATAAATGTATCTACCGGTAGATTATCAATAGAAATATATATTTTCATTTTATTTTTCAAACTTCTCAACACATTTCATAAATGTATATAGTTGATCAATAGAAATATATTTTTTTGATTTTAAAAAGTTTTCAACACATTTCATAAATGTATCTATCATTAGAAATATTTTTTTTGATTTTGAAACTTTTCAACACATTTCATAAATGTATATAATTTATCATTTGAAATATATTTTTTTTTATTTTCAAACTTTTCAACACATTTCATAAGTGTATATAGTTTATCAATAGAAATTTATTTTTTGATTTTCTTTTTCAAACTTTTCAACAAATTTCATAAATGTATCTAGTTTATCATTAGAAATATATTTTTTTTTTATTTTAAACTTTTCAACACATTTCATACATGTATATAGTTTAATACTAGAAATATATTTTTTTATTTTCTTTTCCAAACTTTTCAACACATTTCATAAATGAATATAGTTTATCATTAGGAATATTTTTTTTTTGATTTTCAAACTATTCAACACATTTCATAAATGTATCTAGTTTTATCATTAGAAATATATTTTTTTGATTTTCAAACTTTTCAACACATTTCATAAGTGTATATAGTTTAAAATAAAAATTTATTTTTTATTTCATTTTTGAAATTTTTCAACACATTTCATAAATGTATCTAGTTTTTATCATTAGAAATATTTTTTTTTTATTTTGAAACTTTTCAACACATTTCATAAATGTATCTAGTTTATCATTAGAAATATATTTTTTTATTTTCTTTATCATACTTTTCAACACATCTCATAAATATATCTAGTTTATCATTAGAAATATATTTTTTGATTTTCTTTTTCAAACTTATCAACACATTTCATAAATGTATCTAGTTTATCATTAGAAATATATTTTTAGATTTTGAAACTTTTCAGCACATTTCATAAATGTATCTACCAGTAGTTTATTATTAGAAATATAATTTTTGATTTTCTATTTCAAACTTTTCAACACATCTCATAAATGTATCTACCGGTAGATTATCACTAGAAATATATCTTTTCATTTTATTTTTCAAACTTTTTAACACATTTCATAAATGTATACAATTTATCATTTGAAATATATTTTTTTTGATTTTCAAACTTTTCAACACATTTCATAAGTGTATATAGTTTATCAATAGAAATTCATTTTTTGATTTTCTTTTTCAAACTTTTCAACAAATTTCATAAATGTATCTAGTTTATCATTAGAAATATATATTTTTTTAATTTTAAACTTTTCAACACATTTCATACATGTATATAGTTTAATACTAGAAATATATTTTTTTATTTTCTTTTCCAAACTTTTCAACACATTTCATAAATGAATATAGTTTATCATTAGGAATATTTTTTTTTGATTTTCAAACTATTCAACACATTTCATAAATGTATCTAGTTTTATCATTAGAAATATATTTTTTTTAAATTTCAAACTTTTCAACACATCTCATAAATGTATCTACCAGTAGATTATCACTAGAACTTTATCTTTTCATTTTCTTTTTCAAACTTTTCAACACATTTCATAAATGAATATAGTTTATCATTAGAAATATATTTTTTTAATTTCCTTGTTCAAACTTTTCAACATATTTCATAAATGTATATAGTTTATCACTAGAAATATATTTTTTGATTTTCTTTTTTAAACTTTTCAATACATCTCATAAATGTATCTACCGGTAGATTATCACTAGAAATATATCTTTTCTTTTTCAAACTTTTCAACACATCTCATAAATGTATCTAGGTTATCATTAGAAATATATTTTTTGATTTTCTTTTCCAAACTTTTCAATACATCTCATAAATGTATCTACCTGTAGATTATTATTAGAAATATATCTTTTCATTATCTTTTTCAAACTTTTCAACACATTTCATAAATGTATATAGTTTATCATTATAAATATTTTTATTTTATTTTCTTGTTCAAACTTTTCAACACATCTCATAAATGTATCTACCGGTAGATTATCACTAGAAATATATCTTTTCATTTTATTTTTCAAACTTTTTAACACATTTCATAAATGTATACAATTTATCATTTGAAATATATTTTTTTTGATTTTCAAACTTTTCAACACATTTCATAAGTGTATATAGTTTATCAATAGAAATTCATTTTTTGATTTTCTTTTTCAAACTTTTCAACAAATTTCATAAATGTATCTAGTTTATCATTAGAAATATATATTTTTTTAATTTTAAACTTTTCAACACATTTCATACATGTATATAGTTTAATACTAGAAATATATTTTTTTATTTTCTTTTCCAAACTTTTCAACACATTTCATAAATGAATATAGTTTATCATTAGGAATATTTTTTTTTGATTTTCAAACTATTCAACACATTTCATAAATGTATCTAGTTTTATCATTAGAAATATATTTTTTTTAAATTTCAAACTTTTCAACACATCTCATAAATGTATCTACCAGTAGATTATCACTAGAACTTTATCTTTTCATTTTCTTTTTCAAACTTTTCAACACATTTCATAAATGAATA
Organism: Meghimatium bilineatum; assembly: GCA_034231615.1. Taxonomy (NCBI): domain Eukaryota; kingdom Metazoa; phylum Mollusca; class Gastropoda; order Stylommatophora; family Philomycidae; genus Meghimatium; species Meghimatium bilineatum. Next base: position 36,644,367 of record CM067305.1, on the reverse strand, counting down.
TAGTTTATCATTAGAAATATATTTTTTTAATTTCCTTGTTCAAACTTTTCAACATATTTCATAAATGTATATAGTTTATCACTAGAAATATATTTTTTGATTTTCTTTTTTAAACTTTTCAATACATCTCATAAATGTATCTACCGGTAGATTATCACTAGAAATATATCTTTTCTTTTTCAAACTTTTCAACACATCTCATAAATGTATCTAGGTTATCATTAGAAATATATTTTTTGATTTTCTTTTCCAAACTTTTCAATACATCTCATAAATGTATCTACCTGTAGATTATTATTAGAAATATATCTTTTCATTATCTTTTTCAAACTTTTCAACACATTTCATAAATGTATATAGTTTATCATTATAAATATTTTTATTTTATTTTCTTGTTCAAACTTTTCAACACATCTCATAAATGTATCTACCAGTAGTTTATCATTAGAAATATTTCTGTTTATTTTCTTGTTCAAACTTTTCAACACATTTATAACTGAATATAGTTTATCATTAGAAATATATTTTTTTTAATTTTTTTTCAAACTTTTCAACATATTTCATAAATGTATATAGTTTATCATTAGAAATATTTTTTTTTGATTTTGAAACTTTTCAACACATCTCATAAATGTATCTACCGGTAGATTATCACTAGAAATATATATTTTCATTTTCTTTTTCAAACTTTTCAACACATTTCATAAATGTATATTGTTTATCATTAAGAATATTTATTTTTTATTTTCTTGTTCAAACTTTTCAACACATTTCATAACTGAATATAGTTTATCATTAGAAATATATTTTTTTTATTTTCTTGTTCAAACTTTTCAACATATTTCATAAATGTATATAGTTTATCACTAGAAATATATTTTAGGATTTTCTTTTCCAAACTTTTCAACACATTTCATAAATGTATCTAGTTTATCATTAGAAATATATTTTTTGATTTTGAAACTTTTCAACACATTTCATAAATGTATCTACCAGTAGTTTATTATTAGAAATATATTTTTTGATTTTCTTTTTCAAATTTTTCAATACATCTCATAAATGTATCTACCGGTAGATTATCACTAGAAATATATCTTTTCATTTTCTTTTTCAAACTATTCAACACATTTCATAAATGTATATAGTTTATTACTAGAAATATATTTTTTGATTTTCTTTTCCAAACTTTTCAACACATTTCATAAGTGTATATAGTTGATCAATAGAAATATATTTTTTTGATTTTAAAAAGTTTTCAACACATTTCATAAGTGTATATAGTGTATCAATAGAAATTTATTTCTTTGATATTGAAACTTTTCAACACATTTCATAAATGTATCTAGTTTATCATTAGAAATATATTTTTTTAAAATTTCAAACTTTTCAACACATTTCATACATGTATATAGTTTAACACTAGAAATATATTTTTTGATTTTCTTTTCCAAACTTTTCAACACATTTCATAAATGTATCTTGTTTAACATTAGAAATATATTTTTTTATTTTCTTGTTCAAACTTTTCAACACATTTCATAAATGAATATAGTTTATCATTAGAAATAAATATTTTTTAATTTCTTGTTCAAACTTTTCAACACATTTTATAAATGTATATAGTTTATTACTAGTAATATATTTTATTATTTTCTTTTTCAAACTTTTCAACACATCTCATAAATATATCTAGTTTATCATTAGAAATATATTTTTTGATTTTGAAACTTTTCAACACATTTCATAAATGTATCCACCAGTAGTTTATTATTAGAATATATTTTTTGATTTTCTATTTCAAACTTTTCAACACATCACATAAATGTATCTACCGGTAGATTATCAATAGAAATATATATTTTCATTTTATTTTTCAAACTTCTCAACACATTTCATAAATGTATATAGTTTATCATTAGAAATATTTCTGTTTATTTTCTTGTTCAAACTTTTCAACACATTTATAACTGAATATAGTTTATCATTAGAAATATATTTTTTTAATTTTTTTTCAAACTTTTCAACATATTTCATAAATGTATATAGTTTATCACTAGAAATATATTTTTTGATTTTTTTTTCAAACTTTCAACACATCTCATAAATGTATCTACCGGTAGATTATCACTAGAAATATATATTTTCATTTTCTTTTTCAAACTTTTCAACACATTTCATAAATGTATATAGTATATCATTAAGAATTTTTATTTTTTATTTTCTTGTTTAAACTTTTCAACACATTTCATAACTGAATATAGTTTATCATTAGAAATATATTTTTTTTATTTTCTTGTTCAAACTTTTCAACATATTTCATAAATGTATATAGTTTATCACTAGAAATATATTTTAGGATTTTCTTTTCCAAACTTTTCAACACATTTCATAAATGTATCTAGTTTATCATTAGAAATATATTTTTTGATTTTGAAACTTTTCAACACATTTCATAAATGTATCTAGTTTATCATTAGAAATATATTTTTTAATTTTCTTTTTCAAACTTTTCAACACATTTCATAAATGTATCTAGTTTATCATTAGAAATATATTTTTTTTTAATTTCAAACTTTTCAACACATTTCATACATGTATATAGTTTAACACTAGAAATATATTTTGTGATTTTCTTTTCCAAACTTTTCAACACATTTCATAAATGTATCTTGTTTAACATTAGAAATATATTTTTTTATTTTCTTGTTCAAACTTTTCAACACATTTCATAAATGAATATAGTTTATCATTAGAAATAAATATTTTTTAATTTCTTGTTCAAACTTTTCATCACATTTTATAAATGTATATAGTTTATTACTAGTAATATATTTTTTTTATTTTCTTTTTCAAACTTTTCAACACATCTCATAAATATATCTAGTTTATCATTAGAAATATATTTTTTTAATTTTCTTTTTCACACTTATCAACACATTTCATAAATGTATCTAGTTTATCATTAGAAATATATTTTTTGATTTTGAAACTTTTCAACACATTTCATAAATGTATCTACCAGTAGTTTATTATTAGAAATATATTTTTTGATTTTCTATTTCAAACTTTTCAACACATCTCATAAATGTATCTACCGGTAGATTATCAATAGAAATATATATTTTCATTTTCTTTTTCAAACTATTCAACACATTTCATAAATGTATATAGTTTATCATTATAAATATTTTTTTATTATTTTCTTGTTCAAACTTTTCAACACATTTCATAAATGTATATAGTTTATCAATAGAAATATATTTTTTTATTTTCTTTTTCAAACTATTCAACACATCTCATAAATGTATCTACCGGTAGTTTATCATTAGAAATATATTTTTTTATTTTCTTCTTCAAACTTTTCAACACATCTCATAAATGTATCTACCGGTAGTTTCTCATTAGAAATATATTTTTAAATTTTCTTTTTCAATCTTTTCAACACATCTCATAAATGTATGTACAGGTAGATGATCAATAGAAATATATCTTTTTATTTTCTTTTTAAACTTTTCAACACATTTCATAAATGTATATAGTTTATCATTAGAAATATATTTTTTTAATTTTCATGTTAAAACTTTTCAACACATTTCATAAATGTATCTAGTTTATCACTAGAAATATATTTTTTGATTTTCTTTTCCAAACTTTTCAACACATTTCATAAATGTATATAGTTTATCATTAGAAATATATTTTTTTGATTTTCAAACTTTTCAACACATTTCATAAGTGTATATAGTTTAAATAAAAATTTATTTTTTATTTCATTTTTGAAATTTTTCAACACATTTCATAAATGTATCTAGTTTTTATCATTAGAAATATATTTTTTTCATTTTCAAACTTTTCAACACATCTTATAAATGTATCTACCAGTAGTTTATCATTAGAAATATATTTTTTTATTTTCTTTATCAAACTTTTCAACACATCTCATAAATATATCTAGTTTATCATTAGAAATATATTTTTTGATTTTCTTTTTCAAACTTATCAACACATTTCATAAATGTATCTAGTTTATCATTAGAAATATATTTTTAGATTTTGAAACTTTTCAGCACATTTCATAAATGTATCTACCAGTAGTTTATTATTAGAAATATAATTTTTGATTTTCTATTTCAAACTTTTCAACACATCTCATAAATGTATCTACCGGTAGATTATCACTAGAAATATATCTTTTCATTTTATTTTTCAAACTTTTTAACACATTTCATAAGTGTATATAGTTTATCAATAAAAATTTATTTTTTGATTTTCTTTTTAAAACTTTTCAACAAATTTCATAAATGTATCTAGTTTATCATTGGAAATATATTTTTTTTAATTTTAAACTTTTCAACACATTTCATACATGTATATAGTTTAATACTAGAAATATATTTTTTTATTTTCTTTTCCAAACTTTTCAACACATTTCATAAATGAATATAGTTTATCATTAAAAATATATTTTTTTTATTTTCTTATTCAAACTTTTCAACATATTTCATAAATTTATCACTAGAAATATATTTTTTGATTTTCTTTTTCAAACTTTTCAACACATCTCATAAATGTATCTACCGGTAGATTATCACTAGAAATATATCTTTTCATTTTATTTTTCAAACTTTTTAACACATTTCATAAGTGTATATAGTTTATCAATAAAAATTTATTTTTTGATTTTCTTTTTAAAACTTTTCAACAAATTTCATAAATGTATCTAGTTTATCATTGGAAATATATTTTTTTTAATTTTAAACTTTTCAACACATTTCATACATGTATATAGTTTAATACTAGAAATATATTTTTTTATTTTCTTTTCCAAACTTTTCAACACATTTCATAAATGAATATAGTTTATCATTAAAAATATATTTTTTTTATTTTCTTATTCAAACTTTTCAACATATTTCATAAATTTATCACTAGAAATATATTTTTTGATTTTCTTTTTCAAACTTTTCAACACATCTCATAAATATATCTAGTTTATCATTTGAAATATATTTTTAGATTTTGAAACTTTACAACACATCTCATAAATGTATCTACCAGTAGATTATCAATAGAAATATATCTTTTTATTTTCTTGTTCAAACTTTTCAACATATTTCATAAATGTATATAGTTTATCACTAGAAATATATTTTAGGATTTTCTTTTCCAAACTTTTCAACACATTTCATAAATGTATCTAGTTTATCATTAGAAATATATTTTTTGATTTTGAAACTTTTCAACACATTTCATAAATGTATCTACCAGTAGTTTATTATTAGAAATATATTTTTTGATTTTCTTTTTCAAATTTTTCAATACATCTCATAAATGTATCTACCGGTAGATTATCACTAGAAATATATCTTTTCATTTTCTTTTTCAAACTATTCAACACATTTCATAAGTGTATATAGTGTATCAATAGAAATTTATTTCTTTGATATTGAAACTTTTCAACACATTTCATAAATGTATCTAGTTTATCATTAGAAATTTTTTTTTTTTAATTTCAAACTTTTCAACACATTTCATACATGTATATAGTTTAACACTAGAAATATATTTTGTGATTTTCTTTTCCAAACTTTTCAACACATTTCATAAATGTATCTTGTTTAACATTAGAAATATATTTTTTTATTTTCTTGTTCAAACTTTTCAACACATTTAATAAATGAATATAGTTTATCATTAGAAATAAATATTTTTTAATTTCTTGTTCAAACTTTTCAACACATTTTATAAATGTATATACCGTAGATACATTTTTGAAATATGTTGAAAAGTTTGAACAAGAAAATAAAAAAACAATATTCTTAATGATAAACTATATACATTTATGAAATGTGTTGAAAAGTTTGAAAAAGAAAATGAAAAGATATATTTTTAGTGATAATCTACCGGTAGATACATTTATGAGATGTATTGAAAAGTTTGAAAAAGAAAATCAAAAAAAAATATTTCTAATGATAAACTATATACATTTATGAAATGTTTTGAAAAGTTTGGAAAAGAAAATCAAACAATATATTTCTAATGATAAACTAGATACATTTATGAAATATGTTGAAAAGTTTGAACAAGAAAATAAAAAAACAATATTCTTAATGATAAACTATATTCATTTATGAAATGTGTTGAAAAGTTTGAAAAAGAAAATGAAAAGATATATTTCTAGTGATAATCTACCGGTAGATACATTTATGAGATGTATTGAAAAGTTTGAAAAAGAAAATCAAAAAATATATTTGTAATAATAAACTACTGGTAGATACATTTATGAAATGTGTTGAAAAGTTTCAAAATTAAAAAATATATTTCTAATGATAAACTAGATACATTTATGAGATGTGTTGAAAAGTTTGAAAAATAAAATAAAAAATATATTTCTAATGATAAACTATATACATTTATGAAATGTGTTGAAAAGTTTGAAAAAGAAAATGAATAGATATATTTTTAGTGATAATCTACCGGTAGATACATTTATGAGATGTATTGAAAAGTTTGAAAAAGAAAATAAAAAAAAAATATTTCTAATGATAAACTAGATACATTTATGAAATATGTTGAAAAGTTTGAACAAGAAAATAAAATAACAATATTCTTAATGATAAACTATATTCATTTATGAAATGTGTTGAAAAGTTTGAAAAAGAAAATGAAAAGATATATTTCTAATGAGAAACTACCGGTAGATACATTTATGAGATGTGTTGAAAAGTTTCAAAATTAAAAAATATATTTCTAATGATAAACTAGATACATTTATGAGATGTATTGAAAAGTTTGAAAAAGAAAATAAAAAAATATATTTCTAATAATAAACTATATACATTTATGAAATGTGTTGAAATGTTTGAAACAGAAAATAAAAAGATATATTTCTAGTGATCATCTAACGGTAGATACATTTATGAGATGTGTTGAACAGAGTGAAAAAGAAAATAAAAAAATATATTTCTAATGAGAAACTACCGGTAGATACATTTATGAGATGTGTTGAAAAGTTTGAAAAAGAAAATAAAAAAATATATTTCTAATAATAAACTACTGGTAGATACATTTATGAAATGTGTTGAAAAGTATCATAATCAAAAAATATAATTCTAATAATAAACTACTGGTAGATACATTTATGAAATGTGTTAAAAAGTTTCAAAATTAAAAAAAATATTTCTAATGATAAACTATATACATTTATGAGATGTGTTGAAAAGAGTGAAAAAGAAAATAAAAAATATATTTCTAATGAGAAACTACCGGTAGATACATTTATGAGATGTGTTGAAAAGTTTGAAAAAGAAAATCAAAAAATATATTTCTAATGATAAACTAGATACATTTCTGAAATGTGTTGAAAAGTTTTAAAATCAAAAAATATATTTCTAATGATAAACTAGATACATTTATGAAATATGTTGAAAAGTTTTAACAAAAAAATAAAACAATATTCTTAATGATAAACTATATTCATTTATGAAATGTGTAGAAAAGTTTGAAAAAGAAAATGAAAAGATATATTTCTAGTGATAATCTACCGATAGATACATTTATGAGATGTTTTGAAAAGTTTGAAAAAGAAAATAAAAAAATATATTTCTAATAATAAACTACTGGTAGATACATTTATGAGATGTGTTGAAAAGTTTGAAAACGAAAATAAAAAATATATTTCTAATGATAAACTATATACATTTATGAAATGTGTTGAAAAGTTTGAAAAAGAAAATGAATAGATATATTTTTAGTGATAATCTACCGGTAGATACATTTATGAGATGTATTGAAAAGTTTGAAAAAGAAAATCAAAAAAAAAATATTTCTAATGATAAACTATATACATTTATGAAATGTGTTGAAAAGTTTGGAAAAGAAAATCAAAAAATATATTTCTAGTGATAAACTAGATAAATTTATGAAATGTGTTGAAAAGTTTAAAATTTAAAAAAAATATATTTCTAATGATAAACTATATACATTTATGAGATGTATTGAAAAGTTTGAAAAAGAAAATCAAAAAATATATTTCTAATAATAAACAACTGGAAGATACATTTATGAAATGTGTTGAAAAGTTTCAAAATCAAAAAATATATTTCTAATGATAAACTAGATACATTTATGAAATATGTTGAAAAGTTTGAACATGAAAATAAAAAAACAATATTCTTAATGATAAACTATATTCATTTATGAAATGTGTTGAAAAATTTGAAAAAGAAAATGAAAAGATATATTTCTAGTGATAATCTACCGGTAGATACATTTATGAGATGTATTGAAAAGTTTGAAAAAGAAAATCAAAAAATATATTTCTAATAATAAACTACTGGTAGATACATTTATGAAATGTGTTGAAAAGTTTCAAAATTAAAAAATATATTTCTAATGATAAACTAGATACATTTATGAGATGTGTTGAAAAGTTTGAAAAAGAAAATAAAAAATATATTTCTAATGATAAACTATATACATTTATGAAATGTGTTGAAAAGTTTGAAAAAGAAAATGAATAGATATATTTTTAGTGATAATCTACCGGTAGATACATTTATGAGATGTATTGAAAAGTTTGAAAAAGAAAATAAAAAAAAAATATTTCTAATGATAAACTATATACATTTATGAAATGTGTTGAAAAGATTTAAAAAAGAAAATAAAAAAATATATTTCTAATGATAAACTATATACATTTATGAAATATGTTGAAAAGTTTGAACAAGAAAATAAAAAAACTATATTCTTAATGATAAACTATATTCATTTATGAAATATGTTGAAAAGTTTGAAAAAGAAAATGAAAAGATATATTTCTAATAATAAACTACTGGTAGATACATTTATGAGATGTGTTGAAAAGAGTGAAAAAGAAAATAAAAAAATATATTTCTAATGAGAAACAACCGGTAGATACATTTATGAGATGTGTTGAAAAGTTTCAAAATTAAAAAATATATTTCTAATGATAAACTAGATACATTTATGAGATGTATTGAAAAGTTTGAAAAAGAAAATAAAACAATATATTTCTAATAATAAACTATATACATTTATGAAATGTGTTGAAATGTTTGAAACAGAAAATAAAAAGATATATTTCTAGTGATCATCTAACGGTAGATACATTTATGAGATGTGTTGAAAAGTTTGAAAAAGAAAATTAAAAAATATATTTCTAATAATAAACTACTGGTAGATACATTTATGAAATGTGTTGAAAAGTATCATAATCAAAAAATATAATTCTAATAATAAACTACTGGTAGATACATTTATGAAATGTGTTAAAAAGTTTCAAAATTAAAAAAAATATTTCTAATGATAAACTATATACATTTATGAGATGTGTTGAAAAGAGTGAAAAAGAAAATAAAAAAATATATTTCTAATGAGAAACTACCGGTAGATACATTTATGAGATGTGTTAAAAAGTTTGAAAAAGAAAATAAAAAAATATATTTCTAATAATAAACTACTGGTAGATACATTTATGAAATGTGTTGAAAAGTTTCAAAATTAAAAAATATATTTCTAATGATAAACTAGATACATTTATGAGATGTGTTGAAAAGTTTGAAAACGAAAATAAAAAATATATTTCTAATGATAAACTATATACATTTATGAAATGTGTTGAAAAGTTTGAAAAAGAAAATGAATAGATATATTTTTAGTGATAATCTACCGGTAGATACATTTATGAGATGTATTGAAAAGTTTGAAAAAGAAAATCAAAAAAAAAATATTTCTAATGATAAACTATATACATTTATGAAATGTGTTGAAAAGTTTGGAAAAGAAAATCAAAAAATATATTTCTAGTGATAAACTAGATAAATTTATGAAATGTGTTGAAAAGTTTTAAATTAAAAAAAAATATATTTCTAATGATAAACTATATACATTTATGAGATGTATTGAAAAGTTTGAAAAAGAAAATCAAAAAATATATTTCTAATAATAAACTACTGGTAGATACATTTATGAAATGTGTTGAAAAGTTTCAAAATCAGAAAATATATTTCTAATGATAAACTAGATACATTTATGAAATATGTTGAAAAGTTTGAACAAGAAAATAAAAAAACAATATTCTTAATGATAAACTATATTCATTTATGAAATGTGTTGAAAAGTTTGAAAAAGAAAATGAAAAGATATATTTCTAGTGATAATCTACCGGTAGATACATTTATGAGATGTGTTGAAAAGTTTGAAAAAGAAAATAAAAAATATATTTCTAATGATAAACTATATACATTTATGAAATGTGTTGAAAAGTTTGAAAAAGAAAATGAATAGATATATTTTTAGTGATAATCTACCGGTAGATACATTTATGAGATGTATTGAAAAGTTTGAAAAAGAAAATCAAAAAAAAATATTTCTAATGATAAACTATATACATTTATGAAATGTGTTGAAAAGTTTGGAAAAGAAAATCAAAAAATATATTTCTAGTGATAAACTAGATAAATTTATGAAATGTGTTGAAAAGTTTAAAATTTAAAAAAAATATATTTCTAATGATAAACTATATACATTTATGAGATGTATTGAAAAGTTTGAAAAAGAAAATCAAAAAATATATTTCTAATAATAAACTACTGGTAGATACATTTATGAAATGTGTTGAAAAGTTTCAAAATTAAAAAATATATTTCTAATGATAAACTAGATACATTTATGAGATGTGTTGAAAAGTTTGAAAAAGAAAATAAAAAATATATTTCTAATGATAAACTATATACATTTATGAAATGTGTTGAAAAGTTTGAAAAAGAAAATGAATAGATATATTTTTAGTGATAATCTACCGGTAGATACATTTATGAGATGTATTGAAAAGTTTGAAAAAGAAAATCAAAAAAAAATATTTCTAATGATAAACTATATACATTTATGAAATGTGTTGAAAAGTTTGGAAAAGAAAATCAAAAAATATATTTCTAGTGATAAACTAGATAAATTTATGAAATGTGTTGAAAAGTTTAAAATTAAAAAAAAATATATTTCTAATGATAAACTATATACATTTATGAGATGTATTGAAAAGTTTGAAAAAGAAAATCAAAAAATATATTTCTAATAATAAACTACTGGTAGATACATTTATGAAATGTGTTGAAAAGTTTCAAAATCAAAAAATATATTTCTAATGATAAACTAGATACATTTATGAAATATGTTGAAAAGTTTGAACAAGAAAATAAAAAAAACAATATTCTTAATGATAAACTATATTCATTTATGAAATGTGTTGAAAAGTTTGAAAAAGAAAATGAAAAGATATATTTCTAGTGATAATCTACCGGTAGATACATTTATGAGATGTGTTGAAAAGTTTGAAAAAGAAAATAAAAAATATATTTCTAATGATAAACTATATACATTTATGAAATGTGTTGAAAAGTTTGAAAAAGAAAATGAATAGATATATTTTTAGTGATAATCTACCGGTAGATACATTTATGAGATGTATTGAAAAGTTTGAAAAAGAAAATCAAAAAAAAATATTTCTAATGATAAACTATATACATTTATGAAATGTGTTGAAAAGTTTGGAAAAGAAAATCAAAAAATATATTTCTAGTGATAAACTAGATAAATTTATGAAATGTGTTGAAAAGTTTAAAATTTAAAAAAAATATATTTCTAATGATAAACTATATACATTTATGAGATGTATTGAAAAGTTTGAAAAAGAAAATCAAAAAATATATTTCTAATAATAAACTACTGGTAGATACATTTATGAAATGTGTTGAAAAGTTTCAAAATTAAAAAATATATTTCTAATGATAAACTAGATACATTTATGAGATGTGTTGAAAAGTTTGAAAAAGAAAATCAAAAAAAAATATTTCTAATCATAAACTATATACATTTATGAGATGTATTGAAAAGTTTGAAAAAGAAAATCAAAAAATATATTTCTAATAATAAACTACTGGTAGATACATTTATGAAATGTGTTGAAAAGTTTCAAAATTAAAAAATATATTTCTAATGATAAACTAGATACATTTATGAGATGTGTTGAAAAGTTTGAAAAAGAAAATAAAAAATATATTTCTAATGATAAACTATATACATTTATGAAATGTGTTGAAAAGTTTGAAAAAGAAAATGAATAGATATATTTTTAGTGATAATCTACCGGTAGATACATTTATGAGATGTATTGAAAAGTTTGAAAAAGAAAATCAAAAAAAAATATTTCTAATGATAAACTATATACATTTATGAAATGTGTTGAAAAGTTTGGAAAAGAAAATCAAAAAATATATGTTTAGTGATAAACTAGATACATTTATGAAATATGTTGAAAAGTTTGAACAAGAAAATTAAAAAAAAATATTCTTAAAGATAAACTATATTCATTTATGAAATGTGTTGAAAAGTTTGAAAAAGAAAATGAAAAGATATATTTCTAGTGATAATCTACGGGTAGATACATTTATGAGATGTATTGAAAAGTTTGAAAAAGAAAATAAAAAAATATATTTCTAATAATAAACTGTATACATTTATGAAATGTGTTGAAATGTTTGAAAAAGAAAATAAAAAGATATATTTCTAGTGATCATCTAACGGTAGATACATTTATGAGATGTGTTGAACAGAGTGAAAAAGAAAATAAAAAAATATATTTCTAATGATAAACTAGATACATTTATGAAATATGTTGAAAACTTTGAACAAAAAAATAAAAAAACAATATTCTTAATGATAAACTATATTCATTTATGAAATGTGTTGAAAAGTTTGAAAAAGAAAATGAAAAGATATATTTCTAGTGATAATCTACCGGTAGATACATTTATGAGATGTATTGATAAGTTTGAAAAAGAAAATAAAAAAATATATTTCTAATAATAAACTACTGGTAGATACATTTATGAAATGTGTTGAAAAGTTTCAAAATTAAAAAATATATTTCTAATGATAAACTATATACATTTATGAAATGTGTTGAAAAGTTTGAAAAAGAAAATGAATAGATATATTTTTAGTGATAATCTACCGGTAGATACATTTATGAGATGTATTGAAAAGTTTGAAAAAGAAAATCAAAAAAAAATATTTCTAATGATAAACTATATACATTTATGAAATGTGTTGAAAAGTTTGGAAAAGAAAATCAAAAAATATATTTCTAGTGATAAACTAGATAAATTTATGAAATGTGTTGAAAAGTTTAAAATTTAAAAAAAATATATTTCTAATGATAAACTATATACATTTATGAAATGTGTTGAAAAGTTTGAAAAAGAAAATGAATAGATATATTTTTAGTGATAATCTACCGGTAGATACATTTATGAGATGTATTGAAAAGTTTGAAAAAGAAAATCAAAAAAAAATATTTCTAATGATAAACTATATACATTTATGAAATGTGTTGAAAAGTTTGGAAAAGAAAATCAAAAAATATATTTCTAGTGATAAACTAGATAAATTTATGAAATGTGTTGAAAAGTTTAAAATTAAAAAAAAATATATTTCTAATGATAAACTATATACATTTATGAGATGTATTGAAAAGTTTGAAAAAGAAAATCAAAAAATATATTTCTAATAATAAACTACTGGTAGATACATTTATGAAATGTGTTGAAAAGTTTCAAAATCAAAAAATATATTTCTAATGATAAACTAGATACATTTATGAAATATGTTGAAAAGTTTGAACAAGAAAATGAAAAGATATATATCTAGTGATAATCTACCGGTAGATACATTTATGAGATGTGTTGAAAAGTTTGAAAAAGAAAATAAAAAATATATTTCTAATGATAAACTATATACATTTATGAAATGTGTTGAAAAGTTTGAAAAAGAAAATGAATAGATATATTTTTAGTGATAATCTACCGGTAGATACATTTATGAGATGTATTGAAAAGTTTGAAAAAGAAAATCAAAAAAAAATATTTCTAATGATAAACTATATACATTTATGAAATGTGTTGAAAAGTTTGGAAAAGAAAATCAAAAAATATATTTCTAGTGATAAACTAGATAAATTTATGAAATGTGTTGAAAAGTTTAAAATTAAAAAAAAATATATTTCTAATGATAAACTATATACATTTATGAGATGTATTGAAAAGTTTGAAAAAGAAAATCAAAAAATATATTTCTAATAATAAACTACTGGTAGATACATTTATGAAATGTGTTGAAAAGTTTCAAAATCAAAAAATATATTTCTAATGATAAACTAGATACATTTATGAAATATGTTGAAAAGTTTGAACAAGAAAATAAAAAAAACAATATTCTTAATGATAAACTATATTCATTTATGAAATGTGTTGAAAAGTTTGAAAAAGAAAATGAAAAGATATATTTCTAGTGATAATCTACCGGTAGATACATTTATGAGATGTGTTGAAAAGTTTGAAAAAGAAAATAAAAAATATATTTCTAATGATAAACTATATACATTTATGAAATGTGTTGAAAAGTTTGAAAAAGAAAATGAATAGATATATTTTTAGTGATAATCTACCGGTAGATACATTTATGAGATGTATTGAAAAGTTTGAAAAAGAAAATCAAAAAAAAATATTTCTAATGATAAACTATATACATTTATGAAATGTGTTGAAAAGTTTGGAAAAGAAAATCAAAAAATATATTTCTAGTGATAAACTAGATAAATTTATGAAATGTGTTGAAAAGTTTAAAATTTAAAAAAAATATATTTCTAATGATAAACTATATACATTTATGAGATGTATTGAAAAGTTTGAAAAAGAAAATCAAAAAATATATTTCTAATAATAAACTACTGGTAGATACATTTATGAAATGTGTTGAAAAGTTTCAAAATTAAAAAATATATTTCTAATGATAAACTAGATACATTTATGAGATGTGTTGAAAAGTTTGAAAAAGAAAATAAAAAATATATTTCTAATGATAAACTAGATACATTTATGAAATGTGTTGAAAAGTTTGAAAAAGAAAATGAATAGATATATTTTTAGTGATAATCTACCGGTAGATACATTTATGAGATGTATTGAAAAGTTTGAAAAAGAAAATCAAAAAAAAATATTTCTAATGATAAACTATATACATTTATGAAATGTGTTGAAAAGTTTGGAAAAGAAAATCAAAAAATATATGTTTAGTGATAAACTAGATACATTTATGAAATATGTTGAAAAGTTTGAACAAGAAAATTTAAAAAAAATATTCTTAAAGATAAACTATATTCATTTATGAAATGTGTTGAAAAGTTTGAAAAAGAAAATGAAAAGATATATTTCTAGTGATAATCTACGGGTAGATACATTTATGAGATGTATTGAAAAGTTTGAAAAAGAAAATAAAAAAATATATTTCTAATAATAAACTGTATACATTTATGAAATGTGTTGAAATGTTTGAAAAAGAAAATAAAAAGATATATTTCTAGTGATCATCTAACGGTAGATACATTTATGAGATGTGTTGAACAGAGTGAAAAAGAAAATAAAAAAATATATTTCTAATGATAAACTAGATACATTTATGAAATATGTTGAAAACTTTGAACAAAAAAATAAAAAAACAATATTCTTAATGATAAACTATATTCATTTATGAAATGTGTTGAAAAGTTTGAAAAAGAAAATGAAAAGATATATTTCTAGTGATAATCTACCGGTAGATACATTTATGAGATGTATTGATAAGTTTGAAAAAGAAAATAAAAAAATATATTTCTAATAATAAACTACTGGTAGATACATTTATGAAATGTGTTGAAAAGTTTCAAAATTAAAAAATATATTTCTAATGATAAACTATATACATTTATGAAATGTGTTGAAAAGTTTGAAAAAGAAAATGAATAGATATATTTTTAGTGATAATCTACCGGTAGATACATTTATGAGATGTATTGAAAAGTTTGAAAAAGAAAATCAAAAAAAAATATTTCTAATGATAAACTATATACATTTATGAAATGTGTTGAAAAGTTTGGAAAAGAAAATCAAAAAATATATTTCTAGTGATAAACTAGATAAATTTATGAAATGTGTTGAAAAGTTTAAAATTTAAAAAAAATATATTTCTAATGATAAACTATATACATTTATGAAATGTGTTGAAATGTTTGAAAAAGAAAATAAAAAGATATATTTCTAGTGATCATCTAACGGTAGATACATTTATGAGATGTGTTGAACAGAGTGAAAAAGAAAATAAAAAAATATATTTCTAATGAGAAACTACCGGTAGATACATTTATGAGATGTGTTGAAAAGTTTGAAAAAGAAAATCAAAAAATATATTTCTAAAGAAAAACTAGATACATTTATGAAATATGTTGAAAAGTTTGAACAAAAAAATAAAAAAACAATATTCTTAATGATAAACTATATTCATTTATGAAATGTGTTGAAAAGTTTGAAAAAGAAAATGAAAAGATATATTTCTAGTGATAATCTACCGGTAGATACATTTATGAGATGTATTGAAAAGTTTGAAAAAGAAAATAAAAAAATAGATTTCTAATTATAAACTACTGGTAGATACATTTATGAAATGTGTTGAAAAGTTTCAAAAATAAAAAATATATTTCTAATGATAAACTAGATACATTTATGAGATGTGTTGAAAAGTTTGAAAACGAAAATAAAAAATATATTTCTAATAATAAACTACTGGTAGATACATTTATGAAATGTGTTGAAAAGTTTCAAAATCAAAAAATATATTTCTAAGGATAAACTAGATACATTTTTGAAATATGTTGAAAAGTTTGAACAAGAAAAAAAACAAACAATATTCTTAATGATAAACTATATTCATTTATGAAATGTGTTGAAAAGTTTGAAAAAGAAAATGAAAAGATATATTTCTAGTGATAATCTACCGGTAGATACATTTATGAGATGTATTGAAAAGTTTGAAAAAGAAAATAAAAAAATATATTTCTAATAATAAACTACTGGTAGATACATTTATGAAATGTGTTGAAAAGTTTCAAAATCAAAAAATATATTTCTAATGATAAACTAGATACATTTATGAAATGTGTTGAAAAGTTTGAAAAAGAAAATGAATAGATATATTTTTAGTGATAATCTACTGGTAGATACATTTATGAGATGTATTGAAAAGTTTGAAAAAGAAAATCAAAAAAAAATATTTCTAATGATAAACTATATACATTTATGAAATGTGTTGAAAAGTTTGGAAAAGAAAATCAAAAAATATATTTCTAGTGATAAACTAGATAAATTTATGAAATGTGTTGAAAAGTTTAAAATTTAAAAAAAATATATTTCTAATGATAAACTATATACATTTATGAGATGTATTGAAAAGTTTGAAAAAGAAAATCAAAAAATATATTTCTAATAATAAACTACTGGTAGATACATTTATGAAATGTGTTGAAAAGTTTCAAAATCAAAAAATATATTTCTAATGATAAACTAGATACATTTATGAAATATGTTGAAAAGTTTGAACAAGAAAATGAAAAGATATATTTCTAGTGATAATCTACCGGTAGATACATTTATGAGATGTTTTGAAAAGTTTGAAAAAGAAAATAAAAAAATATATTTCTAATAATAAACTACTGGTAGATACATTTATGAAATGTGTTGAAAAGTTTCAAAATTAAAAAATATATTTCTAATGATAAACTAGATACATTTATGAGATGTGTTGAAAAGTTTGAAAACGAAAATAAAAAATATATTTCTAATGATAAACTATATACATTTATGAAATGTGTTGAAAAGTTTGAAAAAGAAAATGAATAGATATATTTTTAGTGATAATCTACCGGTAGATACATTTATGAGATGTATTGAAAAGTTTGAAAAAGAAAATCAAAAAAAAAATATTTCTAATGATAAACTATATACATTTATGAAATGTGTTGAAAAGTTTGGAAAAGAAAATCAAAAAATATATTTCTAGTGATAAACTAGATAAATTTATGAAATGTGTTGAAAAGTTTAAAATTTAAAAAAAATATATTTCTAATGATAAACTATATACATTTATGAGATGTATTGAAAAGTTTGAAAAAGAAAATCAAAAAATATATTTCTAATAATAAACTACTGGTAGATACATTTATGAATTGTGTTGAAAAGTTTCAAAATCAAAAAATATATTTCTAATGATAAACTAGATACATTTATGAAATATGTTGAAAAGTATGAACAAGAAAATAAAAAAACAATATTCTTAATGATAAACTATATTCATTTATGAAATGTGTTGAAAAGTTTGAAAAAGAAAATGAAAAGATATATTTCTAGTGATAATCTACCGGTAGATACATTTATGAGATGTATTGAAAAGTTTGAAAAAGAAAATAAAAAAATAGATTTCTAATAATAAACTACTGGTAGATACATTTATGAAATGTGTTGAAAAGTTTCAAAATTAAAAAATATATTTCTAATGATAAACTAGATACATTTATGAGATGTGTTGAAAAATTTGAAAACGAAAATAAAAAATATATTTCTAATGATAAACTATATACATTTATGAAATGTGTTGAAAAGTTTGAAAAAGAAAATAAAAAAACAATATTCTTAATGATAAACTATATTCATTTATGAAATGTGTTGAAAAGTTTGAAAAAGAAAATGAAAAGATATATTTCTAGTGATAATCTACCGGTAGATACATTTATGAGATGTGTTGAAAAGTTTGAAAAAGAAAATAAAAAATATATTTCTAATGATAAACTATATACATTTATGAAATGTGTTGAAAAGTTTGAAAAAGAAAATGAATAGATATATTTTTAGTGATAATCTACCGGTAGATACATTTATGAGATGTATTGAAAAGTTTGAAAAAGAAAATCAAAAAAAAATATTTCTAATGATAAACTATATACATTTATGAAATGTGTTGAAAAGTTTGGAAAAGAAAATCAAAAAATATATTTCTAGTGATAAACTAGATAAATTTATGAAATGTGTTGAAAAGTTTAAAATTTAAAAAAAATATATTTCCAATGATAAACTATATACATTTATGAGATGTATTGAAAAGTTTGAAAAAGAAAATCAAAAAATATATTTCTAATAATAAACTACTGGTAGATACATTTATGAAATGTGTTGAAAAGTTTCAAAATCAAAAAATATATTTCTAATGATAAACTAGAAACATTTATGAAATATGTTGAAAAGTTTGAACAAGAAAATAAAAAAACAATATTCTTAATGATAAACTATATTCATTTATGAAATGTGTTGAAAAGTTTGAAAAAGAAAATGAAAAGATATATTTCTAGTGATAATCTACCGGTAGATACATTTATGAGATGTATTGAAAAGTTTGAGAAAGAAAATAAAAAAATATATTTCTAATAATAAACTACTGGTAGATACATTTATGAAATGTGTTGAAAAGTTTCAAAATTAAAAAATATATTTCTAATGATAAACTAGATACATTTATGAGATGTGTTGAAAAGTTTGAAAAAGAAAATAAAAAATATATTTCTAATGATAAACTATATACATTTATGAAATGTGTTGAAAAGTTTGAAAAAGAAAATGAATAGATATATTTTTAGTGATAATCTACCGGTAGATACATTTATGAGATGTATTGAAAAGTTTGAAAAAGAAAATCAAAAAAAAATATTTCTAATGATAAACTATATACATTTATGAAATGTGTTGAAAAGTTTGGAATAGAAAATCAAAAAATATATTTCTAGTGATAAACTAGATACATTTATGAAATATGTTGAAAAGTTTGAACAAGAAAATTAAAAAAAAATATTCTTAAAGATAAACTATATTCATTTATGAAATGTGTTGAAAAGTTTGAAAAAGAAAATGAAAAGATATATTTCTAGTGATAATCTACGGGTAGATACATTTATGAGATGTATTGAAAAGTTTGAAAAAGAAAATAAAAAAATATATTTCTAATAATAAACTGTATACATTTATGAAATGTGTTGAAATGTTTGAAAAAGAAAATAAAAAGATATATTTCTAGTGATCATCTAACGGTAGATACATTTATGAGATGTGTTGAACAGAGTGAAAAAGAAAATAAAAAAATATATTTCTAATGATAAACTGTATACATTTATGAAATGTGTTGAAATGTTTGAAAAAGAAAATAAAAAGATATATTTCTAGTGATCATCTAACGGTAGATACATTTATGAGATGTGTTGAACAGAGTGAAAAAGAAAATAAAAAAATATATTTCTAATAATAAACTACTGGTAGATACATTTATGAAATGTGTTGAAAAGTTTCAAAATTAAAAAATATATTTCTAATGATAAACTATATACATTTATGAAATGTGTTGAAAAGTTTGAAAAAGAAAATGAATAGATATATTTTTAGTGATAATCTACCGGTAGATACATTTATGAGATGTATTGAAAAGTTTGAAAAAGAAAATCAAAAAAAAATATTTCTAATGATAAACTATATACATTTATGAAATGTGTTGAAAAGTTTGGAAAAGAAAATCAAAAAATATATTTCTAGTGATAAACTAGATAAATTTATGAAATGTGTTGAAAAGTTTAAAATTTAAAAAAAATATATTTCTAATGATAAACTATATACATTTATGAAATGTGTTGAAATGTTTGAAAAAGAAAATAAAAAGATATATTTCTAGTGATCATCTAACGGTAGATACATTTATGAGATGTGTTGAACAGAGTGAAAAAGAAAATAAAAAAATATATTTCTAATGAGAAAGTACCGGTAGATACATTTATGAGATGTGTTGAAAAGTTTGAAAAAGAAAATCAAAAAATATATTTCTAATGAAAAACTAGATACATTTATGAAATATGTTGAAAAGTTTGAACAAAAAAATAAAAAAACAATATTCTTAATGATAAACTATATTCATTTATGAAATGTGTTGAAAAGTTTGAAAAAGAAAATGAAAAGATATATTTCTAGTGATAATCTACCGGTAGATACATTTATGAGATGTATTGAAAAGTTTGAAAAAGAAAATAAAAAAATAGATTTCTAATTATAAACTACTGGTAGATACATTTATGAAATGTGTTGAAAAGTTTCAAAAATAAAAAATATATTTCTAATGATAAACTAGATACATTTATGAGATGTGTTGAAAAGTTTGAAAACGAAAATAAAAAATATATTTCTAATAATAAACTACTGGTAGATACATTTATGAAATGTGTTGAAAAGTTTCAAAATCAAAAAATATATTTCTAAGGATAAACTAGATACATTTTTGAAATATGTTGAAAAGTTTGAACAAGAAAATAAAAAAACAATATTCTTAATGATAAACTATATTCATTTATGAAATGTGTTGAAAAGTTTGAAAAAGAAAATGAAAAGATATATTTCTAGTGATAATCTACCGGTAGATACATTTATGAGATGTATTGAAAAGTTTGAAAAAGAAAATAAAAAAATATATTTCTAATAATAAACTACTGGTAGATACATTTATGAAATGTGTTGAAAAGTTTCAAAATCAAAAAATATATTTCTAATGATAAACTAGATACATTTATGAAATGTGTTGAAAAGTTTGAAAAAGAAAATGAATAGATATATTTTTAGTGATAATCTACTGGTAGATACATTTATGAGATGTATTGAAAAGTTTGAAAAAGAAAATCAAAAAAAAATATTTCTAATGATAAACTATATACATTTATGAAATGTGTTGAAAAGTTTGGAAAAGAAAATCAAAAAATATATTTCTAGTGATAAACTAGATAAATTTATGAAATGTGTTGAAAAGTTTAAAATTTATAAAAAATATATTTCTAATGATAAACTAGATACATTTATGAGATGTGTTGAAAAGTTTGAAAAAGAAAATAAAAAATATATTTCTAATGATAAACTATATACATTTATGAAATGTGTTGAAAAGTTTGAAAAAGAAAAAGAATAGATTTTTAGTGATAATCTACCGGTAGATACATTTATGAGATGTATTGAAAAGTTTGAAAAAGAAAATAAAAAAAAAATATTTCTAATGATAAACTATATACATTTATGAAATGTGTTGAAAAGTTTGGAAAAGAAAATCAAAAAATATATTTCTAGTGATCATCTAACGGTAGATACATTTATGAGATGTATTGAAAAGTTTGAAAAAGAAAATAAAAAAATATATTTCTAACGAGAAACTACCGGTAGATACATTTATGAGATGTGTTGAAAAGTTTGAAAAAGAAAATCAAAAAATATATTTCTAATGATAAACTAGATACATTTCTGAAATGTGTTGAAAAGTTTCAAAATCAAAAAATATATTTCTAATGATAAACTAGATACATTTATGAAATATGTTGAAAAGTTTGAACAAAAAAATAAAAAAACAATATTCTTAATGATAAACTATATTCATTTATGAAATGTGTTGAAAAGTTTGAAAAAGAAAATGAAAAGATATATTTCTAGTGATAATCTACCGGTAGATACATTTATGAGATGTATTGAAAAGTTTGAAAAAGAAAATAAAAAAATAGATTTCTAATAATAAACTACTGGTAGATACATTTATGAAATGTGTTGAAAAGTTTCAAAATCAAAAAATATATTTCTAATGATAAACTAGATACATTTATGAGATGTGTTGAAAAGTTTAAAAACGAAAATAAAAAATATATTTCTAATGATAAACTATATACATTTATGAAATGTGTTGAAAAGTTTGAAAAAGAAAATGAATAGATATATTTTTAGTGATAATCTACCGGTAGATACATTTATGAGATGTATTGAAAAGTTTGAAAAGTAAAATAAAAATAAAATATTTCTAATGATAAACTATATACATTTATGAAATGTGTTGAAAAGTTTGGAAAAGAAAATCAAAAAATATATTTCTAGTGATAAACTAAATAAATTTATGAAATGTGTTGAAAAGTTTAAAATTTAAAAAAAATATATTTCTAATGATAAACTATATACATTTATGAGATGTATTGAAAAGTTTGAAAAAGAAAATCAAAAAATATATTTCTAATAATAAACTACTGGTAGATACATTTATGAAATGTGTTGAAAAGTTTCAAAATCAAAAAATATATTTCTAATGATAAACTAGATACATTTATGAGATGTGTTGAAAAGTTTAAAAACGAAAATAAAAAATATATTTCTAATGATAAACTATATACATTTATGAAATGTGTTGAAAAGTTTGAAAAAGAAAATGAATAGATATATTTTTAGTGATAATATACCGGTATTTATCTACCGGTATTTATGAGATGTATTGAAAAGTTTGAAAAAGAAAATGAAAAAAAAATATTTCTAATGATAAACTATATACATTTATGAAATGTGTTGAAAAGTTTGGAAAAGAAAATCAAAAAATATATTTCTAGTGATAAACTAGATAAATTTATGAAATGTGTTGAAAAGTTTAAAATTTAAAAAAAATATATTTCTAATGATAAACTATATACATTTATGAGATGTATTGAAAAGTTTGAAAAAGAAAAACAAAAAAAATATTTCTAATAATAAACTACTGGTAGATACATTTATGAAATGTGTTGAAAAGTTTCAAAATCAAAAAATATATTTCTAATGATAAACTAGATACATTTATGAAATATGTTGAAAAGTTTGAACAAGAAAATAAAAAAACAATATTCTTAATGATAAACTATATTCATTTATGAAATGTGTTGAAAAGTTTGAAAAAGAAAATGAAAAGATATATTTCTAGTGATAATCTACCGGTAGATACATTTATGAGATGTATTGAAAAGTTTGAAAAAGAAAATAAAAAAATATATTTCTAATAATAAACTACTGGTAGATACATTTATGAAATGTGTTGAAAAGTTTCAAAATTAAAAAATATATTTCTAATGATAAACTAGATACATTTATGAGATGTGTTGAAAAGTTTGAAAAAGAAAATAAAAAATATATTTCTAATGATAAACTATATACATTTATGAAATGTGTTGAAAAGTTTGAAAAAGAAAATGAATAGATATATTTTTAGTGATAATCTACCGGTAGATACATTTATGAGATGTATTGAAAAATTTGAAAAAGAAAATCAAAAAAAAAATTTCTAATGATAAACTATATACATTTATGAAATGTGTTGAAAAGATTTAAAAAAGAAAATAAAAAAATATATTTCTAATGAGAAACTACCGGTAGATACATTTATGAGATGTGTTGAAAAGTTTGAAAAATAAATTAAAAAATAACTTTCTAATGATAAACTAGATACATTTATGAAATGTGTTGAAAAGTTTGGAAAAGAAAATAAAAAAATATATTTATAGTGATAAACTAGATACATTTATAAAATATGTTGAAAAGTTTGAACAAGAAAATAAAAAAAGAATATTCTTAAAGATAAACTATATTCATTTATGAAATGTGTTGAAAAGTTTGAAAACGAAAATGAAAAGATATATTTCTAGTGATAATCTACGGGTAGATACATATATGAGATGTATTGAAAAGTTTGAAAAAGAAAATAAAAAAATATATTTCTAATAATAAACTATATACATTTATGAAATGTGTTGAAATGTTTGAAAAAGAAAATAAAAAGATATATTTCTAGTGATCATCTAACGGTAGATACATTTATGAGATGTGTTTAACAGAGTGAAAAAGAAAATTAAAAAATATATTTCTAATAATAAACTACTGGTAGATACATTTATGAAATGTGTTGAAAAGTTTGAAATAGAAAATCAAAAAATATATTTCTAATAATAAGTACTGGTAGATACATTTATTAAATGTGTTGAAAAGTTTCAAAATTAAAAAATATATTTCTAATGATAAACTAGATACATTTATGAGATGTGTTGAAAAGTTTGAAAAAGAAAATAAAAAATATATTTCTAATGATAAACTATATACATTTATGAAATGTGTTGAAATGTTTGAAAAAGAATATGAAAAGATATATTTCTAGTGATAATCTACCGGTAGATACATTTATGAGATGTATTGAAAAGTCTGAAAAAGAAAATCAAAAAAAAATATTTCTAATGATAAACTATATACATTTATGAGATGTGTTGAAAAGTTTGAAAAAGAAAATGAAAAGATATATTTCAAATAATAAACTACTGGTAGATACATTTATGAGATGTGTTGAAAAGTTTGAAAAAGAAAATTAAAAAATATATTTCTAATAATAAACTACTGGTAGATACATTTATGAAATGTGTTGAAAAGTTTGAAATAGAAAATCAAAAAATATATTTCTAATAATAACTACTGGTAGATACATTTATTAAATGTGTTGAAAAGTTTCAAAATTAAAAAATATATTTCTAATGATAAACTAGATACATTTATGAGATGTGTTGAAAAGTTTGAAAAAGAAAATAAAAAAT
The DNA here is from genome assembly GCA_034231615.1 of Meghimatium bilineatum. NCBI lineage: Eukaryota > Metazoa > Mollusca > Gastropoda > Stylommatophora > Philomycidae > Meghimatium > Meghimatium bilineatum. The sequence goes on along the minus strand of CM067305.1, from coordinate 36,618,998 downwards.
ATATTTCTAATGATAAACTATATACATTTATGAAATGTGTTGAAATGTTTGAAAAAGAATATGAAAAGATATATTTCTAGTGATAATCTACCGGTAGATACATTTATGAGATGTATTGAAAAGTCTGAAAAAGAAAATCAAAAAAAAATATTTCTAATGATAAACTATATACATTTATGAGATGTGTTGAAAAGTTTGAAAAAGAAAATGAAAAGATATATTTCAAATAATAAACTACTGGTAGATATATTTATGAGATGTGTTGAAAAGAGTGAAAAAGAAAATAAAAAAATATATTTCTAATGAGAAACTACCGGTAGATACATTTATGAGATGTGTTGAAAAGTTTCAAAATTAAAAAATATATTTCTAATGATAAACTAGATACATTTATGAGATGTGTTGAAAAGTTTGAAAAATAAAATAAAAAATATATTTCAAATGATAAACTAGATACATGTATGAAATGTGTTGAAAAGTTTGGAAAAGAAAATCAAAAAATATATTTATAGTGATAAACTAGATACATTTATGAAATATGTTGAAAAGTTTGAACAAGAAAATAAAAAAAAAATATTCTTAAAGATAAACTATATTCATTTATGAAATGTGTTGAAAAGTTTGAAAAAGAAAATGAAAAGATATATTTCTAGTGATAATCTACGGGTAGATACATTTATGAGATGTATTGAAAAGTTTGAAAAAGAAAATAAAAAATATATTTCTAATAATAAACTATATACATTTATGAAATGTGTTGAAATGTTTGAAAAAGAAAATAAAAAGATATATTTCTAGTGATCATCTAACGGTAGATACATTTATGAGATGTGTTTAACAGAGTGAAAAAGAAAATAAAAAAATATATTTCTAATGAGAAACTACAGGTAGATACATTTATGAGATGTGTTGAAAAGTTTGAAAAAGAAAATTAAAAAATATATTTCTAATAATAAACTACTGGTAGATACATTTATGAAATGTGTTGAAAAGTTTCAAAATTAAAAAATATATTTCTAATGATAAACTAGATACATTTATGAGATGTGTTGAAAAGTTTCAAAATTAAAAAATATATTTCTAATGATAAACTAGATACATTTATGAGATGTGTTGAAAAGTTTGAAAACGAAAATAAAAAATATATTTCTAATAATAAACTATATACATTTATGAAATGTGTTGAAATGTTTGAAAAAGAAAATAAAAAGATATATTTCTAGTGATCATCTAACGGTAGATACATTTATGAGATGTGTTTAACAGAGTGAAAAAGAAAATAAAAAAATATATTTCTAATGAGAAACTACAGGTAGATACATTTATGAGATGTGTTGAAAAGTTTGAAAAAGAAAATTAAAAAATATATTTCTAATAATAACTACTGGTAGATGAAAAGTTTCAAAATTAAAAAATACATTTCTAATGATAAACTAGATACATTTATGAGATGTGTTGAAAAGTTTGAAAAAGAAAAAAAAATATATTTCTAATGATAAACTATATACATTTATGAAATGTGTTGAAAAGTTTAAAAAGAATATGAAAAGATATATTTCTAGTGATAATCTACCGGTAGATACATTTATGAGATGTATTGAAAAGTTTGAAAAAGAAAATCAAAAAAAAATATTTCTAATCATAAACTATATACATTTATGAGATGTGTTGAAAAGAGTGAAAAAGAAAATAAAAAAATATATTTCTAATGAGAAACTACCGGTAGATACATTTATGAGATGTGTTGAAAAGTTTGAAAAAGAAAATCAAAAAATATATTTCTAATGATAAACTAGATACATTTCTGAAAAATGGTTGAAAAGTTTCAAAATCAAAAAAAATATTTCTAATGATAAACTAGATACATTTATGAAATATGTTGAAAAGTTTGAACAAAAAAATAAAAAAAAAATATTCTTAATGATAAACTATATTCATTTATGAAATGTGTTGAAAAGTTTGAAAAAGAAAATGAAAAGATATATTTCTAGTGATAATCTACCAGTAGATACATTTATGAGATGTATTGAAAAGTTTGAAAAAGAAAATAAAAAAATATATTTCTAATAATAAACTACTGGTAGATACATTTATGAAATGTGTTGAAAAGTTTCAAAATTAAAAAATATATTTCTAATGATAAACTAGATACATTTATGAGATGTGTTGAAAAGTTTGAAAACGAAAATAAAAAATATATTTCTAATGATAAACTATATACATTTATGAAATGTGTTGAAAAGTATGAAAAAGAAAATGAATAGATATATTTTTAGTGATAATCTACCGGTAGATACATTTATGAGATGTATTGAATAGTTTGAAAAAGAAAATCAAAAAAAAATATTTCTAATGATAAACTATATACATTTATGAAATGTGTTGAAAAGTTTGGAAAAGAAAATCAAAAAATATATTTCTAGTGATAAACTAGATAAATTTATGAAATGTGTTGAAAAGTTTAAAATTTAAAAAAAATATATTTCTAATGATAAACTATATACATTTATGAGATGTATTGAAAAGTTTGAAAAAGAAAATAAAAAAATATATTTCTAATGAGAAACTACCGGTAGATACATTTATGAGATGTGTTGAAAAGTTTGAAAAAGAAAATCAAAAAATATATTTCTAATGATAAACTAGATACATTTCTGAAAAATGGTTGAAAAGTTTCAAAATCAAAAAACATATTTCTAATGATAAACTAGATACATTTATGAAATATGTTGAAAAGTTTGAACAAAAAAATAAAAAAAAAATATTCTTAATGATAAACTATATTCATTTATGAAATGTGTTGAAAAGTTTGAAAAAGAAAATGAAAAGATATATTTCTTGTGATAATCTACCGGTAGATACATTTATGAGATGTATTGAAAAGTTTGAAAAAGAATATAAAAAAATATATTTCTAATAATAAACTACTGGTAGATACATTTATGAAATGTGTTGAAAAGTTTAAAAAGAATATGAAAAGATATATTTCTAGTGATAATCTACCGGTAGATACATTTATGAGATGTATTGAAAAGTTTGAAAAAGAAAATCAAAAAAAAATATTTCTAATCATAAACTATATACATTTATGAGATGTGTTGAAAAGAGTGAAAAAGAAAATAAAAAAATATATTTCTAATGAGAAACTACCGGTAGATACATTTATGAGATGTGTTGAAAAGTTTGAAAAAGAAAATCAAAAAATATATTTCTAATGATAAACTAGATACATTTCTGAAAAATGGTTGAAAAGTTTCAAAATCAAAAAACATATTTCTAATGATAAACTAGATACATTTATGAAATATGTTGAAAAGTTTGAACAAAAAAATAAAAAAAAAATATTCTTAATGATAAACTATATTCATTTATGAAATGTGTTGAAAAGTTTGAAAAAGAAAATGAAAAGATATATTTCTTGTGATAATCTACCGGTAGATACATTTATGAGATGTATTGAAAAGTTTGAAAAAGAATATAAAAAAATATATTTCTAATAATAAACTACTGGTAGATACATTTATGAAATGTGTTGAAAAGTTTCAAAATTAAAAAATATATTTCTAATGATAAACTAGATACATTTATGAGATGTGTTGAAAAGTTTGAAAAAGAAAAAAAAAAATATTTCTAATGATAAACTATATCCATTTATGAAATGTGTTGAAAAGTTTAAAAAGAATATGAAAAGATATATTTCTAGTGATAATCTACCGGTAGATACATTTATGAGATGTATTGAAAAGTTTGAAAAAGAAAATCAAAAAAAAATATTTCTAATCATAAACTATATACATTTATGAGATGTGTTGAAAAGAGTGAAAAAGAAAATAAAAAAATATATTTATAGTGATAAACTACCGGTAGATACATTTATGAGATGTGTTGAAAAGTTTGGAAAAGAAAATCAAAAAATATATTTATAGTGATAAACTAGATACATTTATGAAATATGTTGAAAAGTTTGAACAAGAAAATAAAAAAAAAATATTCTTAAAGATAAACTATATTCATTTATGAAATGTGTTGAAAAGTTTGAAAAAGAAAATGAAAAGATATATTTCTAGTGATAATCTACGGGTAGATACATTTATGAGATGTATTGAAAAGTTTGAAAAAGAAAATAAAAAATATATTTCTAATAATAAACTATATACATTTTTGAAATGTGTTGAAATGTTTGAAAAAGAAAATAAAAAGATATATTTCTAGTGATCATCTAACGGTAGATACATTTATGAGATGTGTTTAACAGAGTGAAAAAGAAAATAAAAAAATATATTTCTAATGAGAAACTACAGGTAGATACATTTATGAGATGTGTTGAAAAGTTTGAAAAAGAAAATTAAAAAATATATTTCTAATAATAAACTACTGGTAGATACATTTATGAAATGTGTTGAAAAGTTTCAAAATTAAAAAATATATTTCTAATGATAAACTAGATACATTTATGAGATGTGTTGAAAGGTTTCAAAATTAAAAAATATATTTCTAATGATAAATTAGATACATTTATGAGATGTGTTGAAAAGTTTGAAAACGAAAATAAAAAATATATTTCTAATAATAAACTATATACATTTATGAAATGTGTTGAAATGTTTGAAAAAGAAAATAAAAAGATATATTTCTAGTGATCATCTAACGGTAGATACATTTATGAGATGTGTTTAACAGAGTGAAAAAGAAAATAAAAAAATATATTTCTAATGAGAAACTACAGGTAGATACATTTATGAGATGTGTTGAAAAGTTTGAAAAAGAAAATTAAAAAATATATTTCTAATAATAACTACTGGTAGATGAAAAGTTTCAAAATTAAAAAATACATTTCTAATGATAAACTAGATACATTTATGAGATGTGTTGAAAAGTTTGAAAAAGAAAAAAAAATATATTTCTAATGATAAACTATATACATTTATGAAATGTGTTGAAAAGTTTAAAAAGAATATGAAAAGATATATTTCTAGTGATAATCTACCGGTAGATACATTTATGAGATGTATTGAAAAGTTTGAAAAAGAAAATCAAAAAAAAATATTTCTAATCATAAACTATATACATTTATGAGATGTGTTGAAAAGTTTGGAAAAGAAAATCAAAAAATATATTTATAGTGATAAACTAGATACATTTATGAAATATGTTGAAAAGTTTGAACAAGAAAATAAAAAAAAAATATTCTTAAAGAGAAACTATATTCATTTATGAAATGTGTTGAAAAGTTTGAAAAAGAAAATGAAAAGATATATTTCTAGTGATAATCTACGGGTAGATACATTTATGAGATGTATTGAAAAGTTTGAAAAAGAAAATAAAAAATATATTTCTAATAATAAACTATATACATTTATGAAATGTGTTGAAATGTTTGAAAAAGAAAATAAAAAGATATATTTCTAGTGATCATCTAACGGTAGATACATTTATGAGATGTGTTTAACAGAGTGAAAAAGAAAATAAAAAAATATATTTCTAATGAGAAACTACAGGTAGATACATTTATGAGATGTGTTGAAAAGTTTGAAAAAGAAAATTAAAAAATATATTTCTAATAATAAACTACTGGTAGATACATTTATGAAATGTGTTGAAAAGTTTCAAAATTAAAAAATATATTTCTAATGATAAACTAGATACATTTATGAGATGTGTTGAAAAGTTTCAAAATTAAAAAATATATTTCTAATGATAAACTAGATACATTTATGAGATGTGTTGAAAAGTTTGAAAACGAAAATAAAAAATATATTTCTAATAATAAACTATATACATTTATGAAATGTGTTGAAATGTTTGAAAAAGAAAATAAAAAGATATATTTCTAGTGATCATCTAACGGTAGATACATTTATGAGATGTGTTTAACAGAGTGAAAAAGAAAATAAAAAAATATATTTCTAATGAGAAACTACAGGTAGATACATTTATGAGATGTGTTGAAAAGTTTGAAAAAGAAAATTAAAAAATATATTTCTAATAATAACTACTGGTAGATGAAAAGTTTCAAAATTAAAAAATACATTTCTAATGATAAACTAGATACATTTATGAGATGTGTTGAAAAGTTTGAAAAAGAAAAAAAAATATATTTCTAATGATAAACTATATACATTTATGAAATGTGTTGAAAAGTTTAAAAAGAATATGAAAAGATATATTTCTAGTGATAATCTACCGGTAGATACATTTATGAGATGTATTGAAAAGTTTGAAAAAGAAAATCAAAAAAAAATATTTCTAATCATAAACTATATACATTTATGAGATGTGTTGAAAAGAGTGAAAAAGAAAATAAAAAAATATATTTCTAATGAGAAACTACCGGTAGATACATTTATGAGATGTGTTGAAAAGTTTGAAAAAGAAAATCAAAAAATATATTTCTAATGATAAACTAGATACATTTCTGAAAAATGGTTGAAAAGTTTCAAAATCAAAAAACATATTTCTAATGATAAACTAGATACATTTATGAAATATGTTGAAAAGTTTGAAAAAAAAAATAAAAAAAAAATATTCTTAATGATAAACTATATTCATTTATGAAATGTGTTGAAAAGTTTGAAAAAGAAAATGAAAAGATATATTTCTAGTGATAATCTACCAGTAGATACATTTATGAGATGTATTGAAAAGTTTGAAAAAGAAAATAAAAAAATATATTTCTAATAATAAACTACTGGTAGATACATTTATGAAATGTGTTGAAAAGTTTCAAAATTAAAAAATATATTTCTAATGATAAACTAGATACATTTATGAGATGTGTTGAAAAGTTTGAAAACGAAAATAAAAAATATATTTCTAATGATAAACTATATACATTTATGAAATGTGTTGAAAATTTTGAAAAAGAAAATGAATAGATATATTTTTAGTGATAATCTACCGGTAGATACATTTATGAGATGTATTGAAAAGTTTGAAAAAGAAAATCAAAAAATATATTTCTAATGATAAACTAGATACATTTCTGAAAAATGGTTGAAAAGTTTCAAAATCAAAAAACATATTTCTAATGATAAACTAGATACATTTATGAAATATGTTGAAAAGTTTGAACAAAAAAATAAAAAAAAAATATTCTTAATGATAAACTATATTCATTTATGAAATGTGTTGAAAAGTTTGAAAAAGAAAATGAAAAGATATATTTCTTGTGATAATCTACCGGTAGATACATTTATGAGATGTATTGAAAAGTTTGAAAAAGAATATAAAAAAATATATTTCTAATAATAAACTACTGGTAGATACATTTATGAAATGTGTTGAAAAGTTTCAAAATTAAAAAATATATTTCTAATGATAAACTAGATACATTTATGAGATGTGTTGAAAAGTTTGAAAAAGAAAAAAAAAATATTTCTAATATTAAACTATATACATTTATGAAATGTGTTGAAAAGTTTAAAAAGAATATGAAAAGATATATTTCTAGTGATAATCTACCGGTAGATACATTTATGAGATGTATTGAAAAGTTTGAAAAAGAAAATCAAAAAAAAATATTTCTAATCATAAACTATATACATTTATGAGATGTGTTGAAAAGAGTGAAAAAGAAAATAAAAAAATATATTTATAGTGATAAACTACCGGTAGATACATTTATGAGATGTGTTGAAAAGTTTGGAAAAGAAAATCAAAAAATATATTTATAGTGATAAACTAGATACATTTATGAAATATGTTGAAAAGTTTGAACAAGAAAATAAAAAAAAAATATTCTTAAAGATAAACTATATTCATTTATGAAATGTGTTGAAAAGTTTGAAAAAGAAAATGAAAAGATATATTTCTAGTGATAATCTACGGGTAGATACATTTATGAGATGTATTGAAAAGTTTGAAAAAGAAAATAAAAAATATATTTCTAATAATAAACTATATACATTTTTGAAATGTGTTGAAATGTTTGAAAAAGAAAATAAAAAGATATATTTCTAGTGATCATCTAACGGTAGATACATTTATGAGATGTGTTTAACAGAGTGAAAAAGAAAATAAAAAAATATATTTCTAATGAGAAACTACAGGTAGATACATTTATGAGATGTGTTGAAAAGTTTGAAAAAGAAAATTAAAAAATATATTTCTAATAATAAACTACTGGTAGATACATTTATGAAATGTGTTGAAAAGTTTCAAAATTAAAAAATATATTTCTAATGATAAACTAGATACATTTATGAGATGTGTTGAAAGGTTTCAAAATTAAAAAATATATTTCTAATGATAAATTAGATACATTTATGAGATGTGTTGAAAAGTTTGAAAACGAAAATAAAAAATATATTTCTAATAATAAACTATATACATTTATGAAATGTGTTGAAATGTTTGAAAAAGAAAATAAAAAGATATATTTCTAGTGATCATCTAACGGTAGATACATTTATGAGATGTGTTTAACAGAGTGAAAAAGAAAATAAAAAAATATATTTCTAATGAGAAACTACAGGTAGATACATTTATGAGATGTGTTGAAAAGTTTGAAAAAGAAAATTAAAAAATATATTTCTAATAATAACTACTGGTACATGAAAAGTTTCAAAATTAAAAAATACATTTCTAATGATAAACTAGATACATTTATGAGATGTGTTGAAAAGTTTGAAAAAGAAAAAAAAATATATTTCTAATGATAAACTATATACATTTATGAAATGTGTTGAAAAGTTTAAAAAGAATATGAAAAGATATATTTCTAGTGATAATCTACCGGTAGATACATTTATGAGATGTATTGAAAAGTTTGAAAAAGAAAATCAAAAAAAAATATTTCTAATCATAAACTATATACATTTATGAGATGTGTTGAAAAGTTTGGAAAAGAAAATCAAAAAATATATTTATAGTGATAAACTAGATACATTTATGAAATATGTTGAAAAGTTTGAACAAGAAAATAAAAAAAAAATATTCTTAAAGAGAAACTATATTCATTTATGAAATGTGTTGAAAAGTTTGAAAAAGAAAATGAAAAGATATATTTCTAGTGATAATCTACGGGTAGATACATTTATGAGATGTATTGAAAAGTTTGAAAAAGAAAATAAAAAAATATATTTCTAATAATAAACTACTGGTAGATACATTTATGAGATGTGTTGAAAAGTTTGAAAAAGAAAATTAAAAAATATATTTCTAATAATAAACTACTGGTAGATACATTTATGAAATGTGTTGAAAAGTTTCAAAATTAAAAAATATATTTCTAATGATAAACTAGATACATTTATGAGATGTGTTGAAAAGTTTCAAAATTAAAAAATATATTTCTAATGATAAACTAGATACATTTATGAGATGTGTTGAAAAGTTTGAAAACGAAAATAAAAAATATATTTCTAATAATAAACTATATACATTTATGAAATGTGTTGAAATGTTTGAAAAAGAAAATAAAAAGATATATTTCTAGTGATCATCTAACGGTAGATACATTTATGAGATGTGTTTAACAGAGTGAAAAAGAAAATAAAAAAATATATTTCTAATGAGAAACTACAGGTAGATACATTTATGAGATGTGTTGAAAAGTTTGAAAAAGAAAATTAAAAAATATATTTCTAATAATAACTACTGGTAGATGAAAAGTTTCAAAATTAAAAAATACATTTCTAATGATAAACTAGATACATTTATGAGATGTGTTGAAAAGTTTGAAAAAGAAAAAAAAATATATTTCTAATGATAAACTATATACATTTATGAAATGTGTTGAAAAGTTTAAAAAGAATATGAAAAGATATATTTCTAGTGATAATCTACCGGTAGATACATTTATGAGATGTATTGAAAAGTTTGAAAAAGAAAATCAAAAAAAAATATTTCTAATCATAAACTATATACATTTATGAGATGTGTTGAAAAGAGTGAAAAAGAAAATAAAAAAATATATTTCTAATGAGAAACTACCGGTAGATACATTTATGAGATGTGTTGAAAAGTTTGAAAAAGAAAATCAAAAAATATATTTCTAATGATAAACTAGATACATTTCTGAAAAATGGTTGAAAAGTTTCAAAATCAAAAAACATATTTCTAATGATAAACTAGATACATTTATGAAATATGTTGAAAAGTTTGAAAAAAAAAATAAAAAAAAAATATTCTTAATGATAAACTATATTCATTTATGAAATGTGTTGAAAAGTTTGAAAAAGAAAATGAAAAGATATATTTCTAGTGATAATCTACCAGTAGATACATTTATGAGATGTATTGAAAAGTTTGAAAAAGAAAATAAAAAAATATATTTCTAATAATAAACTACTGGTAGATACATTTATGAAATGTGTTGAAAAGTTTCAAAATTAAAAAATATATTTCTAATGATAAACTAGATACATTTATGAGATGTGTTGAAAAGTTTGAAAAAGAAAATAAAAAGATATATTTCTAGTGATCATCTAACGGTAGATACATTTATGAGATGTGTTTAACAGAGTGAAAAAGAAAATAAAAAAATATATTTATAGTGATAAACTACCGGTAGATACATTTATGAGATGTGTTGAAAAGTTTGGAAAAGAAAATCAAAAAATATATTTATAGTGATAAACTAGATACATTTATGAAATATGTTGAAAAGTTTGAACAAGAAAATAAAAAAAAAATATTCTTAAAGATAAACTATATTCATTTATGAAATGTGTTGAAAAGTTTGAAAAAGAAAATGAAAAGATATATTTCTAGTGATAATCTACGGGTAGATACATTTATGAGATGTATTGAAAAGTTTGAAAAAGAAAATAAAAAATATATTTCTAATAATAAACTATATACATTTTTGAAATGTGTTGAAATGTTTGAAAAAGAAAATAAAAAGATATATTTCTAGTGATCATCTAACGGTAGATACATTTATGAGATGTGTTTAACAGAGTGAAAAAGAAAATAAAAAAATATATTTCTAATGAGAAACTACAGGTAGATACATTTATGAGATGTGTTGAAAAGTTTGAAAAAGAAAATTAAAAAATATATTTCTAATAATAAACTACTGGTAGATACATTTATGAAATGTGTTGAAAAGTTTCAAAATTAAAAAATATATTTCTAATGATAAACTAGATACATTTATGAGATGTGTTGAAAGGTTTCAAAATTAAAAAATATATTTCTAATGATAAATTAGATACATTTATGAGATGTGTTGAAAAGTTTGAAAACGAAAATAAAAAATATATTTCTAATAATAAACTATATACATTTATGAAATGTGTTGAAATGTTTGAAAAAGAAAATAAAAAGATATATTTCTAGTGATCATCTAACGGTAGATACATTTATGAGATGTGTTTAACAGAGTGAAAAAGAAAATAAAAAAATATATTTCTAATGAGAAACTACAGGTAGATACATTTATGAGATGTGTTGAAAAGTTTGAAAAAGAAAATTAAAAAATATATTTCTAATAATAACTACTGGTACATGAAAAGTTTCAAAATTAAAAAATACATTTCTAATGATAAACTAGATACATTTATGAGATGTGTTGAAAAGTTTGAAAAAGAAAAAAAAATATATTTCTAATGATAAACTATATACATTTATGAAATGTGTTGAAAAGTTTAAAAAGAATATGAAAAGATATATTTCTAGTGATAATCTACCGGTAGATACATTTATGAGATGTATTGAAAAGTTTGAAAAAGAAAATCAAAAAAAAATATTTCTAATCATAAACTATATACATTTATGAGATGTGTTGAAAAGTTTGGAAAAGAAAATCAAAAAATATATTTATAGTGATAAACTAGATACATTTATGAAATATGTTGAAAAGTTTGAACAAGAAAATAAAAAAAAAATATTCTTAAAGAGAAACTATATTCATTTATGAAATGTGTTGAAAAGTTTGAAAAAGAAAATGAAAAGATATATTTCTAGTGATAATCTACGGGTAGATACATTTATGAGATGTATTGAAAAGTTTGAAAAAGAAAATAAAAAAATATATTTCTAATAATAAACTACTGGTAGATACATTTATGAGATGTGTTGAAAAGTTTGAAAAAGAAAATTAAAAAATATATTTCTAATAATAAACTACTGGTAGATACATTTATGAAATGTGTTGAAAAGTTTCAAAATTAAAAAATATATTTCTAATGATAAACTAGATACATTTATGAGATGTGTTGAAAAGTTTCAAAATTAAAAAATATATTTCTAATGATAAACTAGATACATTTATGAGATGTGTTGAAAAGTTTGAAAACGAAAATAAAAAATATATTTCTAATAATAAACTATATACATTTATGAAATGTGTTGAAATGTTTGAAAAAGAAAATAAAAAGATATATTTCTAGTGATCATCTAACGGTAGATACATTTATGAGATGTGTTTAACAGAGTGAAAAAGAAAATAAAAAAATATATTTCTAATGAGAAACTACAGGTAGATACATTTATGAGATGTGTTGAAAAGTTTGAAAAAGAAAATTAAAAAATATATTTCTAATAATAACTACTGGTAGATGAAAAGTTTCAAAATTAAAAAATACATTTCTAATGATAAACTAGATACATTTATGAGATGTGTTGAAAAGTTTGAAAAAGAAAAAAAAATATATTTCTAATGATAAACTATATACATTTATGAAATGTGTTGAAAAGTTTAAAAAGAATATGAAAAGATATATTTCTAGTGATAATCTACCGGTAGATACATTTATGAGATGTATTGAAAAGTTTGAAAAAGAAAATCAAAAAAAAATATTTCTAATCATAAACTATATACATTTATGAGATGTGTTGAAAAGAGTGAAAAAGAAAATAAAAAAATATATTTCTAATGAGAAACTACCGGTAGATACATTTATGAGATGTGTTGAAAAGTTTGAAAAAGAAAATCAAAAAATATATTTCTAATGATAAACTAGATACATTTCTGAAAAATGGTTGAAAAGTTTCAAAATCAAAAAACATATTTCTAATGATAAACTAGATACATTTATGAAATATGTTGAAAAGTTTGAAAAAAAAAATAAAAAAAAAATATTCTTAATGATAAACTATATTCATTTATGAAATGTGTTGAAAAGTTTGAAAAAGAAAATGAAAAGATATATTTCTAGTGATAATCTACCAGTAGATACATTTATGAGATGTATTGAAAAGTTTGAAAAAGAAAATAAAAAAATATATTTCTAATAATAAACTACTGGTAGATACATTTATGAAATGTGTTGAAAAGTTTCAAAATTAAAAAATATATTTCTAATGATAAACTAGATACATTTATGAGATGTGTTGAAAAGTTTGAAAAAGAAAATAAAAAGATATATTTCTAGTGATCATCTAACGGTAGATACATTTATGAGATGTGTTTAACAGAGTGAAAAAGAAAATAAAAAAATATATTTCTAATGAGAAACTACAGGTAGATACATTTATGAGATGTGTTGAAAAGTTTGAAAAAGAAAATTAAAAAATATATTTCTAATAATAAACTACTGGTAGATACATTTATGAAATGTGTTGAAAAGTTTCAAAATTAAAAAATATATTTCTAATGATAAACTAGATACATTTATGAGATGTGTTGAAAGGTTTCAAAATTAAAAAATATATTTCTAATGATAAATTAGATACATTTATGAGATGTGTTGAAAAGTTTGAAAACGAAAATAAAAAATATATTTCTAATAATAAACTATATACATTTATGAAATGTGTTGAAATGTTTGAAAAAGAAAATAAAAAGATATATTTCTAGTGATCATCTAACGGTAGATACATTTATGAGATGTGTTTAACAGAGTGAAAAAGAAAATAAAAAAATATATTTCTAATGAGAAACTACAGGTAGATACATTTATGAGATGTGTTGAAAAGTTTGAAAAAGAAAATTAAAAAATATATTTCTAATAATAACTACTGGTACATGAAAAGTTTCAAAATTAAAAAATACATTTCTAATGATAAACTAGATACATTTATGAGATGTGTTGAAAAGTTTGAAAAAGAAAAAAAAATATATTTCTAATGATAAACTATATACATTTATGAAATGTGTTGAAAAGTTTAAAAAGAATATGAAAAGATATATTTCTAGTGATAATCTACCGGTAGATACATTTATGAGATGTATTGAAAAGTTTGAAAAAGAAAATCAAAAAAAAATATTTCTAATCATAAACTATATACATTTATGAGATGTGTTGAAAAGTTTGGAAAAGAAAATCAAAAAATATATTTATAGTGATAAACTAGATACATTTATGAAATATGTTGAAAAGTTTGAACAAGAAAATAAAAAAAAAATATTCTTAAAGAGAAACTATATTCATTTATGAAATGTGTTGAAAAGTTTGAAAAAGAAAATGAAAAGATATATTTCTAGTGATAATCTACGGGTAGATACATTTATGAGATGTATTGAAAAGTTTGAAAAAGAAAATAAAAAAATATATTTCTAATAATAAACTACTGGTAGATACATTTATGAGATGTGTTGAAAAGTTTGAAAAAGAAAATTAAAAAATATATTTCTAATAATAAACTACTGGTAGATACATTTATGAAATGTGTTGAAAAGTTTCAAAATTAAAAAATATATTTCTAATGATAAACTAGATACATTTATGAGATGTGTTGAAAAGTTTCAAAATTAAAAAATATATTTCTAATGATAAACTAGATACATTTATGAGATGTGTTGAAAAGTTTGAAAACGAAAATAAAAAATATATTTCTAATAATAAACTATATACATTTATGAAATGTGTTGAAATGTTTGAAAAAGAAAATAAAAAGATATATTTCTAGTGATCATCTAACGGTAGATACATTTATGAGATGTGTTTAACAGAGTGAAAAAGAAAATAAAAAAATATATTTCTAATGAGAAACTACAGGTAGATACATTTATGAGATGTGTTGAAAAGTTTGAAAAAGAAAATTAAAAAATATATTTCTAATAATAACTACTGGTAGATGAAAAGTTTCAAAATTAAAAAATACATTTCTAATGATAAACTAGATACATTTATGAGATGTGTTGAAAAGTTTGAAAAAGAAAAAAAAATATATTTCTAATGATAAACTATATACATTTATGAAATGTGTTGAAAAGTTTAAAAAGAATATGAAAAGATATATTTCTAGTGATAATCTACCGGTAGATACATTTATGAGATGTATTGAAAAGTTTGAAAAAGAAAATCAAAAAAAAATATTTCTAATCATAAACTATATACATTTATGAGATGTGTTGAAAAGAGTGAAAAAGAAAATAAAAAAATATATTTCTAATGAGAAACTACCGGTAGATACATTTATGAGATGTGTTGAAAAGTTTGAAAAAGAAAATCAAAAAATATATTTCTAATGATAAACTAGATACATTTATGAAATATGTTGAAAAGTTTGAAAAAAAAAATAAAAAAAAAATATTCTTAATGATAAACTATATTCATTTATGAAATGTGTTGAAAAGTTTGAAAAAGAAAATGAAAAGATATATTTCTAGTGATAATCTACCGGTAGATACATTTATGAGATGTATTGAAAAGTTTGAAAAAGAATATAAAAAAATATATTTCTAATAATAAACTACTGGTAGATACATTTATGAAATGTGTTGAAAAGTTTCAAAATTAAAAAATATATTTCTAATGATAAACTAGATACATTTATGAGATGTGTTGAAAAGTTTGAAAAAGAAAAAAAAAATATTTCTAATATTAAACTATATACATTTATGAAATGTGTTGAAAAGTTTAAAAAGAATATGAAAAGATATATTTCTAGTGATAATCTACCGGTAGATACATTTATGAGATGTATTGAAAAGTTTGAAAAAGAAAATCAAAAAAAAATATTTCTAATCATAAACTATATACATTTATGAGATGTGTTGAAAAGAGTGAAAAAGAAAATAAAAAAATATATTTATAGTGATAAACTACCGGTAGATACATTTATGAGATGTGTTGAAAAGTTTGGAAAAGAAAATCAAAAAATATATTTATAGTGATAAACTAGATACATTTATGAAATATGTTGAAAAGTTTGAACAAGAAAATAAAAAAAAAATATTCTTAAAGATAAACTATATTCATTTATGAAATGTGTTGAAAAGTTTGAAAAAGAAAATGAAAAGATATATTTCTAGTGATAATCTACGGGTAGATACATTTATGAGATGTATTGAAAAGTTTGAAAAAGAAAATAAAAAATATATTTCTAATAATAAACTATATACATTTTTGAAATGTGTTGAAATGTTTGAAAAAGAAAATAAAAAGATATATTTCTAGTGATCATCTAACGGTAGATACATTTATGAGATGTGTTTAACAGAGTGAAAAAGAAAATAAAAAAATATATTTCTAATGAGAAACTACAGGTAGATACATTTATGAGATGTGTTGAAAAGTTTGAAAAAGAAAATTAAAAAATATATTTCTAATAATAAACTACTGGTAGATACATTTATGAAATGTGTTGAAAAGTTTCAAAATTAAAAAATATATTTCTAATGATAAACTAGATACATTTATGAGATGTGTTGAAAGGTTTCAAAATTAAAAAATATATTTCTAATGATAAATTAGATACATTTATGAGATGTGTTGAAAAGTTTGAAAACGAAAATAAAAAATATATTTCTAATAATAAACTATATACATTTATGAAATGTGTTGAAATGTTTGAAAAAGAAAATAAAAAGATATATTTCTAGTGATCATCTAACGGTAGATACATTTATGAGATGTGTTTAACAGAGTGAAAAAGAAAATAAAAAAATATATTTCTAATGAGAAACTACAGGTAGATACATTTATGAGATGTGTTGAAAAGTTTGAAAAAGAAAATTAAAAAATATATTTCTAATAATAACTACTGGTACATGAAAAGTTTCAAAATTAAAAAATACATTTCTAATGATAAACTAGATACATTTATGAGATGTGTTGAAAAGTTTGAAAAAGAAAAAAAAATATATTTCTAATGATAAACTATATACATTTATGAAATGTGTTGAAAAGTTTAAAAAGAATATGAAAAGATATATTTCTAGTGATAATCTACCGGTAGATACATTTATGAGATGTATTGAAAAGTTTGAAAAAGAAAATCAAAAAAAAATATTTCTAATCATAAACTATATACATTTATGAGATGTGTTGAAAAGTTTGGAAAAGAAAATCAAAAAATATATTTATAGTGATAAACTAGATACATTTATGAAATATGTTGAAAAGTTTGAACAAGAAAATAAAAAAAAAATATTCTTAAAGAGAAACTATATTCATTTATGAAATGTGTTGAAAAGTTTGAAAAAGAAAATGAAAAGATATATTTCTAGTGATAATCTACGGGTAGATACATTTATGAGATGTATTGAAAAGTTTGAAAAAGAAAATAAAAAAATATATTTCTAATAATAAACTACTGGTAGATACATTTATGAGATGTGTTGAAAAGTTTGAAAAAGAAAATTAAAAAATATATTTCTAATAATAAACTACTGGTAGATACATTTATGAAATGTGTTGAAAAGTTTCAAAATTAAAAAATATATTTCTAATGATAAACTAGATACATTTATGAGATGTGTTGAAAAGTTTCAAAATTAAAAAATATATTTCTAATGATAAACTAGATACATTTATGAGATGTGTTGAAAAGTTTGAAAACGAAAATAAAAAATATATTTCTAATAATAAACTATATACATTTATGAAATGTGTTGAAATGTTTGAAAAAGAAAATAAAAAGATATATTTCTAGTGATCATCTAACGGTAGATACATTTATGAGATGTGTTTAACAGAGTGAAAAAGAAAATAAAAAAATATATTTCTAATGAGAAACTACAGGTAGATACATTTATGAGATGTGTTGAAAAGTTTGAAAAAGAAAATTAAAAAATATATTTCTAATAATAACTACTGGTAGATGAAAAGTTTCAAAATTAAAAAATACATTTCTAATGATAAACTAGATACATTTATGAGATGTGTTGAAAAGTTTGAAAAAGAAAAAAAAATATATTTCTAATGATAAACTATATACATTTATGAAATGTGTTGAAAAGTTTAAAAAGAATATGAAAAGATATATTTCTAGTGATAATCTACCGGTAGATACATTTATGAGATGTATTGAAAAGTTTGAAAAAGAAAATCAAAAAAAAATATTTCTAATCATAAACTATATACATTTATGAGATGTGTTGAAAAGAGTGAAAAAGAAAATAAAAAAATATATTTCTAATGAGAAACTACCGGTAGATACATTTATGAGATGTGTTGAAAAGTTTGAAAAAGAAAATCAAAAAATATATTTCTAATGATAAACTAGATACATTTCTGAAAAATGGTTGAAAAGTTTCAAAATCAAAAAACATATTTCTAATGATAAACTAGATACATTTATGAAATATGTTGAAAAGTTTGAAAAAAAAAATAAAAAAAAAATATTCTTAATGATAAACTATATTCATTTATGAAATGTGTTGAAAAGTTTGAAAAAGAAAATGAAAAGATATATTTCTAGTGATAATCTACCAGTAGATACATTTATGAGATGTATTGAAAAGTTTGAAAAAGAAAATAAAAAAATATATTTCTAATAATAAACTACTGGTAGATACATTTATGAAATGTGTTGAAAAGTTTCAAAATTAAAAAATATATTTCTAATGATAAACTAGATACATTTATGAGATGTGTTGAAAAGTTTGAAAACGAAAATAAAAAATATATTTCTAATGATAAACTATATACATTTATGAAATGTGTTGAAAATTTTGAAAAAGAAAATGAATAGATATATTTTTAGTGATAATCTACCGGTAGATACATTTATGAGATGTATTGAATAGTTTGAAAAAGAAAATCAAAAAAAAATATTTCTAATGATAAACTATATACATTTATGAAATGTGTTGAAAAGTTTGGAAAAGAAAATCAAAAAATATATTTCTAGTGATAAACTAGATAAATTTATGAAATGTGTTGAAAAGTTTAAAATTTAAAAAAAATATATTTCTAATGATAAACTATATACATTTATGAGATGTATTGAAAAGTTTGAAAAAGAAAATAAAAAAATATATTTCTAATGAGAAACTACCGGTAGATACATTTATGAAATATGTTGAAAAGTTTGAACAAAAAAATAAAAAAACAATATTCTTAATGATAAACTATATTCATTTATGAAATGTGTTGAAAAGTTTGAAAAAGAAAATGAAAAGATATATTTCTTGTGATAATCTACCGGTAGATACATTTATGAGATGTATTGAAAAGTTTGAAAAAGAATATAAAAAAATATATTTCTAATAATAAACTACTGGTAGATACATTTATGAAATGTGTTGAAAAGTTTCAAAATTAAAAAATATATTTCTAATGATAAACTAGATACATTTATGAGATGTGTTGAAAAGTTTGAAAAAGAAAAAAAAATATATTTCTAATGATAAACTATATACATTTATGAAATGTGTTGAAAAGTTTAAAAAGAATATGAAAAGATATATTTCTAGTGATAATCTACCGGTAGATACATTTATGAGATGTATTGAAAAGTTTGAAAAAGAAAATCAAAAAAAAATATTTCTAATCATAAACTATATACATTTATGAGATGTGTTGAAAAGAGTGAAAAAGAAAATAAAAAAATATATTTCTAATGAGAAACTACCGGTAGATACATTTATGAGATGTGTTGAAAAGTTTGAAAAAGAAAATCAAAAAATATATTTCTAATGATAAACTAGATACATTTCTGAAAAATGGTTGAAAAGTTTCAAAATCAAAAAACATATTTCTAATGATAAACTAGATACATTTATGAAATATGTTGAAAAGTTTGAACAAAAAAATAAAAAAAAAATATTCTTAATGATAAACTATATTCATTTATGAAATGTGTTGAAAAGTTTGAAAAAGAAAATGAAAAGATATATTTCTAGTGATAATCTACCAGTAGATACATTTATGAGATGTATTGAAAAGTTTGAAAAAGAAAATAAAAAAATATATTTCTAATAATAAACTACTGGTAGATACATTTATGAAATGTGTTGAAAAGTTTCAAAATTAAAAAATATATTTCTAATGATAAACTAGATACATTTATGAGATGTGTTGAAAAGTTTGAAAACGAAAATAAAAAATATATTTCTAATGATAAACTATATACATTTATGAAATGTGTTGAAAAGTTTGAAAAAGAAAATGAATAGATATATTTTTAGTGATAATCTACCGGTAGATACATTTATGAGATGTATTGAATAGTTTGAAAAAGAAAATCAAAAAAAAATATTTCTAATGATAAACTATATACATTTATGAAATGTGTTGAAAAGTTTGGAAAAGAAAATCAAAAAATATATTTCTAGTGATAAACTAGATAAATTTATGAAATGTGTTGAAA
This sequence comes from Meghimatium bilineatum, assembly GCA_034231615.1. Lineage (NCBI taxonomy): Eukaryota > Metazoa > Mollusca > Gastropoda > Stylommatophora > Philomycidae > Meghimatium > Meghimatium bilineatum. The sequence continues at coordinate 36,598,571 of CM067305.1, read as the reverse complement.
AGTTTAAAATTTAAAAAAAATATATTTCTAATGATAAACTATATACATTTATGAGATGTATTGAAAAGTTTGAAAAAGAAAATAAAAAAATATATTTCTAATAATAAACTATATACATTTATGAAATGTGTTGAAATGTTTGAAAAAGAAAATAAAAAGATATATTTCTAGTGATCATCTAACGGTAGATACATTTATGAGATGTGTTGAACAGAGTGAAAAAGAAAATAAAAACATATATTTCTAATGAGAAACTACCGGTAGATACATTTATGAAATATGTTGAAAAGTTTGAACAAAAAAATAAAAAAACAATATTCTTAATGATAAACTATATTCATTTATGAAATGTGTTGAAAAGTTTGAAAAAGAAAATGAAAAGATATATTTCTTGTGATAATCTACCGGTAGATACATTTATGAGATGTATTGAAAAGTTTGAAAAAGAATATAAAAAAATATATTTCTAATAATAAACTACTGGTAGATACATTTATGAAATGTGTAGAAAAGTTTCAAAATTAAAAAATATATTTCTAATGATAAACTAGATACATTTATGAGATGTGTTGAAAAGTTTGAAAAAGAAAATAAAAAATATATTTCTAATGATAAACTATATACATTTATGAAATGTGTTGAAAATTTTGAAAAAGAAAATGAATAGATATATTTTTAGTGATAATCTACCGGTAGATACATTTATGAGATGTATTGAATAGTTTGAAAAAGAAAATCAAAAAAAAATATTTCTAATGATAAACTATATACATTTATGAAATGTGTTGAAAAGTTTGGAAAAGAAAATCAAAAAATATATTTCTAGTGATAAACTAGATAAATTTATGAAATGTGTTGAAAAGTTTAAAATTTAAAAAAAATATATTTCTAATGATAAACTATATACATTTATGAGATGTATTGAAAAGTTTGAAAAAGAAAATAAAAAAATATATTTCTAATGAGAAACTACCGGTAGATACATTTATGAAATATGTTGAAAAGTTTGAACAAAAAAATAAAAAAACAATATTCTTAATGATAAACTATATTCATTTATGAAATGTGTTGAAAAGTTTGAAAAAGAAAATGAAAAGATATATTTCTTGTGATAATCTACCGGTAGATACATTTATGAGATGTATTGAAAAGTTTGAAAAAGAATATAAAAAAATATATTTCTAATAATAAACTACTGGTAGATACATTTATGAAATGTGTTGAAAAGTTTCAAAATTAAAAAATATATTTCTAATGATAAACTAGATACATTTATGAGATGTGTTGAAAAGTTTGAAAAAGAAAAAAAAATATATTTCTAATGATAAACTATATACATTTATGAAATGTGTTGAAAAGTTTAAAAAGAATATGAAAAGATATATTTCTAGTGATAATCTACCGGTAGATACATTTATGAGATGTATTGAAAAGTTTGAAAAAGAAAATCAAAAAAAAATATTTCTAATCATAAACTATATACATTTATGAGATGTGTTGAAAAGAGTGAAAAAGAAAATAAAAAAATATATTTCTAATGAGAAACTACCGGTAGATACATTTATGAGATGTGTTGAAAAGTTTGAAAAAGAAAATCAAAAAATATATTTCTAATGATAAACTAGATACATTTCTGAAAAATGGTTGAAAAGTTTCAAAATCAAAAAACATATTTCTAATGATAAACTAGATACATTTATGAAATATGTTGAAAAGTTTGAACAAAAAAATAAAAAAAAAATATTCTTAATGATAAACTATATTCATTTATGAAATGTGTTGAAAAGTTTGAAAAAGAAAATGAAAAGATATATTTCTAGTGATAATCTACCAGTAGATACATTTATGAGATGTATTGAAAAGTTTGAAAAAGAAAATAAAAAAATATATTTCTAATAATAAACTACTGGTAGATACATTTATGAAATGTGTTGAAAAGTTTCAAAATTAAAAAATATATTTCTAATGATAAACTAGATACATTTATGAGATGTGTTGAAAAGTTTGAAAACGAAAATAAAAAATATATTTCTAATGATAAACTATATACATTTATGAAATGTGTTGAAAAGTTTGAAAAAGAAAATGAATAGATATATTTTTAGTGATAATCTACCGGTAGATACATTTATGAGATGTATTGAATAGTTTGAAAAAGAAAATCAAAAAAAAATATTTCTAATGATAAACTATATACATTTATGAAATGTGTTGAAAAGTTTGGAAAAGAAAATCAAAAAATATATTTCTAGTGATAAACTAGATAAATTTATGAAATGTGTTGAAAAGTTTAAAATTTAAAAAAAATATATTTCTAATGATAAACTATATACATTTATGAGATGTATTGAAAAGTTTGAAAAAGAAAATAAAAAAATATATTTCTAATAATAAACTATATACATTTATGAAATGTGTTGAAATGTTTGAAAAAGAAAATAAAAAGATATATTTCTAGTGATCATCTAACGGTAGATACATTTATGAGATGTGTTGAACAGAGTGAAAAAGAAAATAAAAACATATATTTCTAATGAGAAACTACCGGTAGATACATTTATGAAATATGTTGAAAAGTTTGAACAAAAAAATAAAAAAACAATATTCTTAATGATAAACTATATTCATTTATGAAATGTGTTGAAAAGTTTGAAAAAGAAAATGAAAAGATATATTTCTTGTGATAATCTACCGGTAGATACATTTATGAGATGTATTGAAAAGTTTGAAAAAGAATATAAAAAAATATATTTCTAATAATAAACTACTGGTAGATACATTTATGAAATGTGTAGAAAAGTTTCAAAATTAAAAAATATATTTCTAATGATAAACTAGATACATTTATGAGATGTGTTGAAAAGTTTGAAAAAGAAAAAAAAATATATTTCTAATGATAAACTATATACATTTATGAAATGTGTTGAAAAGTTTAAAAAGAATATGAAAAGATATATTTCTAGTGATAATCTACCAGTAGATACATTTATGAGATGTATTGAAAAGTTTGAAAAAGAAAATTAAAAAAAAATATTTCTAATCATAAACTATATACATTTATGAGATGTGTTGAAAAGAGTGAAAAAGAAAATAAAAAAATATATTTCTAATGAGAAACTACCGGTAGATACATTTATGAGATGTGTTGAAAAGTTTGAAAAAGAAAATCAAAAAATATATTTCTAATGATAAACTAGATACATTTCTGAAAAATGGTTGAAAAGTTTCAAAATCAAAAAACATATTTCTAATGATAAACTAGATACATTTATGAAATATGTTGAAAAGTTTGAACAAAAAAATAAAAAAAAAATATTCTTAATGATAAACTATATTCATTTATGAAATGTGTTGAAAAGTTTGAAAAAGAAAATGAAAAGATATATTTCTAGTGATAATCTACCAGTAGATACATTTATGAGATGTATTGAAAAGTTTGAAAAAGAAAATAAAAAAATATATTTCTAATAATAAACTACTGGTAGATACATTTATGAAATGTGTTGAAAAGTTTCAAAATTAAAAAATATATTTCTAATGATAAACTAGATACATTTATGAGATGTGTTGAAAAGTTTGAAAACGAAAATAAAAAATATATTTCTAATGATAAACTATATACATTTATGAAATGTGTTGAAAAGTTTGAAAAAGAAAATGAATAGATATATTTTTAGTGATAATCTACCGGTAGATACATTTATGAGATGCATTGAATAGTTTGAAAAAGAAAATCAAAAAAAAATATTTCTAATGATAAACTATATACATTTATGAAATGTGTTGAAAAGTTTGGAAAAGAAAATCAAAAAATATATTTCTAGTGATAAACTAGATAAATTTATGAAATGTGTTGAAAAGTTTAAAATTTAAAAAAAATATATTTCTAATGATAAACTATATACATTTATGAGATGTATTGAAAAGTTTGAAAAAGAAAATAAAAAAATATATTTCTAATAATAAACTATATACATTTATGAAATGTGTTGAAATGTTTGAAAAAGAAAATAAAAAGATATATTTCTAGTGATCATCTAACGGTAGATACATTTATGAGATGTGTTGAACAGAGTGAAAAAGAAAATAAAAAAATATATTTCTAATGAGAAACTACCGGTAGATACATTTATGAAATATGTTGAAAAGTTTGAACAAAAAATAAAAAAACAATATTCTTAATGATAAACTATATTCATTTATGAAATGTGTTGAAAAGTTTGAAAAAGAAAATGAAAAGATATATTTCTTGTGATAATCTACCGGTAGATACATTTATGAGATGTATTGAAAAGTTTGAAAAAGAATATAAAAAAATATATTTCTAATAATAAACTACTGGTAGATACATTTATGAAATGTGTTGAAAAGTTTCAAAATCAAAAAATATATTTCTAATGATAAACTACATACATTTATGAAATATGTTGAAAAGTTAGAACAAGAAAATAAAAAAACAATATTCTTAATGATAAACTATATTCATTTATGAAATGTGTTGAAAAGTTTGAAAAAGAAAATGAAAAGATATATTTCTAGTGATAATCTACCGGTAGATACATTTATGAGATTTGTAGAAAAGATTGAAAAAGAAAATTAAAAAATATATTTCTAATAATAAACTACTGGTAGATACATTTATGAAATGTGTTGAAAAGTTTGAAATAGAAAATCAAAAAATATATTTCTAGTGATAAACTAGATAAATTTATGAAATGTGTTGAAAAGTTTAAAATTAAAAAAAAAAATATTTCTAATGATAAACTATATACATTTATGTGATGTATTGAAAAGTTTGAAAAAGAAAATCAAAAAATATATTTCTAATAATAAACTACTGGTAGATACATTTATGAAATGTGTTGAAAAGTTTCAAAATCAAAAAATATATTTATAATGATAAACTACATACATTTATGAAATATGTTGAAAAGTTAGAACAAGAAAATAAAAAAACAATATTCTTAATGATAAACTATATTCATTTATGAAATGTGTTGAAAAGTTTGAAAAAGAAAATGAAAAGATATATTTCTAGTGATAATCTACCGGTAGATACATTTATGAGATTTGTAGAAAAGATTGAAAAAGAAAATGAAAAAAAAATATTTCTAATCATAAACTATATACATTTATGAGATGTGTTGAAAAGAGTGAAAAAGAAAATAAAAAAATATATTTCTAATGAGAAACTACCGGTAGATACATTTATGAGATGTGTTGAAAAGTTTGAAAAAGAAAATCAAAAAATATATTTCTAATGATAAACTAGATACATTTCTGAAAAATGGTTGAAAAGTTTCAAAATCAAAAAACATATTTCTAATGATAAACTAGATACATTTATGAAATATGTTGAAAAGTTTGAACAAAAAAATAAAAAAAAAATATTCTTAATGATAAACTATATTCATTTATGAAATGTGTTGAAAAGTTTGAAAAAGAAAATGAAAAGATATATTTCTAGTGATAATCTACCAGTAGATACATTTATGAGATGTATTGAAAAGTTTGAAAAAGAAAATAAAAAAATATATTTCTAATAATAAACTACTGGTAGATACATTTATGAAATGTGTTGAAAAGTTTCAAAATTAAAAAATATATTTCTAATGATAAACTAGATACATTTATGAGATGTGTTGAAAAGTTTGAAAACGAAAATAAAAAATATATTTCTAATGATAAACTATATACATTTATGAAATGTGTTGAAAAGTTTGAAAAAGAAAATGAATAGATATATTTTTAGTGATAATCTACCGGTAGATACATTTATGAGATGCATTGAATAGTTTGAAAAAGAAAATCAAAAAAAAATATTTCTAATGATAAACTATATACATTTATGAAATGTGTTGAAAAGTTTGGAAAAGAAAATCAAAAAATATATTTCTAGTGATAAACTAGATAAATTTATGAAATGTGTTGAAAAGTTTAAAATTTAAAAAAAATATATTTCTAATGATAAACTATATACATTTATGAGATGTATTGAAAAGTTTGAAAAAGAAAATAAAAAAATATATTTCTAATAATAAACTATATACATTTATGAAATGTGTTGAAATGTTTGAAAAAGAAAATAAAAAGATATATTTCTAGTGATCATCTAACGGTAGATACATTTATGAGATGTGTTGAACAGAGTGAAAAAGAAAATAAAAAAATATATTTCTAATGAGAAACTACCGGTAGATACATTTATGAAATATGTTGAAAAGTTTGAACAAAAAAATAAAAAAACAATATTCTTAATGATAAACTATATTCATTTATGAAATGTGTTGAAAAGTTTGAAAAAGAAAATGAAAAGATATATTTCTTGTGATAATCTACCGGTAGATACATTTATGAGATGTATTGAAAAGTTTGAAAAAGAATATAAAAAAATATATTTCTAATAATAAACTACTGGTAGATACATTTATGAAATGTGTTGAAAAGTTTCAAAATCAAAAAATATATTTCTAATGATAAACTACATACATTTATGAAATATGTTGAAAAGTTAGAACAAGAAAATAAAAAAACAATATTCTTAATGATAAACTATATTCATTTATGAAATGTGTTGAAAAGTTTGAAAAAGAAAATGAAAAGATATATTTCTAGTGATAATCTACCGGTAGATACATTTATGAGATTTGTAGAAAAGATTGAAAAAGAAAATTAAAAAATATATTTCTAATAATAAACTACTGGTAGATACATTTATGAAATGTGTTGAAAAGTTTAAAATTAAAAAAAAAAATATTTCTAATGATAAACTATATACATTTATGTGATGTATTGAAAAGTTTGAAAAAGAAAATCAAAAAATATATTTCTAATAATAAACTACTGGTAGATACATTTATGAAATGTGTTGAAAAGTTTCAAAATCAAAAAATATATTTATAATGATAAACTACATACATTTATGAAATATGTTGAAAAGTTAGAACAAGAAAATAAAAAAACAATATTCTTAATGATAAACTATATTCATTTATGAAATGTGTTGAAAAGTTTGAAAAAGAAAATGAAAAGATATATTTCTAGTGATAATCTACCGGTAGATACATTTATGAGATTTGTAGAAAAGATTGAAAAAGAAAATTAAAAAATATATTTCTAATAATAAACTACTGGTAGATACATTTATGAAATGTGTTGAAAAGTTTGAAATAGAAAATCAAAAAATATATTTCTAGTGATAAACTAGATAAATTTATGAAATGTGTTGAAAAGTTTAAAATTTAAAAAAAAAATATTTCTAATGATAAACTATATACATTTATGTGATGTATTGAAAAGTTTGAAAAAGAAAATCAAAAAATATATTTCTAATAATAAACTACTGGTAGATACATTTATGAAATGTGTTGAAAAGTTTCAAAATTAAAAAATATATTTCTAATGATAAACTAGATACATTTATGAGATGTGTTGAAAAATTTGAAAACGAAAATAAAAAATATATTTCTAATGATAAACTATATACATTTATGAAATGTGTTGAAAAGTTTGAAAAAGAAAATGAATAGATATATTTTTAGTGATAATCTACCGGTAGATACATTTATGAGATGTATTGAAAAGTTTGAAAAAGAAAATCAAAAAAAAATATTTCTAATGATAAACTATATACATTTATGAAATGTGTTGAAAATTTTGGAAAAGAAAATCAAAAAATATATTTCTAGTGAGAAACTACCGGTAGATACATAAATGTATCTAGTTTATCATTAGAAATATATTTTTTAATTTTCAAACTTTTCAACACATTTCATAAATGTATCTACCAGTAGTTTATTATTAGAAATATATTTTTTGATTTTCTTTTTCAAACTTTTCAATACATCTCATAAATGTATCTACTGGTAGATTATCACTAGAAATATATCTTGTCATTTTCTTTTTCAAACTTTTCAACACATTTCATAAATGTATCTAGTTTATCACTAGAAATATATTTTTTTATTTTCTTTTCCAAACTTTTCAACACATTTCATAAATGTATCTAGTTTATCATTAGAAATATATTTTTTTGATTTGCAAACTTTCCAACACATTTCATAAGTGTATATCAATAGAAATTTTTATTTAATTTTTTTTTTCAAATTGTTCAACCTCATTTCATAAATGTATCTAATTTATCATTAGAAATATTTTTTTTGATTTTGAAACTTTTCAACACATTTCATAAATGTATCTACCGGTAGTTTATTATTAGAAATATATCTTTTCATTTTCTTTTTCAAACTTTTCAACACATTTCATAAATGTACCGGTATATAGTTTATCATTAGAAATATGTTTTGTTTAAATTTTAAACTTTTCAACACTTTTCATAAATGTATCTAGTTTATCATTAGAAATATATTTTTTTGATTTTCAAACTGTTCAATACATCTCATGAATGTATCTACCGCTAGAGTATCACTAGAAATATATTTTTTGATTTATTTTTCAAACGTTTCAACACATCTCATAAATGTATCTAGTTTATCATTAGAAATATATTTTTTGATTTTCTTTTTCAAACTTATCAACACATTTCATAAATGTATCTAGTTTATGATTAGAAATATATTTTTTGATTTTGATACTTTTCAACACATTTCATAAATGTATCTACCAGTAGTTTATTATTAGAAATATATATTTTCATTTTCTTTTTCAAACTTTTCAATACATCTCATAAATGTATCTAGTTTATCACTAGAAATATATTTTTTTATTTTCTTTTCCAAACTTTTCAACACATTTCATAAATGTATCTAGTTTATCATTAGAAATATATTTTTATTTTCTTTTTCAAACTTTTCAACACATCTCATAAATGTATCTACCGGTAGTTTCTCATTAGAAATATATTTTTTTAATTTTCTTTTTTAAATCTTTTCAACACATTTCATAAATGTATATAGTTTATCATTAGAAATATTTTTTTTATACTTTCTTTTTCAAACTTTTCAATACATCTCATAAATGTATCTACCGGTAGATTATCACTAGAAATTTATTTTTTGATTTTCTTTTTCAAAATTTTCAACACATTTCATAAATGTATCTAATTTATCATTATAAATATTTTTTTTTGATTTTGAAACTTTTCAACACATTTCATAAATGATACATTTGTTTATTATTTGTTTATTAATGATAGCAGTAGTTTATTATTAGAAATATATTTTGTGATTTTCTTTTTCAAACTTTTCAATACATCTCATAAATGTATCTACCAGTAGATTATCACTAGAAATATATCTTTTCATTTTCATTTTCAAACTTTTCAACACATTTCATAAATGTATATAGTTTATCATTAAGAATATTTTTATTTTTATTTTCTTGCTCAAACTTTTCAACACATTTCATAACTGAATATAGTTTATCATTAGAAATATTTTTTTTTTATTTTCTTGTTCAAACTTTTCAACATATTTAATAAATGTATATAGTTTATCACTAGAAATATATTTTTTGATTTTCTTTTTCAAACTTTTCAATACATCTCATAAATGTATCTACTGGTAGATTATCACTAGAAATATATCTTGTCATTTTCTTTTTCAAACTTTTCAACACATTTCATAAATGTATATGGTAGTTTATCATTAGAAATATATTTTGTTTAAATTTTAAACTTTTCAACACATTTCATAAATGTATCTAGTTTATCACTAGAAATATATTTTTATTTTCTTTTTCAAACTTTTCAACACATCTCATAAATGTATCTACCGGTAGTTTCTCATTAGAAATATATTTTTTTTATTTTCTTTTTTAAATCTTTTCAACACATTTCATAAATGTATATAGTTTATCATTAGAAATATTTTTTTAATACTTTCTTTTTCAAACTTTTCAATACATCTCATAAATGTATCTACCGGTAGATTATCACTAGAAATATATCTTTTCATTTTCTTGTTCAAACTTTTCAACACATTTCATAAATGAATATAGTTTATCATTAGAAATATTTTATTTTTATTTTCTTGTTCAAACTTTTCAACACATTTAATAAGTGTATATATTGTATCAATAGAAATTTATTTTTTGATTTTCTTTTTCAAACTTTTCAACACATTTCATAAATGTATCTAGTTTATCATTAGAAATATATTTTTTTTGATTTGCAAACTTTCCAACACATTTCATAAGTGTATATCAATAGAAATTTTTCTTTAATTTTTTTTTTCAAATTTTTCAACCTCATTTCATAAATGTATCTAGTTTATGATTAGAAATATATTTTTTGATTTTGATACTTTTCAACACATTTCATAAATGTATCTACCAGTAGTTTATTATTAGAAATATATATTTTCATTTTCTTTTTCAAACTTTTCAATACATCTCATAAATGTATCTAGTTTATCACTAGAAATATATTTTTTTATTTTCTTTTCCAAACTTTTCAACACATTTCATAAATGTATCTAGTTTATCATTAGAAATATATTTTTATTTTCTTTTTCAAACTTTTCAACACATCTCATAAATGTATCTACCGGTAGTTTCTCATTAGAAATATATTTTTTTAATTTTCTTTTTTAAATCTTTTCAACACATTTCATAAATGTATATAGTTTATCATTAGAAATATTTTTTTTATACTTTCTTTTTCAAACTTTTCAATACATCTCATAAATGTATCTACCGGTAGATTATCACTAGAAATTTATTTTTTGATTTTCTTTTTCAAAATTTTCAACACATTTCATAAATGTATCTAATTTATCATTATAAATATTTTTTTTTGATTTTGAAACTTTTCAACACATTTCATAAATGATACATTTGTTTATTATTTGTTTATTAATGATAGCAGTAGTTTATTATTAGAAATATATTTTGTGATTTTCTTTTTCAAACTTTTCAATACATCTCATAAATGTATCTACCAGTAGATTATCACTAGAAATATATCTTTTCATTTTCATTTTCAAACTTTTCAACACATTTCATAAATGTATATAGTTTATCATTAAGAATATTTTTATTTTTATTTTCTTGCTCAAACTTTTCAACACATTTCATAACTGAATATAGTTTATCATTAGAAATATTTTTTTTTTATTTTCTTGTTCAAACTTTTCAACATATTTAATAAATGTATATAGTTTATCACTAGAAATATATTTTTTGATTTTCTTTTTCAAACTTTTCAATACATCTCATAAATGTATCTACTGGTAGATTATCACTAGAAATATATCTTGTCATTTTCTTTTTCAAACTTTTCAACACATTTCATAAATGTATATGGTAGTTTATCATTAGAAATATATTTTGTTTAAATTTTAAACTTTTCAACACATTTCATAAATGTATCTAGTTTATCACTAGAAATATATTTTTATTTTCTTTTTCAAACTTTTCAACACATCTCATAAATGTATCTACCGGTAGTTTCTCATTAGAAATATATTTTTTTTATTTTCTTTTTTAAATCTTTTCAACACATTTCATAAATGTATATAGTTTATCATTAGAAATATTTTTTTAATACTTTCTTTTTCAAACTTTTCAATACATCTCATAAATGTATCTACCGGTAGATTATCACTAGAAATATATCTTTTCATTTTCTTGTTCAAACTTTTCAACACATTTCATAAATGAATATAGTTTATCATTAGAAATATTTTATTTTTATTTTCTTGTTCAAACTTTTCAACACATTTAATAAGTGTATATATTGTATCAATAGAAATTTATTTTTTGATTTTCTTTTTCAAACTTTTCAACACATTTCATAAATGTATCTAATTTATCATTATAAATATTTTTTTTTTATTTTGAAACTTTTCAACACATTTCATAAATGTATATGGTAGTTTATCATTAGAAATATATTTTGTTTAAATTTTAAACTTTTCAACACATTTCATAAATGTATCTAGTTTATCACTAGAAATATATTTTTTTATTTTCTTTTCCAAACTTTTCAACACATTTCATAAATGTATCTAGTTTATCATTAGAAATATATTTTTTTGATTTTCAAACTTTCCAACACATTTCATAAGTGTATATCAATAGAAATTTTTATTTAATTTTTTTTTTCAAATTGTTCAACCTCATTTCATAAATGTATCTAATTTATCATTAGAAATATTTTTTTTGATTTTGAAACTTTTCAACACATTTCATAAATATATCTACCGGTAGTTTATTATTAGAAATATATCTTTTCATTTTCTTTTTCAAACTTTTCAACACATTTCATAAATGTATATAGTTTATCATTAGAAATATGTTTTGTTTAAATTTTAAACTTTTCAACACATTTCATAAATGTATCTAGTTTATCATTAGAAATATATTTTTTTGATTTTCAAACTGTTCAATACATCTCATGAATGTATCTACCGGTAGAGTATCACTAGAAATATATTTTTTGATTTATTTTTCAAACGTTTCAACACATCTCATAAATGTATCTAGTTTATCATTAGAAATATATTTTTTGATTTTCTTTTTCAAACTTATCAACACATTTCATAAATGTATCTAGTTTATGATTAGAAATATATTTTTTGATTTTGATACTTTTCAACACATTTCATAAATGTATCTACCAGTAGTTTATTATTAGAAATATATTTTTTGATTTTCTTTTTCAAACTTTTCAATACATCTCATAAATGTATCTACCTGTAGATTATCACTAGAAATATATATTTTCATTTTCTTTTTCAAACTTTTTAACACATTTCATAAATGTATATAGTTTATCACTAGAAATATATTTTTTGATTATCTTTTTCAAACATTTCAACACATTTCACAAATGTATATAGTTTATTATTAGAAATATTTTTTTTAATTTTATTTTTCAAACTTTTCAATACATCTCATAAATGTATCTACCGGTAGATTATCACTAGAAATATATCTTTTCATTTTCTTTTTCAAACTTTTCAACACATTTCATAAATGAATATAGTTTATCATTAAGAATTTTATTTTTTTATTTTCTTGTTCAAACTTTTCAACATATTTCATAAATGTATCTAGTTTATCACTAGAAATATATTTTTTGATTTTCTTTTCCAAACTTTTCAACACATTTCATAAATGTATCTAGTTTATCATTAGAAATATATTTTTATTTTCTTTTTCAAACTTTTCAACATATTTCATAAATGTATCTAGTTTATCACTAGAAATATATTTTTTGATTTTCTTTTCCAAACTTTTCAACACATTTCATAAATGTATCTAGTTTATCATTAGAAATATATTTTTATTTTATTTTTCAAACTTTTCAACACATCTCATAAATGTATCTACCGGTAGTTTCTCATTAGAAATATATTTTTTTTATTTTCTTTTTTAAATCTTTTCAACACATTTTATAAATGTATATAGTTTATCATTAGAAATATTTTTTTTATACTTTCTTTTTCAAACTTTTCAATACATCTCATAAATGTATGTTCCGGTAGATTATCACTAGAAATATATCTATTCATTTTCTTGTTCAAACTTTTCAACACATTTCATAAATGAATATAGTTTATCATTAGAAATATTTTATTTTTATTTTCTTGTTCAAACTTTTCAACACATTTAATAAGTGTATATATTGTATCAATAGAAATTTATTTTTTGATTTTCTTTTTCAAACTTTTCAACACATTTCATAAATGTATCTAATTTATCATTATAAATATTTTTTTTTGATTTTGAAACTTTTCAACACATTTCATAAATGATACATTTGTTTATTATTTGTTTATTAATGATAACAGTAGTTTATTATTAGAAATATATTTTTTGATTTTCTTTTTCAAACTTTTCAATACATCTCATAAATGTATCTACCAGTAGATTATCACTAGAAATATATCTTTTCATTTTCATTTTCAAACTTTTCAACACATTTCATAAATGTATATAGTTTATCATTAAGAATATTTTTATTTTTATTTTCTTGCTCAAACTTTTCAACACATTTCATAACTGAATATAGTTTATCATTAGAAATATTTTTTTTTATTTTCTTGTTCAAACTTTTCAACATATTTAATAAATGTATATAGTTTATCACTAGAAATATATTTTTTGATTTTCTTTTTCAAACTTTTCAACACATCTCATAAATGTATCTAGTTTATCATTAGAAATATATTTTTTGATTTTCTTTTTCAAACTTTTCAACACATTTCATAAATGTATCTAGTTTATTATTAGAAATATATTTTTTGATTTTCTTTTTCAAACTTTTCAATACATCTCATAAATGTATCTACTGGTAGATTATCACTAGAAATATATCTTGTCATTTTCTTTTTCAAACTTTTCAACACATTTCATAAATGTATATGGTAGTTTATCATTAGAAATATATTTTGCTTAAATTTTAAACTTTTCAACACATTTCATAAATGTATCTAGTTTATCACTAGAAATATATTTTTTGATTTTCTTTTTCAAACTTTTCAACACATTTCATAAATGTATCTAGTTTATCATTAGAAATATATTTTTTAATTTTCAAACTTTTCAACACATTTCATAAATGTATCTACCAGTAGTTTATTATTAGAAATATATTTTTTGATTTTCTTTTTCAAACTTTTCAATACATCTCATAAATGTATCTACTGGTAGATTATCACTAGAAATATATCTTGTCATTTTCTTTTTCAAACTTTTCAACACATTTCATAAATGTATATGGTAGTTTATCATTAGAAATATATTTTGTTTAAATTTTAAACTTTTCAACACATTTCATAAATGTATCTAGTTTATCACTAGAAATATATTTTTTTATTTTCTTCTCCAAACTTTTCAACACATTTCATAAATGTATCTAGTTTACATTAGAAATATATTTTTTTGATTTGCAAACTTTCCAACACATTTCATAAGTGTATATCAATAGAAATTTTTCTTTAATTTTTTTTTTCAAATTTTTCAACCTCATTTCATAAATGTATCTAATTTATCATTAGAAATATTTTTTTTGATTTTGAAACTTTTCAACACATTTCATAAATGTATATAGTTTATCATTAGAAATATGTTTTGTTTAAATTTTAAACTTTTCAACACATTTCATAAATGTATCTAGTTTATCATTAGAAATATATTTTTTTGATTTTCAAACTGTTCAATACATCTCATGAATGTATCTACCGGTAGAGTATCACTAGAAATATATTTTTTGATTTATTTTTCAAACGTTTCAACACATCTCATAAATGTATCTAGTTTATCATTAGAAATATATTTTTTGATTTTCTTTTTCAAACTTATCAACACATTTCATAAATGTATCTAGTTTATGATTAGAAATATATTTTTTGATTTTGATACTTTTCAACACATTTCATAAATGTATCTACCAGTAGTTTATTATTAGAAATATATTTTTTGATTTTCTTTTTCAAACTTTTCAATACATCTCATAAATGTATCTACCTGTAGATTATCACTAGAAATATATATTTTTATTTTCTTGCTCAAACTTTTCAACACATTTCATAACTGAATATAGTTTATCATTAGAAATATTTTTTTTTTATTTTCTTGTTCAAACTTTTCAACATATTTAATAAATGTATATAGTTTATCACTAGCAATATATTTTTTGATTTTCTTTTTCAAACTTTTCAACACATTTCATAAATGTATCTAGTTTATCATTAGAAATATATTTTTTAATTTTCAAACTTTTCAACACATTTCATAAATGTATCTACCAGTAGTTTATTATTAGAAATATATTTTTTGATTTTCTTTTTCAAACTTTTCAATACATCTCATAAATGTATCTACTGGTAGATTATCACTAGAAATATATCTTGTCATTTTCTTTTTCAAACTTTTCAACACATTTCATAAATGTATATGGTAGTTTATCATTAGAAATATATTTTGTTTAAATTTTAAACTTTTCAACACATTTCATAAATGTATCTAGTTTATCACTAGAAATATATTTTTTTATTTTCTTCTCCAAACTTTTCAACACATTTCATAAATGTATCTAGTTTACATTAGAAATATATTTTTTTGATTTGCAAACTTTCCAACACATTTCATAAGTGTATATCAATAGAAATTTTTCTTTAATTTTTTTTTTCAAATTTTTCAACCTCATTTCATAAATGTATCTAATTTATCATTAGAAATATTTTTTTTGATTTTGAAACTTTTCAACACATTTCATAAATGTATCTACCGGTAGTTTATTATTAGAAATATATCTTTTCATTTTCTTTTTCAAACTTTTCAACACATTTCATAAATGTATATAGTTTATCATTAGAAATATGTTTTGTTTAAATTTTAAACTTTTCAACACATTTCATAAATGTATCTAGTTTATCATTAGAAATATATTTTTTTGATTTTCAAACTGTTCAATACATCTCATGAATGTATCTACCGGTAGAGTATCACTAGAAATATATTTTTTGATTTATTTTTCAAACGTTTCAACACATCTCATAAATGTATCTACCTGTAGATTATCACTAGAAATATATATTTTTATTTTCTTGCTCAAACTTTTCAACACATTTCATAACTGAATATAGTTTATCATTAGAAATATTTTTTTTTTATTTTCTTGTTCAAACTTTTCAACATATTTAATAAATGTATATAGTTTATCACTAGCAATATATTTTTTGATTTTCTTTTTCAAACTTTTCAACACATCTCATAAATGTATCTAGTTTATCATTAGAAATATATTTTTTAATTTTCAAACTTTTCAACACATTTCATAAATGTATCTACCAGTAGTTTATTATTAGAAATATATTTCTTGATTTTCTTTTTCAAACTTTTCAATACATCTCATAAATGTATCTACTGGTAGATTATCACTAGAAATATATCTTGTCATTTTCATTTTCAAACTTTTCAACACATTTCATAAATGTATATAGTTTATCACTAGAAATATATTTTTTGATTTTCTTTTTCAAACTTTTCAACACATCTCATAAATGTATCTAGTTTATCATTAGAAATATATTTTTTAATTTTCAAACTTTTCAACACATTTCATAAATGTATCTACCAGTAGTTTATTATTAGAAATATATTTTTTGATTTTCTTTTTCAAACTTTTCAATACATCTCATAAATGTATATAGTTTATCATTAAGAATATTTTTATTTTCTTGCTCAAACTTTTCAACACATTTCATAACTGAATATAGTTTATCATTAGAAATATATTTTTTTTATTTTCTTGTTCAAACTTTTCAACATATTTAATAAATGTATATAGTTTATCACTAGAAATATATTTTTTGATTTTCTTTTTCAAACTTTTCAACACATCTCATAAATGTATCTAGTTTATCATTAGAAATATATTTTTTAATTTTCAAACTTTTCAACACATTTCATAAATGTATCTACCAGTAGTTTATTATTAGAAATATATTTTTTGATTTTCTTTTTCAAACTTTTCAATACATCTCATAAATGTATCTACTGGTAGATTATCACTAGAAATATATCTTGTCATTTTCTTTTTCAAACTTTTCAACACATTTCATAAATGTATATGGTAGTTTATCATTACAAATATATTTTGTTTAAATTTTAAACTTTTCATCACATTTCATAAATGTATCTAGTTTATCACTAGAAATATATTTTTTTATTTTCTTTTCCAAACTTTTCAACACATTTCATAAATGTATCTAGTTTATCATTAGAAATATATTTTTTTGATTTTCAAACTTTTCAACACATTTCATAAATGTATCTACCGGTAGTTTATTATTAGAAATATATCTTTTCATTTTCTTTTTCAAACTTTTCAACACATTTCATAAATGTATATAGTTTATCATTAGAAATATGTTTTGTTTAAATTTTAAACTTTTCAACACATTTCATAAATGTATCTAGTTTATCATTAGAAATATATTTTTTTGATTTTCAAACTGTTCAATACATCTCATGAATGTATCTACCGGTAGAGTATCACTAGAAATATATTTTTTGATTTATTTTTCAAACGTTTCAACACATCTCATAAATGTATCTAGTTTATCATTAGAAATATATTTTTTGATTTTCTTTTTCAAACTTATCAACACATTTCATAAATGTATCTAGTTTATGATTAGAAATATATTTTTTGATTTTGATACTTTTCAACACATTTCATAAATGTATCTACCAGTAGTTTATTATTAGAAATATATTTTTTGATTTTCTTTTTCAAACTTTTCAATACATCTCATAAATGTATCTACCTGTAGATTATCACTAGAAATATATATTTTCATTTTCTTTTTCAAACTTTTTAACACATTTCATAAATGTATATAGTTTATCACTAGAAATATATTTTTTGATTATCTTTTTCAAACATTTCAACACATTTCATAAATGTATATATAGTTTATTATTAGAAATATTTTTTTTTATTTTATTTTTCAAACTTTTCAATACATCTCATAAATGTATCTACCGGTAGATTATCACTAGAAATATATCTTTTCATTTTCTTTTTCAAACTTTTCAACACATTTCATAAATGAATATAGTTTATCATTAAGAATTTTTTTTTTATTTTCTTTTCCAAACTTTTCAACACATTTCATAAATGTATCTAGTTTATCATTAGAAATATATTTTTATTTTCTTTTTCAAACTTTTCAACATATTTCATAAATGTATCTAGTTTATCACTAGAAATATATTTTTTGATTTTCTTTTCCAAACTTTTCAACACATTTCATAAATGTATCTAGTTTATCATTAGAAATATATTTTTTAATTTTCAAACTTTTCAACAAATTTCATAAATGTATCTACCAGTTGTTTATTATTAGAAATATATTTTTTGATTTTCTTTTTCAAACTTTTCAATACATCTCATAAATGTATCTACTGGTAGATTATCACTAGAAATATATCTTGTCATTTTCTTTTTCAAACTTTTCAACACATTTCATAAATGTATATGGTAGTTTATCATAAGAAATATATTTTGTTTAAATTTTAAACTTTTCAACACATTTCATAAATGTATCTAGTTTATCACTAGAAATATATTTTTTTATTTTCTTTTCCAAACTTTTCAACACATTTCATAAATGTATCTAGTTTATCATTAGAAATATATTTTTTTGATTTTCAAACTGTTCAATACATCTCAAGAATGTATCTACCGGTAGAGTATCACTAGAAATATATTTTTTGATTTATTTTTCAAACGTTTCAACACATCTCATAAATGTATATAGTTTATCATTAGAAATATGTTTTGTTTAAATTTTAAACTTTTCAACACATTTCATAAATGTATCTAGTTTATCATTAGAAATATATTTTTTGATTTTCTTTTTCAAACTTATCAACACATTTCATAAATGTATCTAGTTTATGATTAGAAATATATTTTTTGATTTTGATACTTTTCAACACATTTCATAAATGTATCTACCAGTAGTTTATTATTAGAAATATATTTTTTGATTTTCTTTTTCAAACTTTTCAATACATCTCATAAATGTATCTACTGGTAGATTATCATTAGAAATATATTTTTTGATTTTCATTTTCAAACTTTTCAACACATTTCATAAATGTATATAGTTTATCACTAGAAATATATTTTTTGATTTTCTTTTTCAAACTTTTCAACACATCTCATAAATGTATCTAGTTTATCATTAGAAATATATTTTTTAATTTTCAAACTTTTCAACACATTTCATAAATGTATCTACCAGTAGTTTATTATTAGAAATATATTTTTTGATTTTCTTTTTCAAACTTTTCAATACATCTCATAAATGTATATAGTTTATCATTAAGAATATTTTTATTTTCTTGCTCAAACTTTTCAACACATTTCATAACTGAATATAGTTTATCATTAGAAATATATTTTTTTTATTTTCTTGTTCAAACTTTTCAACATATTTAATAAATGTATATAGTTTATCACTAGAAATATATTTTTTGATTTTCTTTTTCAAACTTTTCAACACATCTCATAAATGTATCTAGTTTATCATTAGAAATATATTTTTTAATTTTCAAACTTTTCAACACATTTCATAAATGTATCTACCAGTAGTTTATTATTAGAAATATATTTTTTGATTTTCTTTTTCAAACTTTTCAATACATCTCATAAATGTATCTACTGGTAGATTATCACTAGAAATATATCTTGTCATTTTCTTTTTCAAACTTTTCAACACATTTCATAAATGTATATGGTAGTTTATCATTACAAATATATTTTGTTTAAATTTTAAACTTTTCATCACATTTCATAAATGTATCTAGTTTATCACTAGAAATATATTTTTTTATTTTCTTTTCCAAACTTTTCAACACATTTCATAAATGTATCTAGTTTATCATTAGAAATATATTTTTTTGATTTTCAAACTTTTCAACACATTTCATAAATGTATCTACCGGTAGTTTATTATTAGAAATATATCTTTTCATTTTCTTTTTCAAACTTTTCAACACATTTCATAAATGTATATAGTTTATCATTAGAAATATGTTTTGTTTAAATTTTAAACTTTTCAACACATTTCATAAATGTATCTAGTTTATCATTAGAAATATATTTTTTTGATTTTCAAACTGTTCAATACATCTCATGAATGTATCTACCGGTAGAGTATCACTAGAAATATATTTTTTGATTTATTTTTCAAACGTTTCAACACATCTCATAAATGTATCTAGTTTATCATTAGAAATATATTTTTTGATTTTCTTTTTCAAACTTATCAACACATTTCATAAATGTATCTAGTTTATGATTAGAAATATATTTTTTGATTTTGATACTTTTCAACACATTTCATAAATGTATCTACCAGTAGTTTATTATTAGAAATATATTTTTTGATTTTCTTTTTCAAACTTTTCAATACATCTCATAAATGTATCTACCTGTAGATTATCACTAGAAATATATATTTTCATTTTCTTTTTCAAACTTTTTAACACATTTCATAAATGTATATAGTTTATCACTAGAAATATATTTTTTGATTATCTTTTTCAAACATTTCAACACATTTCATAAATGTATATATAGTTTATTATTAGAAATATTTTTTTTTATTTTATTTTTCAAACTTTTCAATACATCTCATAAATGTATCTACCGGTAGATTATCACTAGAAATATATCTTTTCATTTTCTTTTTCAAACTTTTCAACACATTTCATAAATGAATATAGTTTATCATTAAGAATTTTTTTTTTATTTTATTTTCCAAACTTTTCAACACATTTCATAAATGTATCTAGTTTATCATTAGAAATATATTTTTATTTTCTTTTTCAAACTTTTCAACATATTTCATAAATGTATCTAGTTTATCACTAGAAATATATTTTTTGATTTTCTTTTCCAAACTTTTCAACACATTTCATAAATGTATCTAGTTTATCATTAGAAATATATTTTTTAATTTTCAAACTTTTCAACAAATTTCATAAATGTATCTACCAGTTGTTTATTATTAGAAATATATTTTTTGATTTTCTTTTTCAAACTTTTCAATACATCTCATAAATGTATCTACTGGTAGATTATCACTAGAAATATATCTTGTCATTTTCTTTTTCAAACTTTTCAACACATTTCATAAATGTATATGGTAGTTTATCATAAGAAATATATTTTGTTTAAATTTTAAACTTTTCAACACATTTCATAAATGTATCTAGTTTATCACTAGAAATATATTTTTTTATTTTCTTTTCCAAACTTTTCAACACATTTCATAAATGTATCTAGTTTATCATTAGAAATATATTTTTTTGATTTTCAAACTGTTCAATACATCTCAAGAATGTATCTACCGGTAGAGTATCACTAGAAATATATTTTTTGATTTATTTTTCAAACGTTTCAACACATCTCATAAATGTATATAGTTTATCATTAGAAATATGTTTTGTTTAAATTTTAAACTTTTCAACACATTTCATAAATGTATCTAGTTTATCATTAGAAATATATTTTTTGATTTTCTTTTTCAAACTTATCAACACATTTCATAAATGTATCTAGTTTATGATTAGAAATATATTTTTTGATTTTGATACTTTTCAACACATTTCATAAATGTATCTACCAGTAGTTTATTATTAGAAATATATTTTTTGATTTTCTTTTTCAAACTTTTCAATACATCTCATAAATGTATCTACCTGTAGATTATCACTAGAAATATATATTTTTATTTTCTTGCTCAAACTTTTCAACACATTTCATAACTGAATATAGTTTATCATTAGAAATATTTTTTTTTTATTTTCTTGTTCAAACTTTTCAACATATTTAATAAATGTATATAGTTTATCACTAGAAATATATTTTTTGATTTTCTTTTTCAAACTTTTCAACACATCTCATAAATGTATCTAGTTTATCATTAGAAATATATTTTTTAATTTTCAAACTTTTCAACACATTTCATAAATGTATCTACCAGTCGTTTATTATTAGAAATATATTTCTTGATTTTCTTTTTCAAACTTTTCAATACATCTCATAAATGTATCTACTGGTAGATTATCACTAGAAATATATCTTGTCATTTTCATTTTCAAACTTTTCAACACATTTCATAAATGTATATAGTTTATCACTAGAAATATATTTTTTGATTTTCTTTTTCAAACTTTTCAACACATCTCATAAATGTATCTAGTTTATCATTAGAAATATATTTTTTAATTTTCAAACTTTTCAACACATTTCATAAATGTATCTACCAGTAATTTATTATTAGAAATATATTTTTTGATTTTCTTTTTCAAACTTTTCAATACATCTCATAAATGTATATAGTTTATCATTAAGAATATTTTTATTTTCTTGCTCAAACTTTTCAACACATTTCATAACTGAATATAGTTTATCATTAGAAATATATTTTTTTTATTTTCTTGTTCAAACTTTTCAACATATTTAATAAATGTATATAGTTTATCACTAGAAATATATTTTTTGATTTTCTTTTTCAAACTTTTCAACACATCTCATAAATGTATCTAGTTTATCATTAGAAATATATTTTTTAATTTTCAAACTTTTCAACACATTTCATAAATGTATCTACCAGTAGTTTATTATTAGAAATATATTTTTTGATTTTCTTTTTCAAACTTTTCAATACATCTCATAAATGTATCTACTGGTAGATTATCACTAGAAATATATCTTGTCATTTTCTTTTTCAAACTTTTCAACACATTTCATAAATGTATATGGTAGTTTATCATTAGAAATATATTTTGTTTAAATTTTAAACTTTTCTACACATTTCATAAATGTATCTAGTTTATCACTAGAAATATATTTTTTTATTTTCTTTTCCAAACTTTTCAACACATTTCATAAATGTATCTAGTTTATCATTAGAAATATATTTTTTTGATTTTCAAACTTTCCAACACATTTCATAAGTGTATATCAATAGAAATTTTTATTTAATTTTTTTTTTTCAAATTTTTCAACCTCATTTCATAAATGTATCTAATTTATCATTAGAAATATTTTTTTTGATTTTGAAACTTTTCAACACATTTCATAAATGTATCTACCGGTAGTTTATTATTAGAAATACATCTTTTCATTTTCTTTTTCAAACTTTTCAACACATTTCATAAATGTATATAGTTTATCATTAGAAATATGTTTTGTTTAAATTTTAAACTTTTCAACACATTTCATAAATGTATCTAGTTTATCATTAGAAATATATTTTTTTGATTTTCAAACTGTTCAATACATCTCATGAATGTATCTACCGGTAGAGTATCACTAGAAATATATTTTTTGATTTATTTTTCAAACGTTTCAACACATCTCATAAATGTATCTAGTTTATCATTAGAAATATATTTTTTGATTTTCTTTTTCAAACTTATCAACACATTTCATAAATGTATCTAGTTTATGATTAGAAATATATTTTTTGATTTTGATACTTTTCAACACATTTCATAAATGTATCTACCAGTAGTTTATTATTAGAAATATATTTTTTGATTTTCTTTTTCAAACTTTTCAATACATCTCATAAATGTATCTACCTGTAGATTATCACTAGAAATATATATTTTTATTTTCTTGCTCAAACTTTTCAACACATTTCATAACTGAATATAGTTTATCATTAGAAATATTTTTTTTTTATTTTCTTGTTCAAACTTTTCAACATATTTAATAAATGTATATAGTTTATCACTAGAAATATATTTTTTGATTTTCTTTTTCAAACTTTTCAACACATCTCATAAATGTATCTAGTTTATCATTAGAAATATATTTTTTAATTTTCAAACTTTTCAACACATTTCATAAATGTATCTACCAGTAGTTTATTATTAGAAATATATTTTTTGATTTTCTTTTTCAAACTTTTCAATACATCTCATAAATGTATCTACTGGTAGATTATCACTAGAAATATATCTCGTCATTTTCATTTTCAAACTTTTCAACACATTTCATAAATGTATATAGTTTATCACTAGAAATATATTTTTTGATTTTCTTTTTCAAACTTTTCAACACATCTCATAAATGTATCTAGTTTATCATTAGAAATATATTTTTTAATTTTCAAACTTTTCAACACATTTCATAAATGTATCTACCAGTAGTTTATTATTAGAAATATATTTTTTGATTTTCTTTTTCAAACTTTTCAATACATCTCATAAATGTATCTACTGGTAGATTATCACTAGAAATATATCTTGTCATTTTCGTTTTCAAACTTTTCAACACATTTCATAAATGTATATGGTAGTTTATCATTAGAAATATATTTTGTTTAAATTTTAAACTTTTCAACACATTTCATAAATGTATCTAGTTTATCACTAGAAATATATTTTTTTATTTTATTTTCCAAACTTTTCAACACATTTCATAAATGTATCTAGTTTATCATTAGAAATATATTTTTTTGATTTGCAAACTTTCCAACACATTTCATAAGTGTATAACAATAGAAATTTTTCTTTAATTTTTTTTTTCAAATTTTTCAACCTCATTTCATAAATGTATCTAATTTATCATTAGAAATATTTTTTTTGATTTTGAAACTTTTCAACACATTTCATAAATGTATCTACCGGTAGTTTATTATTAGAAATATATCTTTTCATTTTCTTTTTCAAACTTTTCAACACATTTCATAATTGTATTTAGTTTATCATTAGAAATATGTTTTGTTTAAATTTTAAACTTTTCAACACATTTCATAAATGTATCTAGTTTATCATTAGAAATATATTTTTTTGATTTTCAAACTGTTCAATACATCTCATGAATGTATCTACCGGTAGAGTATCACTAGAAATATATTTTTTGATTTATTTTTCAAACGTTTCAACACATCTCATAAATGTATCTAGTTTATCATTAGAAATATATTTTTTGATTTTCTTTTTCAAACTTATCAACACATTTCATAAATGTATCTAGTTTATGATTAGAAATATATTTTTTGATTTTGATACTTTTCAACACATTTCATAAATGTATCTACCAGTAGTTTATTATTAGAAATATATATTTTTATTTTCTTGCTCAAACTTTTCAACACATTTCATAACTGAATATAGTTTATCATTAGAAATATATTTTTTTTATTTTCTTGTTCAAACTTTTCAACATATTTAATAAATGTATATAGTTTATCACTAGAAATATATTTTTTGATTTTCTTTTTCAAACTTTTCAACACATCTCATAAATGTATCTAGTTTATCATTAGAAATATATTTTTTAATTTTCAAACTTTTCAACACATTTCATAAATGTATCTACCAGTAGTTTATTATTAGAAATATATTTTTTGATTTTCTTTTTCAAACTTTTCAATACATCTCATAAATGTATCTACTGGTAGATTATCACTAGAAATATATCTTGTCATTTTCTTTTTCAAACTTTTCAACACATTTCATAAATGTATATGGTAGTTTATCATTAGAAATGTTTGTTTGTTTGTTTTTCGTTCGCTCCATTGTAACCATCACGGATATCCGTGCGATTTCCGCCGGGAGCGTGATTACGTTGTGCCACCGTTATGCGCCTTGTAGGCCTAGCACATCCGATTTCGGCATGCCTTGACAATTAGCCTGTGACAGCCTCTATATCTGTCACCAGGCACGCGTAGTGGAGACTCTTCGCCCAGACGATGTTTTGCTCTCGTCTAACTCGAACGAGGTGTTCCACTGTCTATGAACTTGCCTCGTGTAATTGGACGTGCTGTGCCTGTGCCCATTGGGTACCGAACCGTTTCTCATCCATGAGCCTGGTTCCTTAAGGGGAAGAACTCATCAGATGAGTTGGACACTGGCTCTTTCGCCCTCTTAGCCGAGGTGTCATTCACTGACATCGTGTACCCCTTGTCCAAGTTCGAGTCTCACACCACGCGTTTGGGAGCAAGGCGTTCTCGAGCTGAGCGTCCTTGTCCCAATAGCGCCTGAGCCCATCAGGTACTGAACCCTTTCTCTCTTCAAGTGTATTTCCGGTGTAGGAAAACCTGACAGTAGAGTTGGGCCAGGGCTAAATCGTTGTCCCTTTTGTGCCTGAGCGAATCGAGTACGGAACCCTTTCTCTCTGCAAGTGTACTTCCGGTATAGGAAACCTTGACAGTAGAGTTGGGCCACGACTACCATCGTTGTCCCTTTCTTGCCTACACCCATCGGGTACAGAACCCTTTCTCTTTGCAAGCATATTTCCGGTTTAGGAAGGCTCGACATTAGAGTTGGGTTAGGTCTTTTGCTTTACCAAACGCCGATGGATGGGTCTGAGTCTCTGCCTGTTAGGAACTCTGGTGACTAGAAGCCCGTCTCGAGCTGACGGAGCTTGTAGTTCCCTTTCCTAGGGACTTTTCACTTTCTATTTGCAGTTCGCGCTGCCCTCTAGCGCTGTTCTGCCCTTTCATTGTTTCATTGTACTCTGTATGAAACATATGTGTCTCTCGCCATGCATTTACCTTTACGTGCATTTTACATTGGCCGCCCCTCCAATGTTCGGACTGGACTGACTAGCTTCACTGTATGTCGACAGTGTCGCTATATGTGGTGCAGCTGGTGGTGTCGGAGATATTGTCTGTCTCTTGTGCAGTCAAATCTCTTTCCATCTGCTACCTCCACATTCTCGGACACGATCCCCAAATGATTTGGCCAGAATCAGCCCGAGCTGCTGTATTTCTGTTTCCAGGGTGCACCGCGTGGAGGTACATTTGGGATCTTGGTTATCTGCTAACCCTGGGTCCGCCTAGAGCAATGCGTTCCCTTTGCACCCCATCATTAGAAATATATTTTGTTTAAATTTTAAACTTTTCAACACATTTCATAAATGTATCTAGTTTATCACTAGAAATATATTTTTTTATTTTCTTTTCCAAACTTTTCAACACATTTCATAAATGTATCTAGTTTATCATTAGAAATATATTTTTTTGATTTTCAAACTTTTCAACACATTTCATAAGTGTATATCAATAGAAATTTTTATTTAATTTTTTTTTTCAAATTTTTCAACCTCATTTCATAAATGTATCTAATTTATCATTAGAAATATTTTTTTTGATTTTGAAACTTTTCAACACATTTCATAAATGTATCTACCGGTAGTTTATTATTAGAAATATATCTTTTCATTTTCTTTTTCAAACTTTTCAACACATTTCATAAATGTATCTAGTTTATCATTAGAAATATATTTTTTTGATTTTCAAACTGTTCAATACATCTCATGAATGTATCTACTGGTAGATTATCACTAGAAATATATCTTGTCATTTTCATTTTCAAACTTTTCAACACATTTCATAAATGTATATAGTTTATCACTAGAAATATATTTTTTGATTTTCTTTTTCAAACTTTTCAACACATCTCATAAATGTATCTAGTTTATCATTAGAAATATATTTTTTAATTTTCAAACTTTTCAACACATTTCATAAATGTATCTACCAGTAGTTTATTATTAGAAATATATTTTAAGATTTTCTTTTTCAAACTTTTCAATACATCTCATAAATGTATCTACTGGTAGATTATCACTAGAAATATATCTTGTCATTTTCTTTTTCAAACTTTTCAACACATTTCATAAATGTATATGGTAGTTTATCGTTAGAAATATATTTTGTTTAAATTTTAAACTTTTCAACACATTTCATAAATGTATCTAGTTTATCACTAGAAATATATTTTTTTATTTTATTTTCCAAACTTTTCAACACATTTCATAAATGTATCTAGTTTATCATTAGAAATATATTTTTTTGATTTTCAAACTTTCCAACACATTTCATAAGTGTATATCAATAGAAATTTTTCTTTAATTTTTTTTTTCAAATTTTTCAACCTCATTTCATAAATGTATCTAATTTATCATTAGAAATATTTTTTTTGATTTTGAAACTTTTCAACACATTTCATAAATGTATCTACCGGTAGTTTATTATTAGAAATATATCTTTTCATTTTCTTTTTCAAACTTTTCAACACATTTCATAAATGTATCTAGTTTATCATTAGAAATATATTTTTTTGATTTTCAAACTGTTCAATACATCTCATGAATGTATCTACCGGTAGAGTATCACTAGAAATATATTTTTTGATTTATTTTTCAAACGTTTCAACACATCTCATAAATGTATCTAGTTTATCATTAGAAATATATTTTTTGATTTTCTTTTTCAAACTTATCAACACATTTCATAAATGTATCTAGTTTATGATTAGAAATATATTTTTTGATTTTGATACTTTTCAACACATTTCATAAATGTATCTACCAGTAGTTTATTATTAGAAATATATATTTTTATTTTCTTGCTCAAACTTTTCAACACATTTCATAACTGAATATAGTTTATCATTAGAAATATATTTTTTTTATTTTCTTGTTCAAACTTTTCAACATATTTAATAAATGTATATAGTTTATCACTAGAAATATATTTTTTGATTTTCTTTTTCAAACTTTTCAACACATCTCATAAATGTATCTAGTTTATCATTAGAAATATATTTTTTAATTTTCAAACTTTTCAACACATTTCATAAATGTATCTACCAGTAGTTTATTATTAGAAATATATTTTTTGATTTTCTTTTTCAAACTTTTCAATACATCTCATAAATGTATCTACTGGTAGATTATCACTAGAAATATATCTTGACATTTTCTTTTTCAAACTTTTCAACACATTTCATAAATGTATCTACCAGTAGTTTATTATTAGAAATATATTTTTTGATTTTCTTTTTCAAACTTTTCAATACATCTCATAAATGTATCTACCTGTAGATTATCACTAGAAATATATATTTTTATTTTCTTGCTCAAACTTTTCAACACATTTCATAACTGAATATAGTTTATCATTAGAAATATATTTTTTTTATTTTCTTGTTCAAACTTTTCAACATATTTAATAAATGTATATAGTTTATCACTAGAAATATATTTTTTGATTTTCTTTTTCAAACTTTTCAACACATCTCATAAATGTATCTAGTTTATCATTAGAAATATATTTTTTAATTTTCAAACTTTTCAACACATTTCATAAATGTATCTACCAGTAGTTTATTATTAGAAATATATTTTTTGATTTTCTTTTTCAAACTTTTCAATACATCTCATAAATGTATCTACTGGTAGATTATCACTAGAAATATATCTCGTCATTTTCATTTTCAAACTTTTCAACACATTTCATAAATGTATATAGTTTATCACTAGAAATATATTTTTTGATTTTCTTTTTCAAACTTTTCAACACATCTCATAAATGTATCTAGTTTATCATTAGAAATATATTTTTTAATTTTCAAACTTTTCAACACATTTCATAAATGTATCTACCAGTAGTTTATTATTAGAAATATATTTTTTGATTTTCTTTTTCAAACTTTTCAATACATCTCATAAATGTATCTACTGGTAGATTATCACTAGAAATATATCTTGTCATTTTCGTTTTCAAACTTTTCAACACATTTCATAAATGTATATGGTAGTTTATCATTAGAAATATATTTTGTTTAAATTTTAAACTTTTCAACACATTTCATAAATGTATCTAGTTTATCACTAGAAATATATTTTTTTATTTTCTTTTCCAAACTTTTCAACACATTTCATAAATGTATCTAGTTTATCATTAGAAATATATTTTTTTGATTTGCAAACTTTCCAACACATTTCATAAGTGTATAACAATAGAAATTTTTCTTTAATTTTTTTTTTCAAATTTTTCAACCTCATTTCATAAATGTATCTAATTTATCATTAGAAATATTTTTTTTGATTTTGAAACTTTTCAACACATTTCATAAATGTATCTACCGGTAGTTTATTATTAGAAATATATCTTTTCATTTTCTTTTTCAAACTTTTCAACACATTTCATAAATGTATATAGTTTATCATTAGAAATATGTTTTGTTTAAATTTTAAACTTTTCAACACATTTCATAAATGTATCTAGTTTATCATTAGAAATATATTTTTTTGATTTTCAAACTGTTCAATACATCTCATGAATGTATCTACCGGTAGAGTATCACTAGAAATATATTTTTTGATTTATTTTTCAAACGTTTCAACACATCTCATAAATGTATCTAGTTTATCATTAGAAATATATTTTTTGATTTTCTTTTTCAAACTTATCAACACATTTCATAAATGTATCTAGTTTATGATTAGAAATATATTTTTTGATTTTGATACTTTTCAACACATTTCATAAATGTATCTACCAGTAGTTTATTATTAGAAATATATATTTTTATTTTCTTGCTCAAACTTTTCAACACATTTCATAACTGAATATAGTTTATCACTAGAAATATATTTTTTGATTTTCTTTTTCAAACTTTTCAACACATCTCATAAATGTATCTAGTTTATCATTAGAAATATATTTTTTAATTTTCAAACTTTTCAACACATTTCATAAATGTATCTACCAGTAGTTTATTATTAGAAATATATTTTTTGATTTTCTTTTTCAAACTTTTCAATACATCTCATAAATGTATCTACTGGTAGATTATCACTAGAAATATATCTTGTCATTTTCTTTTTCAAACTTTTCAACACATTTCATAAATGTATATGGTAGTTTATCATTAGAAATATATTTTGTTTAAATTTTAAACTTTTCAACACATTTCATAAATGTATCTAGTTTATCACTAGAAATATATTTTTTTATTTTCTTTTCCAAACTTTTCAACACATTTCATAAATGTATCTAGTTTATCATTAGAAATATATTTTTTTGATTTTCAAACTTTTCAACACATTTCATAAGTGTATATCAATAGAAATTTTTATTTAATTTTTTTTTTCAAATTTTTCAACCTCATTTCATAAATGTATCTAATTTATCATTAGAAATATTTTTTTTGATTTTGAAACTTTTCAACACATTTCATAAATGTATCTACCGGTAGTTTATTATTAGAAATATATCTTTTCATTTTCTTTTTCAAACTTTTCAACACATCTCATAAATGTATCTAGTTTATCATTAGAAATATATTTTTTAATTTTCAAACTTTTCAACACATTTCATAAATGTATCTACCAGTAGTTTATTATTAGAAATATATTTTTTGATTTTCTTTTTCAAACTTTTCAATACATCTCATAAATGTATCTACTGGTAGATTATCACTAGAAATATATCTTGTCATTTTCTTTTTCAAACTTTTCAACACATTTCATAAATGTATATGGTAGTTTATCATTAGAAATATATTTTGTTTAAATTTTAAACTTTTCAACACATTTCATAAATGTATCTACCGGTAGTTTATTATTAGAAATATATCTTTTCATTTTCTTTTTCAAACTTTTCAACACATTTCATAAATGTATATAGTTTATCATTAGAAATATGTTTTGTTTAAATTTTAAACTTTTCAACACATTTCATAAATGTATCTAGTTTATCATTAGAAATATATTTTTTTGATTTTCAAACTGTTCAATACATCTCATGAATGTATCTACCGGTAGAGTATCACTAGAAATATATTTTTTGATTTATTTTTCAAACGTTTCAACACATCTCATAAATGTATCTAGTTTATCATTAGAAATATATTTTTTGATTTTCTTTTTCAAACTTATCAACACATTTCATAAATGTATCTAGTTTATGATTAGAAATATATTTTTTGATTTTGATACTTTTCAACACATTTCATAAATGTATCTACCAGTAGTTTATTATTAGAAATATATTTTTTGATTTTCTTTTTCAAACTTTTCAATACATCTCATAAATGTATCTACCTGTAGATTATCACTAGAAATATATATTTTCATTTTCTTTTTCAAACTTTTTAACACATTTCATAAATGTATATAGTTTATCACTAGAAATATATTTTTTGATTTTCTTTTCCAAACTTTTCAACACATTTCATAAATGTATCTAGTTTATCACTAGAAATATATATTTTCATTTTCATTTTCAAACTTTTCAACACATTTCATAAATGTATATAGTTTATCATTAAGAATATTTTTATTTTTATTTTCTTGCTCAAACTTTTCAACACATTTCATAACTGAATATAGTTTATCATTAGAAATATGTTTTTTTTATTTTCTTGTTCAAACTTTTCAACATATTTAATAAATGTATATAGTTTATCACTAGCAATATATTTTTTGATTTTCTTTTTCAAACTTTTCAACACATCTCATAAATGTATCTAGTTTATCATTAGAAATATATTTTTTAATTTTCAAACTTTTCAACACATTTCATAAATGTATCTACCAGTAGTTTATTATTAGAAATATATTTTTTGATTTTCTTTTTCAAACTTTTCAATACATCTCATAAATGTATCTACTGGTAGATTATCACTAGAAATATATCTTGTCATTTTCTTTTTCAAACTTTTCAACACATTTCATAAATGTATATGGTAGTTTATCATTAGAAATATATTTTGTTTAAATTTTAAACTTTTCAACACATTTCATAAATGTATCTAGTTTATCACTAGAAATATATTTTTTTATTTTATTTTCCAAACTTTTCAACACATTTCATAAATGTATCTAGTTTATCATTAGAAATATATTTTTTTGATTTTCAAACTTTTCAACACATTTCATAAATGTATCTACCGGTAGTTTATTATTAGAAATATATCTTTTCATTTTCTTTTTCAAACTTTTCAACACATTTCATAAATGTATATAGTTTATCATTAGAAATATGTTTTGTTTAAATTTTAAACTTTTCAACACATTTCATAAATGTATCTAGTTTATCATTAGAAATATATTTTTTTGATTTTCAAACTGTTCAATACATCTCATGAATGTATCTACCGGTAGAGTATCACTAGAAATATATTTTTTGATTTATTTTTCAAAAGTTTCAACACATCTCATAAATGTATCTAGTTTATCATTAGAAATATATTTTTTGATTTTCTTTTTCAAACTTATCAACACATTTCATAAATGTATCTAGTTTATGATTAGAAATATATTTTTTGATTTTGATACTTTTCAACACATTTCATAAATGTATCTACCAGTAGTTTATTATTAGAAATATTTTTTTTTATTTTATTTTTCAAACTTTTCAATACATCTCATAAATGTATCTACCGGTAGATTATCACTAGAAATATATCTTTTCATTTTCTTTTTCAAACTTTTCAACACATTTCATAAATGAATATAGTTTATCATTAAGAATTTTTTTTTTATTTTCTTGTTCAAACTTTTCAACATATTTCATAAATGTATCTAGTTTATCACTAGAAATATATTTTTTGATTTTCTTTTCCAAACTTTTCAACACATTTCATAAATGTATCTAGTTTATCATTAGAAATATATTTTTATTTTCTTTTTCAAACTTTTCAACATATTTCATAAATGTATCTAGTTTATCACTAGAAATATATTTTTTGATTTTCTTTTCCAAACTTTTCAACACATTTCATAAATGTATCTAGTTTATCATTAGAAATATATTTTTTAATTTTCAAACTTTTCAACACATTTCATAAATGTATCTACCAGTAGTTTATTATTAGAAATATATTTTTTGATTTTCTTTTTCAAACTTTTCAATACATCTCATAAATGTATCTACTGGTAGATTATCACTAGAAATATATCTTGTCATTTTCTTTTTCAAACTTTTCAACACATTTCATAAATGTATCTAGTTTATCACTAGAAATATATTTTTTTATTTTCTTTTCCAAACTTTTCAACACATTTCATAAATGTATCTAGTTTATCATTAGAAATATATTTTTTTTGATTTGCAAACTTTCCAACACATTTCATAAGTGTATATCAATAGAAATTTTTCTTTAATTTTTTTTTTCAAATTTTTCAACCTCATTTCATAAATGTATCTAATTTATCATTAGAAATATTTTTTTTGATTTTGAAACTTTTCAACACATTTCATAAATGTATCTACCGGTAGTTTATTATTAGAAATATATCTTTTCATTTTCTTTTTCAAACTTTTCAACACATTTCATAAATGTATATAGTTTATCATTAGAAATATGTTTTGTTTAAATTTTAAACTTTTCAACACATTTCATAAATGTATCTAGTTTATCATTAGAAATATATTTTTTTGATTTTCAAACTGTTCAATACATCTCATGAATGTATCTACCGGTAGAGTATCACTAGAAATATATTTTTTGATTTATTTTTCAAACGTTTCAACACATCTCATAAATGTATCTAGTTTATCATTAGAAATATATTTTTTGATTTTCTTTTTCAAACTTATCAACACATTTCATAAATGTATCTAGTTTATGATTAGAAATATATTTTTTGATTTTGATACTTTTCAACACATTTCATAAATGTATCTACCAGTAGTTTATTATTAGAAATATATTTTTTGATTTTCTTTTTCAAACTTTTCAATACATCTCATAAATGTATCTACCTGTAGATTATCACTAGAAATATATATTTTTATTTTCTTGCTCAAACTTTTCAACACATTTCATAACTGAATATAGTTTATCATTAGAAATATTTTTTTTTTATTTTCTTGTTCAAACTTTTCAACATATTTAATAAATGTATATAGTTTATCACTAGAAATATATTTTTTGATTTTCTTTTTCAAACTTTTCAACACATCTCATAAATGTATCTAGTTTATCATTAGAAATATATTTTTTAATTTTCAAACTTTTCAACACATTTCATAAATGTATCTACCAGTCGTTTATTATTAGAAATATATTTTTTGATTTTCTTTTTCAAACTTTTCAAAACATCTCATAAATGTATCTACTGGTAGATTATCACTAGAAATATATCTTGTCATTTTCATTTTCAAACTTTTCAACACATTTCATAAATGTATATAGTTTATCACTAGAAATATATTTTTTGATTTTCTTTTTCAAACTTTTCAACACATTTCATAAATGTATCTAGTTTATCACTAGAAATATATATTTTCATTTTCATTTTCAAACTTTTCAACACATTTCATAAATGTATATAGTTTATCATTAAGAATATTTTTATTTTTATTTTCTTGCTCAAACTTTTCAACACATTTCATAACTGAATATAGTTTATCATTAGAAATATGTTTTTTTTATTTTCTTGTTCAAACTTTTCAACATATTTAATAAATGTATATAGTTTAGCACTAGAAATATATTTTTTGATTTTCTTTTTCAAACTTTTCAACACATCTCATAAATGTATCTAGTTTATCATTAGAAATATATTTTTTAATTTTCAAACTTTTCAACACATTTCATAAATGTATCTACCAGTAGTTTATTATTAGAAATATATTTTTTGATTTTCTTTTTCAAACTTTTCAATACATCTCATAAATGTATCTACTGGTAGATTATCACTAGAAATATATCTTGTCATTTTCGTTTTCAAACTTTTCAACACATTTCATAAATGTATATGGTAGTTTATCATTAGAAATATATTTTGTTTAAATTTTAAACTTTTCAACACATTTCATAAATGTATCTAGTTTATCACTAGAAATATATTTTTTTATTTTCTTTTCCAAACTTTTCAACACATTTCATAAATGTATCTAGTTTATCATTAGAAATATATTTTTTTGATTTGCAAACTTTCCAACACATTTCATAAGTGTATAACAATAGAAATTTTTCTTTAATTTTTTTTTTCAAATTTTTCAACCTCATTTCATAAATGTATCTAATTTATCATTAGAAATATTTTTTTTGATTTTGAAACTTTTCAACACATTTCATAAATGTATCTACCGGTAGTTTATTATTAGAAATATATCTTTTCATTTTCTTTTTCAAACTTTTCAACACATTTCATAAATGTATCTAGTTTATCATTAGAAATATATTTTTTTGATTTTCAAACTGTTCAATACATCTCATGAATGTATCTACCGGTAGAGTATCACTAGAAATATATTTTTTGATTTATTTTTCAAACGTTTCAACACATCTCATAAATGTATCTAGTTTATCATTAGAAATATATTTTTTGATTTTCTTTTTCAAACTTATCAACACATTTCATAAATGTATCTAGTTTATGATTAGAAATATATTTTTTGATTTTGATACTTTTCAACACATTTCATAAATGTATCTACCAGTAGTTTATTATTAGAAATATATATTTTTATTTTCTTGCTCAAACTTTTCAACACATTTCATAACTGAATATAGTTTATCATTAGAAATATATTTTTTTTATTTTCTTGTTCAAACTTTTCAACATATTTAATAAATGTATATAGTTTATCACTAGAAATATATTTTTTGATTTTCTTTTTCAAACTTTTCAACACATCTCATAAATGTATCTAGTTTATCATTAGAAATATATTTTTTAATTTTCAAACTTTTCAACACATTTCATAAATGTATCTACCAGTAGTTTATTATTAGAAATATATTTTTTGATTTTCTTTTTCAAACTTTTCAATACATCTCATAAATGTATCTACTGGTAGATTATCACTAGAAATATATCTTGACATTTTCTTTTTCAAACTTTTCAACACATTTCATAAATGTATCTACCAGTAGTTTATTATTAGAAATATATTTTTTGATTTTCTTTTTCAAACTTTTCAATACATCTCATAAATGTATCTACCTGTAGATTATCACTAGAAATATATATTTTTATTTTCTTGCTCAAACTTTTCAACACATTTCATAACTGAATATAGTTTATCATTAGAAATATATTTTTTTTATTTTCTTGTTCAAACTTTTCAACATATTTAATAAATGTATATAGTTTATCACTAGAAATATATTTTTTGATTTTCTTTTTCAAACTTTTCAACACATCTCATAAATGTATCTAGTTTACATTAGAAATATATTTTTTAATTTTCAAACTTTTCAACACATTTCATAAATGTATCTACCAGTAGTTTATTATTAGAAATATATTTTTTGATTTTCTTTTTCAAACTTTTCAATACATCTCATAAATGTATCTACTGGTAGATTATCACTAGAAATATATCTCGTCATTTTCATTTTCAAACTTTTCAACACATTTCATAAATGTATATAGTTTATCACTAGAAATATATTTTTTGATTTTCTTTTTCAAACTTTTCAACACATCTCATAAATGTATCTAGTTTATCATTAGAAATATATTTTTTAATTTTCAAACTTTTCAACACATTTCATAAATGTATCTACCAGTAGTTTATTATTAGAAATATATTTTTTGATTTTCTTTTTCAAACTTTTCAATACATCTCATAAATGTATCTACTGGTAGATTATCACTAGAAATATATCTTGTCATTTTCGTTTTCAAACTTTTCAACACATTTCATAAATGTATATGGTAGTTTATCATTAGAAATATATTTTGTTTAAATTTTAAACTTTTCAACACATTTCATAAATGTATCTAGTTTATCACTAGAAATATATTTTTTTATTTTCTTTTCCAAACTTTTCAACACATTTCATAAATGTATCTAGTTTATCATTAGAAATATATTTTTTTGATTTGCAAACTTTCCAACACATTTCATAAGTGTATAACAATAGAAATTTTTCTTTAATTTTTTTTTTCAAATTTTTCAACCTCATTTCATAAATGTATCTAATTTATCATTAGAAATATTTTTTTTGATTTTGAAACTTTTCAACACATTTCATAAATGTATCTACCGGTAGTTTATTATTAGAAATATATCTTTTCATTTTCTTTTTCAAACTTTTCAACACATTTCATAAATGTATATAGTTTATCATTAGAAATATGTTTTGTTTAAATTTTAAACTTTTCAACACATTTCATAAATGTATCTAGTTTATCATTAGAAATATATTTTTTTGATTTTCAAACTGTTCAATACATCTCATGAATGTATCTACCGGTAGAGTATCACTAGAAATATATTTTTTGATTTATTTTTCAAACGTTTCAACACATCTCATAAATGTATCTAGTTTATCATTAGAAATATATTTTTTGATTTTCTTTTTCAAACTTATCAACACATTTCATAAATGTATCTAGTTTATGATTAGAAATATATTTTTTGATTTTGATACTTTTCAACACATTTCATAAATGTATCTACCAGTAGTTTATTATTAGAAATATATATTTTTATTTTCTTGCTCAAACTTTTCAACACATTTCATAACTGAATATAGTTTATCACTAGAAATATATTTTTTGATTTTCTTTTTCAAACTTTTCAACACATCTCATAAATGTATCTAGTTTATCATTAGAAATATATTTTTTAATTTTCAAACTTTTCAACACATTTCATAAATGTATCTACCAGTAGTTTATTATTAGAAATATATTTTTTGATTTTCTTTTTCAAACTTTTCAATACATCTCATAAATGTATCTACTGGTAGATTATCACTAGAAATATATCTTGTCATTTTCTTTTTCAAACTTTTCAACACATTTCATAAATGTATATGGTAGTTTATCATTAGAAATATATTTTGTTTAAATTTTAAACTTTTCAACACATTTCATAAATGTATCTAGTTTATCACTAGAAATATATTTTTTTATTTTCTTTTCCAAACTTTTCAACACATTTCATAAATGTATCTAGTTTATCATTAGAAATATATTTTTTTGATTTTCAAACTTTTCAACACATTTCATAAGTGTATATCAATAGAAATTTTTATTTAATTTTTTTTTTCAAATTTTTCAACCTCATTTCATAAATGTATCTAATTTATCATTAGAAATATTTTTTTTGATTTTGAAACTTTTCAACACATTTCATAAATGTATCTACCGGTAGTTTATTATTAGAAATATATCTTTTCATTTTCTTTTTCAAACTTTTCAACACATCTCATAAATGTATCTAGTTTATCATTAGAAATATATTTTTTAATTTTCAAACTTTTCAACACATTTCATAAATGTATCTACCAGTAGTTTATTATTAGAAATATATTTTTTGATTTTCTTTTTCAAACTTTTCAATACATCTCATAAATGTATCTACTGGTAGATTATCACTAGAAATATATCTTGTCATTTTCTTTTTCAAACTTTTCAACACATTTCATAAATGTATATGGTAGTTTATCATTAGAAATATATTTTGTTTAAATTTTAAACTTTTCAACACATTTCATAAATGTATCTACCGGTAGTTTATTATTAGAAATATATCTTTTCATTTTCTTTTTCAAACTTTTCAACACATTTCATAAATGTATATAGTTTATCATTAGAAATATGTTTTGTTTAAATTTTAAACTTTTCAACACATTTCATAAATGTATCTAGTTTATCATTAGAAATATATTTTTTTGATTTTCAAACTGATCAATACATCTCATGAATGTATCTACCGGTAGAGTATCACTAGAAATATATTTTTTGATTTATTTTTCAAACGTTTCAACACATCTCATAAATGTATCTAGTTTATCATTAGAAATATATTTTTTGATTTTCTTTTTCAAACTTATCAACACATTTCATAAATGTATCTAGTTTATGATTAGAAATATATTTTTTGATTTTGATACTTTTCAACACATTTCATAAATGTATCTACCAGTAGTTTATTATTAGAAATATATTTTTTGATTTTCTTTTTCAAACTTTTCAATACATCTCATAAATGTATCTACCTGTAGATTATCACTAGAAATATATATTTTCATTTTCTTTTTCAAACTTTTTAACACATTTCATAAATGTATATAGTTTATCACTAGAAATATATTTTTTGATTTTCTTTTCCAAACTTTTCAACACATTTCATAAATGTATCTAGTTTATCACTAGAAATATATATTTTCATTTTCATTTTCAAACTTTTCAACACATTTCATAAATGTATATAGTTTATCATTAAGAATATTTTTATTTTTATTTTCTTGCTCAAACTTTTCAACACATTTCATAACTGAATATAGTTTATCATTAGAAATATGTTTTTTTTATTTTCTTGTTCAAACTTTTCAACATATTTAATAAATGTATATAGTTTAGCACTAGAAATATATTTTTTGATTTTCTTTTTCAAACTTTTCAACACATCTCATAAATGTATCTAGTTTATCATTAGAAATATATTTTTTAATTTTCAAACTTTTCAACACATTTCATAAATGTATCTACCAGTAGTATATTATTAGAAATATATTTTTTGATTTTCTTTTTCAAACTTTTCAATACATCTCATAAATGTATCTACTGGTAGATTATCACTAGAAATATATCTTGTCATTTTCTTTTTCAAACTTTTCAACACATTTCATAAATGTATATGGTAGTTTATCATTAGAAATATATTTTGTTTAAATTTTAAACTTTTCAACACATTTCATAAATGTATCTAGTTTATCACTAGAAATATATTTTTTTATTTTATTTTCCAAACTTTTCAACACATTTCATAAATGTATCTAGTTTATCATTAGAAATATATTTTTTTGATTTTCAAACTTTTCAACACATTTCATAAATGTATCTACCGGTAGTTTATTATTAGAAATATATCTTTTCATTTTCTTTTTCAAACTTTTCAACACATTTCATAAATGTATATAGTTTATCATTAGAAATATGTTTTGTTTAAATTTTAAACTTTTCAACACATTTCATAAATGTATCTAGTTTATCATTAGAAATATATTTTTTTGATTTTCAAACTGTTCAATACATCTCATGAATGTATCTACCGGTAGAGTATCACTAGAAATATATTTTTTGATTTATTTTTCAAAAGTTTCAACACATCTCATAAATGTATCTAGTTTATCATTAGAAATATATTTTTTGATTTTCTTTTTCAAACTTATCAACACATTTCATAAATGTATCTAGTTTATGATTAGAAATATATTTTTTGATTTTGATACTTTTCAACACATTTCATAAATGTATCTACCAGTAGTTTATTATTAGAAATATTTTTTTTTATTTTATTTTTCAAACTTTTCAATACATCTCATAAATGTATCTACCGGTAGATTATCACTAGAAATATATCTTTTCATTTTCTTTTTCAAACTTTTCAACACATTTCATAAATGAATATAGTTTATCATTAAGAATTTTTTTTTTATTTTCTTGTTCAAACTTTTCAACATATTTCATAAATGTATCTAGTTTATCACTAGAAATATATTTTTTGATTTTCTTTTCCAAACTTTTCAACACATTTCATAAATGTATCTAGTTTATCATTAGAAATATATTTTTATTTTCTTTTTCAAACTTTTCAACATATTTCATAAATGTATCTAGTTTATCACTAGAAATATATTTTTTGATTTTCTTTTCCAAACTTTTCAACACATTTCATAAATGTATCTAGTTTATCATTAGAAATATATTTTTTAATTTTCAAACTTTTCAACACATTTCATAAATGTATCTACCAGTAGTTTATTATTAGAAATATATTTTTTGATTTTCTTTTTCAAACTTTTCAATACATCTCATAAATGTATCTACTGGTAGATTATCACTAGAAATATATCTTGTCATTTTCTTTTTCAAACTTTTCAACACATTTCATAAATGTATATGGTAGTTTATCATAAGAAATATATTTTGTTTAAATTTTAAACTTTTCAACACATTTCATAAATGTATCTAGTTTATCACTAGAAATATATTTTTTTATTTTCTTTTCCAAACTTTTCAACACATTTCATAAATGTATCTAGTTTATCATTAGAAATATATTTTTTTTGATTTGCAAACTTTCCAACACATTTCATAAGTGTATATCAATAGAAATTTTTCTTTAATTTTTTTTTCAAATTTTTCAACCTCATTTCATAAATGTATCTAATTTATCATTAGAAATATTTTTTTTGATTTTGAAACTTTTCAACACATTTCATAAATGTATCTACCGGTAGTTTATTATTAGAAATATATCTTTTCATTTTCTTTTTCAAACTTTTCAACACATTTCATAAATGTATATAGTTTATCATTAGAAATATGTTTTGTTTAAATTTTAAACTTTTCAACACATTTCATAAATGTATCTAGTTTATCATTAGAAATATATTTTTTTGATTTTCAAACTGTTCAATACATCTCATGAATGTATCTACCGGTAGAGTATCACTAGAAATATATTTTTTGATTTATTTTTCAAACGTTTCAACACATCTCATAAATGTATCTAGTTTATCATTAGAAATATATTTTTTGATTTTCTTTTTCAAACTTATCAACACATTTCATAAATGTATCTAGTTTATGATTAGAAATATATTTTTTGATTTTGATACTTTTCAACACATTTCATAAATGTATCTACCAGTAGTTTATTATTAGAAATATATTTTTTGATTTTCTTTTTCAAACTTTTCAATACATCTCATAAATGTATCTACCTGTAGATTATCACTAGAAATATATATTTTTATTTTCTTGCTCAAACTTTTCAACACATTTCATAACTGAATATAGTTTATCATTAGAAATATTTTTTTTTTATTTTCTTGTTCAAACTTTTCAACATATTTAATAAATGTATATAGTTTATCACTAGAAATATATTTTTTGATTTTCTTTTTCAAACTTTTCAACACATCTCATAAATGTATCTAGTTTATCATTAGAAATATATTTTTTAATTTTCAAACTTTTCAACACATTTCATAAATGTATCTACCAGTCGTTTATTATTAGAAATATATTTTTTGATTTTCTTTTTCAAACTTTTCAATACATCTCATAAATGTATCTACTGGTAGATTATCACTAGAAATATATCTTGTCATTTTCATTTTCAAACTTTTCAACACATTTCATAAATGTATATAGTTTATCACTAGAAATATATTTTTTGATTTTCTTTTTCAAACTTTTCAACACATTTCATAAATGTATCTAGTTTATCACTAGAAATATATATTTTCATTTTCATTTTCAAACTTTTCAACACATTTCATAAATGTATATAGTTTATCATTAAGAATATTTTTATTTTTATTTTCTTGCTCAAACTTTTCAACACATTTCATAACTGAATATAGTTTATCATTAGAAATATGTTTTTTTTATTTTCTTGTTCAAACTTTTCAACATATTTAATAAATGTATATAGTTTAGCACTAGAAATATATTTTTTGATTTTCTTTTTCAAACTTTTCAACACATCTCATAAATGTATCTAGTTTATCATTAGAAATATATTTTTTAATTTTCAAACTTTTCAACACATTTCATAAATGTATCTACCAGTAGTTTATTATTAGAAATATATTTTTTGATTTTCTTTTTCAAACTTTTCAATACATCTCATAAATGTATCTACTGGTAGATTATCACTAGAAATATATCTTGTCATTTTCTTTTTCAAACTTTTCAACACATTTCATAAATGTATATGGTAGTTTATCATTAGAAATATATTTTGTTTAAATTTTAAACTTTTCAACACATTTCATAAATGTATCTAGTTTATCACTAGAAATATATTTTTTTATTTTATTTTCCAAACTTTTCAACACATTTCATAAATGTATCTAGTTTATCATTAGAAATATATTTTTTTGATTTTCAAACTTTTCAACACATTTCATAAATGTATCTACCGGTAGTTTATTATTAGAAATATATCTTTTCATTTTCTTTTTCAAACTTTTCAACACATTTCATAAATGTATATAGTTTATCATTAGAAATATGTTTTGTTTAAATTTTAAACTTTTCAACACATTTCATAAATGTATCTAGTTTATCATTAGAAATATATTTTTTTGATTTTCAAACTGTTCAATACATCTCATGAATGTATCTACCGGTAGAGTATCACTAGAAATATATTTTTTGATTTATTTTTCAAAAGTTTCAACACATCTCATAAATGTATCTAGTTTATCATTAGAAATATATTTTTTGATTTTCTTTTTCAAACTTATCAACACATTTCATAAATGTATCTAGTTTATGATTAGAAATATATTTTTTTATTTTGATACTTTTCAACACATTTCATAAATGTATCTACCAGTAGTTTATTATTAGAAATATTTTTTTTTATTTTATTTTTCAAACTTTTCAATACATCTCATAAATGTATCTACCGGTAGATTATCACTAGAAATATATCTTTTCATTTTCTTTTTCAAACTTTTCAACACATTTCATAAATGAATATAGTTTATCATTAAGAATTTTTTTTTTATTTTCTTGTTCAAACTTTTCAACATATTTCATAAATGTATCTAGTTTATCACTAGAAATATATTTTTTGATTTTCTTTTCCAAACTTTTCAACACATTTCATAAATGTATCTAGTTTATCATTAGAAATATATTTTTATTTTCTTTTTCAAACTTTTCAACATATTTCATAAATGTATCTAGTTTATCACTAGAAATATATTTTTTGATTTTCTTTTCCAAACTTTTCAACACATTTCATAAATGTA
Organism: Meghimatium bilineatum; assembly: GCA_034231615.1. Classification (NCBI taxonomy): domain Eukaryota; kingdom Metazoa; phylum Mollusca; class Gastropoda; order Stylommatophora; family Philomycidae; genus Meghimatium; species Meghimatium bilineatum. The sequence continues at coordinate 36,553,580 of CM067305.1, read as the reverse complement.
TCTAGTTTATCATTAGAAATATATTTTTTAATTTTCAAACTTTTCAACACATTTCATAAATGTATCTACCAGTAGTTTATTATTAGAAATATATTTTTTGATTTTCTTTTTCAAACTTTTCAATACATCTCATAAATGTATCTACTGGTAGATTATCACTAGAAATATATCTTGTCATTTTCTTTTTCAAACTTTTCAACACATTTCATAAATGTATATGGTAGTTTATCATAAGAAATATATTTTGTTTAAATTTTAAACTTTTCAACACATTTCATAAATGTATCTAGTTTATCACTAGAAATATATTTTTTTATTTTCTTTTCCAAACTTTTCAACACATTTCATAAATGTATCTAGTTTATCATTAGAAATATATTTTTTTTGATTTGCAAACTTTCCAACACATTTCATAAGTGTATATCAATAGAAATTTTTCTTTAATTTTTTTTTTCAAATTTTTCAACCTCATTTCATAAATGTATCTAATTTATCATTAGAAATATTTTTTTTGATTTTGAAACTTTTCAACACATTTCATAAATGTATCTACCGGTAGTTTATTATTAGAAATATATCTTTTCATTTTCTTTTTCAAACTTTTCAACACATTTCATAAATGTATATAGTTTATCATTAGAAATATGTTTTGTTTAAATTTTAAACTTTTCAACACATTTCATAAATGTATCTAGTTTATCATTAGAAATATATTTTTTTGATTTTCAAACTGTTCAATACATCTCATGAATGTATCTACCGGTAGAGTATCACTAGAAATATATTTTTTGATTTATTTTTCAAACGTTTCAACACATCTCATAAATGTATCTAGTTTATCATTAGAAATATATTTTTTGATTTTCTTTTTCAAACTTATCAACACATTTCATAAATGTATCTAGTTTATGATTAGAAATATATTTTTTGATTTTGATACTTTTCAACACATTTCATAAATGTATCTACCAGTAGTTTATTATTAGAAATATATTTTTTGATTTTCTTTTTCAAACTTTTCAATACATCTCATAAATGTATCTACCTGTAGATTATCACTAGAAATATATATTTTTATTTTCTTGCTCAAACTTTTCAACACATTTCATAACTGAATATAGTTTATCATTAGAAATATTTTTTTTTTATTTTCTTGTTCAAACTTTTCAACATATTTAATAAATGTATATAGTTTATCACTAGAAATATATTTTTTGATTTTCTTTTTCAAACTTTTCAACACATCTCATAAATGTATCTAGTTTATCATTAGAAATATATTTTTTAATTTTCAAACTTTTCAACACATTTCATAAATGTATCTACCAGTCGTTTATTATTAGAAATATATTTTTTGATTTTCTTTTTCAAACTTTTCAATACATCTCATAAATGTATCTACTGGTAGATTATCACTAGAAATATATCTTGTCATTTTCATTTTCAAACTTTTCAACACATTTCATAAATGTATATAGTTTATCACTAGAAATATATTTTTTGATTTTCTTTTTCAAACTTTTCAACACATTTCATAAATGTATCTAGTTTATCACTAGAAATATATTTTTTTTTTGATTTTGAAACTTTTCAACACATTTCATAAATGTATCTACCGGTAGTTTATTATTAGAAATATATCTTTTCATTTTCTTTTTCAAACTTTTCAACACATTTCATAAATGTATATAGTTTATCATTAGAAATATGTTTTGTTTAAATTTTAAACTTTTCAACACATTTCATAAATGTATCTAGTTTATCATTAGAAATATATTTTTTTGATTTTCAAACTGTTCAATACATCTCATGAATGTATCTACCGGTAGAGTATCACTAGAAATATATTTTTTGATTTATTTTTCAAACGTTTCAACACATCTCATAAATGTATCTAGTTTATCATTAGAAATATATTTTTTGATTTTCTTTTTCAAACTTATCAACACATTTCATAAATGTATCTAGTTTATGATTAGAAATATATTTTTTGATTTTGATACTTTTCAACACATTTCATAAATGTATCTACCAGTAGTTTATTATTAGAAATATATATTTTTATTTTCTTGCTCAAACTTTTCAACACATTTCATAACTGAATATAGTTTATCATTAGAAATATATTTTTTTTATTTTCTTGTTCAAACTTTTCAACATATTTAATAAATGTATATAGTTTATCACTAGAAATATATTTTTTGATTTTCTTTTTCAAACTTTTCAACACATCTCATAAATGTATCTAGTTTATCATTAGAAATATATTTTTTAATTTTCAAACTTTTCAACACATTTCATAAATGTATCTAGTTTATGATTAGAAATATATTTTTTGATTTTGATACTTTTCAACACATTTCATAAATGTATCTACCAGTAGTTTATTATTAGAAATATATTTTTTGATTTTCTTTTTCAAACTTTTCAATACATCTCATAAATGTATCTACCTGTAGATTATCACTAGAAATATATATTTTTATTTTCTTGCTCAAACTTTTCAACACATTTCATAACTGAATATAGTTTATCATTAGAAATATTTTTTTTTTATTTTCTTGTTCAAACTTTTCAACATATTTAATAAATGTATATAGTTTATCACTAGAAATATATTTTTTGATTTTCTTTTTCAAACTTTTCAACACATCTCATAAATGTATCTAGTTTATCATTAGAAATATATTTTTTAATTTTCAAACTTTTCAACACATTTCATAAATGTATCTACCAGTAGTTTATTATTAGAAATATATTTTTTGATTTTCTTTTTCAAACTTTTCTATACATCTCATAAATGTATCTACTGGTAGATTATCACTAGAAATATATCTTGTCATTTTCTTTTTCAAACTTTTCAACACATTTCATAAATGTATATGGTAGTTTATCATTAGAAATATATTTTGTTTAAATTTTAAACTTTTCAACACATTTCATAAATGTATCTAGTTTATCACTAGAAATATATTTTTTTATTTTCTTTTCCAAACTTTTCAACACATTTCATAAATGTATCTAGTTTATCATTAGAAATATGTTTTGTTTAAATTTTAAACTTTTCAACACATTTCATAAATGTATCTAGTTTATCATTAGAAATATATTTTTTTGATTTTCAAACTGTTCAATACATCTCATGAATGTATCTACCAGTAGAGTATCACTAGAAATATATTTTTTGATTTATTTTTCAAAAGTTTCAACACATCTCATAAATGTATCTAGTTTATCATTAGAAATATATTTTTTGATTTTCTTTTTCAAACTTATCAACACATTTCATAAATGTATCTAGTTTATGATTAGAAATATATTTTTTGATTTTGATACTTTTCAACACATTTCATAAATGTATCTACCAGTAGTTTATTATTAGAAATATTTTTTTTTATTTTATTTTTCAAACTTTTCAATACATCTCATAAATGTATCTACCGGTAGATTATCACTAGAAATATATCTTTTCATTTTCTTTTTCAAACATTTCAACACATTTCATAAATGAATATAGTTTATCATTAAGAATTTTTTTTTTTATTTTCTTGATCAAACTTTTCAACATATTTCATAAATGTATCTAGTTTATCACTAGAAATATATTTTTTGATTTTCTTTTCCAAACTTTTCAACACATTTCATAAATGTATCTAGTTTATCATTAGAAATATATTTTTATTTTCTTTTTCAAACTTTTCAACATATTTCATAAATGTATCTAGTTTATCACTAGAAATATATTTTTTGATTTTCTTTTCCAAACTTTTCAACACATTTCATAAATGTATCTAGTTTATCATTAGAAATATATTTTTTAATTTTCAAACTTTTCAACACATTTCATAAATGTATCTACCAGTAGTTTATTATTAGAAATATATTTTTTGATTTTCTTTTTCAAACTTTTCAATACATCTCATAAATGTATCTACTGGTAGATTATCACTAGAAATATATCTTGTCATTTTCTTTTTCAAACTTTTCAACACATTTCATAAATGTATATGGTAGTTTATCATAAGAAATATATTTTGTTTAAATTTTAAACTTTTCAACACATTTCATAAATGTATCTAGTTTATCACTAGAAATATATTTTTTTATTTTCTTTTCCAAACTTTTCAACACATTTCATAAATGTATCTAGTTTATCATTAGAAATATATTTTTTTTGATTTGCAAACTTTCCAACACATTTCATAAGTGTATATCAATAGAAATTTTTCTTTAATTTTTTTTTTCAAATTTTTCAACCTCATTTCATAAATGTATCTAATTTATCATTAGAAATATTTTTTTTGATTTTGAAACTTTTCAACACATTTCATAAATGTATCTACCGGTAGTTTATTATTAGAAATATATCTTTTCATTTTCTTTTTCAAACTTTTCAACACATTTCATAAATGTATATAGTTTATCATTAGAAATATGTTTTGTTTAAATTTTAAACTTTTCAACACATTTCATAAATGTATCTAGTTTATCATTAGAAATATATTTTTTTGATTTTCAAACTGTTCAATACATCTCATGAATGTATCTACCGGTAGAGTATCACTAGAAATATATTTTTTGATTTATTTTTCAAACGTTTCAACACATCTCATAAATGTATCTAGTTTATCATTAGAAATATATTTTTTGATTTTCTTTTTCAAACTTATCAACACATTTCATAAATGTATCTAGTTTATGATTAGAAATATATTTTTTGATTTTGATACTTTTCAACACATTTCATAAATGTATCTACCAGTAGTTTATTATTAGAAATATATTTTTTGATTTTCTTTTTCAAACTTTTCAATACATCTCATAAATGTATCTACCTGTAGATTATCACTAGAAATATATATTTTTATTTTCTTGCTCAAACTTTTCAACACATTTCATAACTGAATATAGTTTATCATTAGAAATATTTTTTTTTTATTTTCTTGTTCAAACTTTTCAACATATTTAATAAATGTATATAGTTTATCACTAGAAATATATTTTTTGATTTTCTTTTTCAAACTTTTCAACACATCTCATAAATGTATCTAGTTTATCATTAGAAATATATTTTTTAATTTTCAAACTTTTCAACACATTTCATAAATGTATCTACCAGTCGTTTATTATTAGAAATATATTTTTTGATTTTCTTTTTCAAACTTTTCAATACATCTCATAAATGTATCTACTGGTAGATTATCACTAGAAATATATCTTGTCATTTTCATTTTCAAACTTTTCAACACATTTCATAAATGTATATAGTTTATCACTAGAAATATATTTTTTGATTTTCTTTTTCAAACTTTTCAACACATTTCATAAATGTATCTAGTTTATCACTAGAAATATATTTTTTTTTTGATTTTGAAACTTTTCAACACATTTCATAAATGTATCTACCGGTAGTTTATTATTAGAAATATATCTTTTCATTTTCTTTTTCAAACTTTTCAACACATTTCATAAATGTATATAGTTTATCATTAGAAATATGTTTTGTTTAAATTTTAAACTTTTCAACACATTTCATAAATGTATCTAGTTTATCATTAGAAATATATTTTTTTGATTTTCAAACTGTTCAATACATCTCATGAATGTATCTACCGGTAGAGTATCACTAGAAATATATTTTTTGATTTATTTTTCAAACGTTTCAACACATCTCATAAATGTATCTAGTTTATCATTAGAAATATATTTTTTGATTTTCTTTTTCAAACTTATCAACACATTTCATAAATGTATCTAGTTTATGATTAGAAATATATTTTTTGATTTTGATACTTTTCAACACATTTCATAAATGTATCTACCAGTAGTTTATTATTAGAAATATATATTTTTATTTTCTTGCTCAAACTTTTCAACACATTTCATAACTGAATATAGTTTATCATTAGAAATATATTTTTTTTATTTTCTTGTTCAAACTTTTCAACATATTTAATAAATGTATATAGTTTATCACTAGAAATATATTTTTTGATTTTCTTTTTCAAACTTTTCAACACATCTCATAAATGTATCTAGTTTATCATTAGAAATATATTTTTTAATTTTCAAACTTTTCAACACATTTCATAAATGTATCTAGTTTATGATTAGAAATATATTTTTTGATTTTGATACTTTTCAACACATTTCATAAATGTATCTACCAGTAGTTTATTATTAGAAATATATTTTTTGATTTTCTTTTTCAAACTTTTCAATACATCTCATAAATGTATCTACCTGTAGATTATCACTAGAAATATATATTTTTATTTTCTTGCTCAAACTTTTCAACACATTTCATAACTGAATATAGTTTATCATTAGAAATATTTTTTTTTTATTTTCTTGTTCAAACTTTTCAACATATTTAATAAATGTATATAGTTTATCACTAGAAATATATTTTTTGATTTTCTTTTTCAAACTTTTCAACACATCTCATAAATGTATCTAGTTTATCATTAGAAATATATTTTTTAATTTTCAAACTTTTCAACACATTTCATAAATGTATCTACCAGTAGTTTATTATTAGAAATATATTTTTTGATTTTCTTTTTCAAACTTTTCTATACATCTCATAAATGTATCTACTGGTAGATTATCACTAGAAATATATCTTGTCATTTTCTTTTTCAAACTTTTCAACACATTTCATAAATGTATATGGTAGTTTATCATTAGAAATATATTTTGTTTAAATTTTAAACTTTTCAACACATTTCATAAATGTATCTAGTTTATCACTAGAAATATATTTTTTTATTTTCTTTTCCAAACTTTTCAACACATTTCATAAATGTATCTAGTTTATCATTAGAAATATATTTTTTTGATTTTCAAACTTTTCAACACATTTCATAAGTGTATATCAATAGAAATTTTTATTTAATTTTTTTTTTCAAATTTTTCAACCTCATTTCATAAATGTATCTAATTTATCATTAGAAATATTTTTTTTGATTTTGAAACTTTTCAACACATTTCATAAATGTATCTACCGGTAGTTTATTATTAGAAATATATCTTTTCATTTTCTTTTTCAAACTTTTCAACACATTTCATAAATGTATCTAGTTTATCATTAGAAATATATTTTTTTGATTTTCAAACTGTTCAATACATCTCATGAATGTATCTACTGGTAGATTATCACTAGAAATATATCTTGTCATTTTCATTTTCAAACTTTTCAACACATTTCATAAATGTATATAGTTTATCACTAGAAATATATTTTTTGATTTTCTTTTTCAAACTTTTCAGCACATCTCATAAATGTATCTAGTTTATCATTAGAAATATATTTTTTAATTTTCAAACTTTTCAACACATTTCATAAATGTATCTACCAGTAGTTTATTATTAGAAATATATTTTTTGATTTTCTTTTTCAAACTTTTCAATACATCTCATAAATGTATCTACTGGTAGATTATCACTAGAAATATATCTTGTCATTTTCTTTTTCAAACTTTTCAACACATTTCATAAATGTATATGGTAGTTTATCATTAGAAATATATTTTGTTTAAATTTTAAACTTTTCAACACATTTCATAAATGTATCTAGTTTATCACTAGAAATATATTTTTTTATTTTATTTTCCAAACTTTTCAACACATTTCATAAATGTATCTAGTTTATCATTAGAAATATATTTTTTTGATTTTCAAACTTTCCAACACATTTCATAAGTGTATATCAATAGAAATTTTTATTTAATTTTTATTTTTCAAATTTTTCAACCTCATTTCATAAATGTATCTAATTTATCATTAGAAATATTTTTTTTGATTTTGAAACTTTTCAACACATTTCATAAATGTATCTACCGGTAGTTTATTATTAGAAATATATCTTTTCATTTTCTTTTTCAAACTTTTCAACACATTTCATAAATGTATATAGTTTATCATTAGAAATATGTTTTGTTTAAATTTTAAACTTTTCAACACATTTCATAAATGTATCTAGTTTATCATTAGAAATATATTTTTTTGATTTTCAAACTGTTCAATACATCTCATGAATGTATCTACCGGTAGAGTATCACTAGAAATATATTTTTTGATTTATTTTTCAAACGTTTCAACACATCTCATAAATGTATCTAGTTTATCATTAGAAATATATTTTTTGATTTTCTTTTTCAAACTTATCAACACATTTCATAAATGTATCTAGTTTATGATTAGAAATATATTTTTTGATTTTGATACTTTTCAACACATTTCATAAATGTATCTACCAGTAGTTTATTATTAGAAATATATTTTTTGATTTTCTTTTTCAAACTTTTCAATACATCTCATAAATGTATCTACCTGTAGATTATCACTAGAAATATATATTTTCATTTTCTTTTTCAAACTTTTTAACACATTTCATAAATGTATATAGTTTATCACTAGAAATATATTTTTTGATTTTCTTTTCCAAACTTTTCAACACATTTCATAAATGTATCTAGTTTATCACTAGAAATATATATTTTCATTTTCATTTTCAAACTTTTCAACACATTTCATAAATGTATATAGTTTATCATTAAGAATATTTTTATTTTTATTTTCTTGCTCAAACTTTTCAACACATTTCATAACTGAATATAGTTTATCATTAGAAATATGTTTTTTTTATTTTCTTGTTCAAACTTTTCAACATATTTAATAAATGTATATAGTTTAGCACTAGAAATATATTTTTTGATTTTCTTTTTCAAACTTTTCAACACATCTCATAAATGTATCTAGTTTATCATTAGAAATATATTTTTTAATTTTCAAACTTTTCAACACATTTCATAAATGTATCTACCAGTAGTTTATTATTAGAAATATATTTTTTGATTTTCTTTTTCAAACTTTTCAATACATCTCATAAATGTATCTACTGGTAGATTATCACTAGAAATATATCTTGTCATTTTCTTTTTCAAACTTTTCAACACATTTCATAAATGTATATGGTAGTTTATCATTAGAAATATATTTTGTTTAAATTTTAAACTTTTCAACACATTTCATAAATGTATCTAGTTTATCACTAGAAATATATTTTTTTATTTTCTTTTCCAAACTTTTCAACACATTTCATAAATGTATCTAGTTTATCATTAGAAATATATTTTTTTGATTTTCAAACTTTTCAACACATTTCATAAGTGTATATCAATAGAAATTTTTATTTAATTTTTTTTTTCAAATTTTTCAACCTCATTTCATAAATGTATCTAATTTATCATTAGAAATATTTTTTTTGATTTTGAAACTTTTCAACACATTTCATAAATGTATCTACCGGTAGTTTATTATTAGAAATATATCTTTTCATTTTCTTTTTCAAACTTTTCAACACATTTCATAAATGTATCTAGTTTATCATTAGAAATATATTTTTTTGATTTTCAAACTGTTCAATACATCTCATGAATGTATCTACTGGTAGATTATCACTAGAAATATATCTTGTCATTTTCATTTTCAAACTTTTCAACACATTTCATAAATGTATATAGTTTATCACTAGAAATATATTTTTTGATTTTCTTTTTCAAACTTTTCAACACATCTCATAAATGTATCTAGTTTATCATTAGAAATATATTTTTTAATTTTCAAACTTTTCAACACATTTCATAAATGTATCTACCAGTAGTTTATTATTAGAAATATATTTTTTGATTTTCTTTTTCAAACTTTTCAATACATCTCATAAATGTATCTACTGGTAGATTATCACTAGAAATATATCTAGTCATTTTCTTTTTCAAACTTTTCAACACATTTCATAAATGTATATGGTAGTTTATCATTAGAAATATATTTTGTTTAAATTTTAAACTTTTCAACACATTTCATAAATGTATCTAGTTTATCACTAGAAATATATTTTTTTATTTTATTTTCCAAACTTTTCAACACATTTCATAAATGTATCTAGTTTATCATTAGAAATATATTTTTTTGATTTTCAAACTTTCCAACACATTTCATAAGTGTATATCAATAGAAATTTTTATTTAATTTTTATTTTTCAAATTTTTCAACCTCATTTCATAAATGTATCTAATTTATCATTAGAAATATTTTTTTTGATTTTGAAACTTTTCAACACATTTCATAAATGTATCTACCGGTAGTTTATTATTAGAAATATATCTTTTCATTTTCTTTTTCAAACTTTTCAACACATTTCATAAATGTATATAGTTTATCATTAGAAATATGTTTTGTTTAAATTTTAAACTTTTCAACACATTTCATAAATGTATCTAGTTTATCATTAGAAATATATTTTTTTGATTTTCAAACTGTTCAATACATCTCATGAATGTATCTACCGGTAGAGTATCACTAGAAATATATTTTTTGATTTATTTTTCAAACGTTTCAACACATCTCATAAATGTATCTAGTTTATCATTAGAAATATATTTTTTGATTTTCTTTTTCAAACTTATCAACACATTTCATAAATGTATCTAGTTTATGATTAGAAATATATTTTTTGATTTTGATACTTTTCAACACATTTCATAAATGTATCTACCAGTAGTTTATTATTAGAAATATATTTTTTGATTTTCTTTTTCAAACTTTTCAATACATCTCATAAATGTATCTACCTGTAGATTATCACTAGAAATATATATTTTCATTTTCTTTTTCAAACTTTTTAACACATTTCATAAATGTATATAGTTTATCACTAGAAATATATTTTTTGATTTTCTTTTCCAAACTTTTCAACACATTTCATAAATGTATCTAGTTTATCACTAGAAATATATATTTTCATTTTCATTTTCAAACTTTTCAACACATTTCATAAATGTATATAGTTTATCATTAAGAATATTTTTATTTTTATTTTCTTGCTCAAACTTTTCAACACATTTCATAACTGAATATAGTTTATCATTAGAAATATGTTTTTTTTATTTTCTTGTTCAAACTTTTCAACATATTTAATAAATGTATATAGTTTAGCACTAGAAATATATTTTTTGATTTTCTTTTTCAAACTTTTCAACACATCTCATAAATGTATCTAGTTTATCATTAGAAATATATTTTTTAATTTTCAAACTTTTCAACACATTTCATAAATGTATCTACCAGTAGTTTATTATTAGAAATATATTTTTTGATTTTCTTTTTCAAACTTTTCAATACATCTCATAAATGTATCTACTGGTAGATTATCACTAGAAATATATCTTGTCATTTTCTTTTTCAAACTTTTCAACACATTTCATAAATGTATATGGTAGTTTATCATTAGAAATATATTTTGTTTAAATTTTAAACTTTTCAACACATTTCATAAATGTATCTAGTTTATCACTAGAAATATATTGTTTTATTTTCTTTTCCAAACTTTTCAACACATTTCATAAATGTATCTAGTTTATCATTAGAAATATATTTTTTTGATTTTCAAACTTTTCAACACATTTCATAAATGTATCTACCGGTAGTTTATTATTAGAAATATATCTTTTCATTTTCTTTTTCAAACTTTTCAACACATTTCATAAATGTATATAGTTTATCATTAGAAATATGTTTTGTTTAAATTTTAAACTTTTCAACACATTTCATAAATGTATCTAGTTTATCATTAGAAAAATATTTTTTTGATTTTCAAACTGTTCAATACATCTCATGAATGTATCTACCGGTAGAGTATCACTAGAAATATATTTTTTGATTTATTTTTCAAAAGTTTCAACACATCTCATAAATGTATCTAGTTTATCATTAGAAATATATTTTTTGATTTTCTTTTTCAAACTTATCAACACATTTCATAAATGTATCTAGTTTATGATTAGAAATATATTTTTTGATTTTGATACTTTTCAACACATTTCATAAATGTATCTACCAGTAGTTTATTATTAGAAATATTTTTTTTTATTTTATTTTTCAAACTTTTCAATACATCTCATAAATGTATCTACCGGTAGATTATCACTAGAAATATATCTTTTCATTTTCTTTTTCAAACTTTTCAACACATTTCATAAATGAATATAGTTTATCATTAAGAATTTTTTTTTTTATTTTCTTGTTCAAACTTTTCAACATATTTCATAAATGTATCTAGTTTATCACTAGAAATATATTTTTTGATTTTCTTTTTCAAACTTTTCAACACATCTCATAAATGTATCTAGTTTATCATTAGAAATATATTTTTTAATTTTCAAACTTTTCAACACATTTCATAAATGTATCTAGTTTATCACTAGAAATATATTTTTTGATTTTCTTTTTCAAACTTTTCAATACATCTCATAAATGTATCTACCTGTAGATTATCACTAGAAATATATATTTTCATTTTCTTTTTCAAACTTTTTAACACATTTCATAAATGTATATAGTTTATCACTAGAAATATATTTTTTGATTTTCTTTTCCAAACTTTTCAACACATTTCATAAATGTATCTAGTTTATCACTAGAAATATATATTTTCATTTTCATTTTCAAACTTTTCAACACATTTCATAAATGTATATAGTTTATCATTAAGAATATTTTTATTTTTATTTTCTTGCTCAAACTTTTCAACTCATTTCATAACTGAATATAGTTTATCATTAGAAATATGTTTTTTTTATTTTCTTGTTCAAACTTTTCAACATATTTAATAAATGTATATAGTTTAGCACTAGAAATATATTTTTTGATTTTCTTTTTCAAACTTTTCAACACATCTCATAAATGTATCTAGTTTATCATTAGAAATATATTTTTTAATTTTCAAACTTTTCAACACATTTCATAAATGTATCTACCAGTAGTTTATTATTAGAAATATATTTTTTGATTTTCTTTTTCAAACTTTTCAATACATCTCATAAATGTATCTACTGGTAGATTATCACTAGAAATATATCTTGTCATTTTCTTTTTCAAACTTTTCAACACATTTCATAAATGTATATGGTAGTTTATCATTAGAAATATATTTTGTTTAAATTTTAAACTTTTCAACACATTTCATAAATGTATCTAGTTTATCACTAGAAATATATTTTTTTATTTTCTTTTCCAAACTTTTCAACACATTTCATAAATGTATCTAGTTTATCATTAGAAATATATTTTTTTGATTTTCAAACTTTTCAACACATTTCATAAATGTATCTACCGGTAGTTTATTATTAGAAATATATCTTTTCATTTTCTTTTTCAAACTTTTCAACACATTTCATAAATGTATATAGTTTATCATTAGAAATATGTTTTGTTTAAATTTTAAACTTTTCAACACATTTCATAAATGTATCTAGTTTATCATTAGAAATATATTTTTTTGATTTTCAAACTGTTCAATACATCTCATGAATGTATCTACCGGTAGAGTATCACTAGAAATATATTTTTTGATTTATTTTTCAAAAGTTTCAACACATCTCATAAATGTATCTAGTTTATCATTAGAAATATATTTTTTGATTTTCTTTTTCAAACTTATCAACACATTTCATAAATGTATCTAGTTTATGATTAGAAATATATTTTTTGATTTTGATACTTTTCAACACATTTCATAAATGTATCTACCAGTAGTTTATTATTAGAAATATTTTTTTTTATTTTATTTTTCAAACTTTTCAATACATCTCATAAATGTATCTACCGGTAGATTATCACTAGAAATATATCTTTTCATTTTCTTTTTCAAACTTTTCAACACATTTCATAAATGAATATAGTTTATCATTAGAAATATATTTTTTTGATTTTCAAACTGTTCAATACATCTCATGAATGTATCTACCGGTAGAGTATCACTAGAAATATATTTTTTGATTTATTTTTCAAACGTTTCAACACATCTCATAAATGTATCTAGTTTATCATTAGAAATATATTTTTTGATTTTCTTTTTCAAACTTATCAACACATTTCATAAATGTATCTAGTTTATGATTAGAAATATATTTTTTGATTTTGATACTTTTCAACACATTTCATAAATGTATCTACCAGTAGTTTATTATTAGAAATATATTTTTTGATTTTCTTTTTCAAACTTTTCAATACATCTCATAAATGTATCTTACCTGTAGATTATCACTAGAAATATATATTTTCATTTTCTTTTTCAAACTTTTTAACACATTTCATAAATGTATATAGTTTATCACTAGAAATATATTTTTTGATTTTCTTTTCCAAACTTTTCAACACATTTCATAAATGTATCTAGTTTATCACTAGAAATATATATTTTCATTTTCATTTTCAAACTTTTCAACACATTTCATAAATGTATATAGTTTATCATTAAGAATATTTTTATTTTTATTTTCTTGCTCAAACTTTTCAACACATTTCATAACTGAATATAGTTTATCATTAGAAATATGTTTTTTTTATTTTCTTGTTCAAACTTTTCAACATATTTAATAAATGTATATAGTTTAGCACTAGAAATATATTTTTTGATTTTCTTTTTCAAACTTTTCAACACATCTCATAAATGTATCTAGTTTATCATTAGAAATATATTTTTTAATTTTCAAACTTTTCAACACATTTCATAAATGTATCTACCAGTAGTTTATTATTAGAAATATATTTTTTGATTTTCTTTTTCAAACTTTTCAATACATCTCATAAATGTATCTACTGGTAGATTATCACTAGAAATATATCTTGTCATTTTCTTTTTCAAACTTTTCAACACATTTCATAAATGTATATGGTAGTTTATCATTAGAAATATATTTTGTTTAAATTTTAAACTTTTCAACACATTTCATAAATGTATCTAGTTTATCACTAGAAATATATTGTTTTATTTTCTTTTCCAAACTTTTCAACACATTTCATAAATGTATCTAGTTTATCATTAGAAATATATTTTTTTGATTTTCAAACTTTTCAACACATTTCATAAATGTATCTACCGGTAGTTTATTATTAGAAATATATCTTTTCATTTTCTTTTTCAAACTTTTCAACACATTTCATAAATGTATATAGTTTATCATTAGAAATATGTTTTGTTTAAATTTTAAACTTTTCAACACATTTCATAAATGTATCTAGTTTATCATTAGAAATATATTTTTTTGATTTTCAAACTGTTCAATACATCTCATGAATGTATCTACCGGTAGAGTATCACTAGAAATATATTTTTTGATTTATTTTTCAAAAGTTTCAACACATCTCATAAATGTATCTAGTTTATCATTAGAAATATATTTTTTGATTTTCTTTTTCAAACTTATCAACACATTTCATAAATGTATCTAGTTTATGATTAGAAATATATTTTTTGATTTTGATACTTTTCAACACATTTCATAAATGTATCTACCAGTAGTTTATTATTAGAAATATTTTTTTTAATTTTATTTTTCAAACTTTTCAATACATCTCATAAATGTATCTACCGGTAGATTATCACTAGAAATATATCTTTTCATTTTCTTTTTCAAACTTTTCAACACATTTCATAAATGAATATAGTTTATCATTAAGAATTTTTTTTTTTATTTTCTTGTTCAAACTTTTCAACATATTTCATAAATGTATCTAGTTTATCACTAGAAATATATTTTTTGATTTTCTTTTTCAAACTTTTCAACACATCTCATAAATGTATCTAGTTTATCATTAGAAATATATTTTTTAATTTTCAAACTTTTCAACACATTTCATAAATGTATCTAGTTTATCACTAGAAATATATTTTTTGATTTTCTTTTTCAAACTTTTCAATACATCTCATAAATGTATCTACCTGTAGATTATCACTAGAAATATATATTTTCATTTTCTTTTTCAAACTTTTTAACACATTTCATAAATGTATATAGTTTATCACTAGAAATATATTTTTTGATTTTCTTTTCCAAACTTTTCAACACATTTCATAAATGTATCTAGTTTATCACTAGAAATATATATTTTCATTTTCATTTTCAAACTTTTCAACACATTTCATAAATGTATATAGTTTATCATTAAGAATATTTTTATTTTTATTTTCTTGCTCAAACTTTTCAACTCATTTCATAACTGAATATAGTTTATCATTAGAAATATGTTTTTTTTATTTTCTTGTTCAAACTTTTCAACATATTTAATAAATGTATATAGTTTAGCACTAGAAATATATTTTTTGATTTTCTTTTTCAAACTTTTCAACACATCTCATAAATGTATCTAGTTTATCATTAGAAATATATTTTTTAATTTTCAAACTTTTCAACACATTTCATAAATGTATCTACCAGTAGTTTATTATTAGAAATATATTTTTTGATTTTCTTTTTCAAACTTTTCAATACATCTCATAAATGTATCTACTGGTAGATTATCACTAGAAATATATCTTGTCATTTTCTTTTTCAAACTTTTCAACACATTTCATAAATGTATATGGTAGTTTATCATTAGAAATATATTTTGTTTAAATTTTAAACTTTTCAACACATTTCATAAATGTATCTAGTTTATCACTAGAAATATATTTTTTTATTTTCTTTTCCAAACTTTTCAACACATTTCATAAATGTATCTAGTTTATCATTAGAAATATATTTTTTTGATTTTCAAACTTTTCAACACATTTCATAAATGTATCTACCGGTAGTTTATTATTAGAAATATATCTTTTCATTTTCTTTTTCAAACTTTTCAACACATTTCATAAATGTATATAGTTTATCATTAGAAATATGTTTTGTTTAAATTTTAAACTTTTCAACACATTTCATAAATGTATCTAGTTTATCATTAGAAATATATTTTTTTGATTTTCAAACTGTTCAATACATCTCATGAATGTATCTACCGGTAGAGTATCACTAGAAATATATTTTTTGATTTATTTTTCAAAAGTTTCAACACATCTCATAAATGTATCTAGTTTATCATTAGAAATATATTTTTTGATTTTCTTTTTCAAACTTATCAACACATTTCATAAATGTATCTAGTTTATGATTAGAAATATATTTTTTGATTTTGATACTTTTCAACACATTTCATAAATGTATCTACCAGTAGTTTATTATTAGAAATATTTTTTTTTATTTTATTTTTCAAACTTTTCAATACATCTCATAAATGTATCTACCGGTAGATTATCACTAGAAATATATCTTTTCATTTTCTTTTTCAAACTTTTCAACACATTTCATAAATGAATATAGTTTATCATTAAGAATATTTTTATTTTTATTTTCTTGCTCAAACTTTTCAACACATTTCATAACTGAATATAGTTTATCATTAGAAATATGTTTTTTTTATTTTCTTGTTCAAACTTTTCAACATATTTAATAAATGTATCTAGTTTAGCACTAGAAATATATTTTTTGATTTTCTTTTTCAAACTTTTCAACACATCTCATAAATGTATCTAGTTTATCATTAGAAATATATTTTTTAATTTTCAAACTTTTCAACACATTTCATAAATGTATCTACCAGTAGTTTATTATTAGAAATATATTTTTTGATTTTCTTTTTCAAACTTTTCAATACATCTCATAAATGTATCTACTGGTAGATTATCACTAGAAATATATCTTGTCATTTTCTTTTTCAAACTTTTCAACACATTTCATAAATGTATATGGTAGTTTATCATTAGAAATATATTTTGTTTAAATTTTAAACTTTTCAACACATTTCATAAATGTATCTAGTTTATCACTAGAAATATATTTTTTTATTTTCTTTTCCAAACTTTTCAACACATTTCATAAATGTATCTAGTTTATCATTAGAAATATATTTTTTTGATTTTCAAACTTTTCAACACATTTCATAAATGTATCTACCGGTAGTTTATTATTAGAAATATATCTTTTCATTTTCTTTTTCAAACTTTTCAACACATTTCATAAATGTATATAGTTTATCATTAGAAATATGTTTTGTTTAAATTTTAAACTTTTCAACACATTTCATAAATGTATCTAGTTTATCATTAGAAATATATTTTTTTGATTTTCAAACTGTTCAATACATCTCATGAATGTATCTACCGGTAGAGTATCACTAGAAATATATTTTTTGATTTATTTTTCAAAAGTTTCAACACATCTCATAAATGTATCTAGTTTATCATTAGAAATATATTTTTTGATTTTCTTTTTCAAACTTATCAACACATTTCATAAATGTATCTAGTTTATGATTAGAAATATATTTTTTGATTTTGATACTTTTCAACACATTTCATAAATGTATCTACCAGTAGTTTATTATTAGAAATATTTTTTTTTATTTTATTTTTCAAACTTTTCAATACATCTCATAAATGTATCTACCGGTAGATTATCACTAGAAATATATCTTTTCATTTTCTTTTTCAAACTTTTCAACACATTTCATAAATGAATATAGTTTATCATTAAGAATTTTTTTTTTTATTTTCTTGTTCAAACTTTTCAACATATTTCATAAATGTATCTAGTTTATCACTAGAAATATATTTTTTGATTTTCTTTTCCAAACTTTTCAACACATTTCATAAATGTATCTAGTTTATCATTAGAAATATATTTTTATTTTCTTTTTCAAACTTTTCAACATATTTCATAAATGTATCTAGTTTATCACTAGAAATATATTTTTTGATTTTCTTTTTCAAACTTTTCAATACATCTCATAAATGTATCTACCTGTAGATTATCACTAGAAATATATATTTTCATTTTCTTTTTCAAACTTTTTAACACATTTCATAAATGTATATAGTTTATCACTAGAAATATATTTTTTGATTTTCTTTTCCAAACTTTTCAACACATTTCATAAATGTATCTAGTTTATCACTAGAAATATATATTTTCATTTTCATTTTCAAACTTTTCAACACATTTCATAAATGTATATAGTTTATCATTAAGAATATTTTTATTTTTATTTTCTTGCTCAAACTTTTCAACACATTTCATAACTGAATATAGTTTATCATTAGAAATATGTTTTTTTTATTTTCTTGTTCAAACTTTTCAACATATTTAATAAATGTATATAGTTTAGCACTAGAAATATATTTTTTGATTTTCTTTTTCAAACTTTTCAACACATCTCATAAATGTATCTAGTTTATCATTAGAAATATATTTTTTAATTTTCAAACTTTTCAACACATTTCATAAATGTATCTACCAGTAGTTTATTATTAGAAATATATTTTTTGATTTTCTTTTTCAAACTTTTCAATACATCTCATAAATGTATCTACTGGTAGATTATCACTAGAAATATATCTTGTCATTTTCTTTTTCAAACTTTTCAACACATTTCATAAATGTATATGGTAGTTTATCATTAGAAATATATTTTGTTTAAATTTTAAACTTTTCAACACATTTCATAAATGTATCTAGTTTATCACTAGAAATATATTTTTTTATTTTCTTTTCCAAACTTTTCAACACATTTCATAAATGTATCTAGTTTATCATTAGAAATATATTTTTTTGATTTTCAAACTTTTCAACACATTTCATAAATGTATCTACCGGTAGTTTATTATTAGAAATATATCTTTTCATTTTCTTTTTCAAACTTTTCAACACATTTCATAAATGTATATAGTTTATCATTAGAAATATGTTTTGTTTAAATTTTAAACTTTTCAACACATTTCATAAGTGTATATCAATAGAAATTTTTATTTAATTTTTTTTTTTTCAAATTTTTCAACCTCATTTCATAAATGTATCTAATTTATCATTAGAAATATTTTTTTTGATTTTGAAACTTTTCAACACATTTCATAAATGTATCTACCGGTAGTTTATTATTAGAAATATATCTTTTCATTTTCTTTTTCAAACTTTTCAACACATTTCATAAATGTATATAGTTTATCATTAGAAATATGTTTTGTTTAAATTTTAAACTTTTCAACACATTTCATAAATGTATCTAGTTTATCATTAGAAATATATTTTTTTGATTTTCAAACTGTTCAATACATCTCATGAATGTATCTACCGGTAGAGTATCACTAGAAATATATTTTTTGATTTATTTTTCAAAAGTTTCAACACATCTCATAAATGTATCTAGTTTATCATTAGAAATATATTTTTTGATTTTCTTTTTCAAACTTATCAACACATTTCATAAATGTATCTAGTTTATGATTAGAAATATATTTTTTGATTTTGATACTTTTCAACACATTTCATAAATGTATCTACCAGTAGTTTATTATTAGAAATATTTTTTTTTATTTTATTTTTCAAACTTTTCAATACATCTCATAAATGTATCTACCGGTAGATTATCACTAGAAATATATCTTTTCATTTTCTTTTTCAAACTTTTCAACACATTTCATAAATGAATATAGTTTATCATTAAGAATTTTTTTTTTTATTTTCTTGTTCAAACTTTTCAACATATTTCATAAATGTATCTAGTTTATCACTAGAAATATATTTTTTTTTTGATTTTGAAACTTTTCAACACATTTCATAAATGTATCTACCGGTAGTTTATTATTAGAAATATATCTTTTCATTTTCTTTTTCAAACTTTTCAACACATTTCATAAATGTATATAGTTTATCATTAGAAATATGTTTTGTTTAAATTTTAAACTTTTCAACACATTTCATAAATGTATCTAGTTTATCATTAGAAACATATTTTTTTGATTTTCAAACTGTTCAATACATCTCATGAATGTATCTACCGGTAGAGTATCACTAGAAATATATTTTTTGATTTATTTTTCAAACGTTTCAACACATCTCATAAATGTATCTAGTTTATCATTAGAAATATATTTTTTGATTTTCTTTTTCAAACTTATCAACACATTTCATAAATGTATCTAGTTTATGATTAGAAATATATTTTTTGATTTTGATACTTTTCAACACATTTCATAAATGTATCTACCAGTAGTTTATTATTAGAAATATATATTTTTATTTTCTTGCTCAAACTTTTCAACACATTTCATAACTGAATATAGTTTATCATTAGAAATATATTTTTTTTATTTTCTTGTTCAAACTTTTCAACATATTTAATAAATGTATATAGTTTATCACTAGAAATATATTTTTTGATTTTCTTTTTCAAACTTTTCAACACATCTCATAAATGTATCTAGTTTATCATTAGAAATATATTTTTTAATTTTCAAACTTTTCAACACATTTCATAAATGTATCTAGTTTATGATTAGAAATATATTTTTTGATTTTGATACTTTTCAACACATTTCATAAATGTATCTACCAGTAGTTTATTATTAGAAATATATTTTTTGATTTTCTTTTTCAAACTTTTCAATACATCTCATAAATGTATCTACCTGTAGATTATCACTAGAAATATATATTTTTATTTTCTTGCTCAAACTTTTCAACACATTTCATAACTGAATATAGTTTATCATTAGAAATATTTTTTTTTTATTTTCTTGTTCAAACTTTTCAACATATTTAATAAATGTATATAGTTTATCACTAGAAATATATTTTTTGATTTTCTTTTTCAAACTTTTCAACACATCTCATAAATGTATCTAGTTTATCATTAGAAATATATTTTTTAATTTTCAAACTTTTCAATACATCTCATAAATGTATCTACTGGTAGATTATCACTAGAAATATATCTTGTCATTTTCTTTTTCAAACTTTTCAACACATTTCATAAATGTATATGGTAGTTTATCATTAGAAATATATTTTGTTTAAATTTTAAACTTTTCAACACATTTCATAAATGTATCTAGTTTATCACTAGAAATATATTTTTTTATTTTCTTTTCCAAACTTTTCAACACATTTCATAAATGTATCTAGTTTATCATTAGAAATATATTTTTTTGATTTGCAAACTTTCCAACACATTTCATAAGTGTATATCAATAGAAATTTTTCTTTAATTTTTTTTTTCAAATTTTTCAACCTCATTTCATAAATGTATCTAATTTATCATTAGAAATATTTTTTTTGATTTTGAAACTTTTCAACACATTTCATAAATGTATCTACCGGTAGTTTATTATTAGAAATATATCTTTTCATTTTCTTTTTCAAACTTTTCAACACATTTCATAAATGTATATAGTTTATCATTAGAAATATGTTTTGTTTAAATTTTAAACTTTTCAACACATTTCATAAATGTATCTAGTTTATCATTAGAAATATATTTTTTTGATTTTCAAACTGTTCAATACATCTCATGAATGTATCTACCGGTAGAGTATCACTAGAAATATATTTTTTGATTTATTTTTCAAACGTTTCAACACATCTCATAAATGTATCTAGTTTATCATTAGAAATATATTTTTTGATTTTCTTTTTCAAACTTATCAACACATTTCATAAATGTATCTAGTTTATGATTAGAAATATATTTTTTGATTTTGATACTTTTCAACACATTTCATAAATGTATCTACCAGTAGTTTATTATTAGAAATATATTTTTTGATTTTCTTTTTCAAACTTTTCAATACATCTCATAAATGTATCTACCTGTAGATTATCACTAGAAATATATATTTTTATTTTCTTGCTCAAACTTTTCAACACATTTCATAACTGAATATAGTTTATCATTAGAAATATTTTTTTTTTATTTTCTTGTTCAAACTTTTCAACATATTTAATAAATGTATATAGTTTATCACTAGAAATATATTTTTTGATTTTCTTTTTCAAACTTTTCAACACATCTCATAAATGTATCTAGTTTATCATTAGAAATATATTTTTTAATTTTCAAACTTTTCAACACATTTCATAAATGTATCTACCAGTCGTTTATTATTAGAAATATATTTTTTGGTTTTCTTTTTCAAACTTTTCAATACATCTCATAAATGTATCTACTGGTAGATTATCACTAGAAATATATCTTGTCATTTTCATTTTCAAACTTTTCAACACATTTCATAAATGTATATAGTTTATCACTAGAAATATATTTTTTGATTTTCTTTTTCAAACTTTTCAACACATTTCATAAATGTATCTAGTTTATCACTAGAAATATATTTTTTTATTTTATTTTCCAAACTTTTCAACACATTTCATAAATGTATCTAGTTTATCATTAGAAATATATTTTTTTGATTTTCAAACTTTCCAACACATTTCATAAGTGTATATCAATAGAAATTTTTATTTAATTTTTTTTTCAAATTTTTCAACCTCATTTCATAAATGTATCTAATTTATCATTAGAAATATTTTTTTTGATTTGAAACTTTTCAACACATTTCATAAATGTATCTACCGGTAGTTTATTATTAGAAATATATCTTTTCATTTTCTTTTTCAAACTTTTCAACACATTTCATAAATGTATATAGTTTATCATTAGAAATATGTTTTGTTTAAATTTTAAACTTTTCAACACATTTCATAAATGTATCTAGTTTATCATTAGAAATATATTTTTTTGATTTTCAAACTGTTCAATACATCTCATGAATGTATCTACCGGTAGAGTATCACTAGAAATATATTTTTTGATTTATTTTTCAAACGTTTCAACACATCTCATAAATGTATCTAGTTTATCATTAGAAATATATTTTTTGATTTTCTTTTTCAAACTTATCAACACATTTCATAAATGTATCTAGTTTATGATTAGAAATATATTTTTTGATTTTGATACTTTTCAACACATTTCATAAATGTATCTACCAGTAGTTTATTATTAGAAATATATTTTTTTATTTCCTTTTTCAAACTTTTCAATACATCTCATAAATGTATCTACCTGTAGATTATCACTAGAAATATATATTTTTATTTTCTTGCTCAAACTTTTCAACACATTTCATAACAGAATATAGTTTATCATTAGAAATATATTTTGTTTAAATTTTAAACTTTTCAACACATTTCATAAATGTATCTAGTTTATCACTAGAAATATATTTTTTTATTTTCTTTTCCAAACTTTTCAACACATTTCATAAATGTATCTAGTTTATCATTAGAAATATATTTTTATTTTCTTTTTCAAACTTTTCAACATATTTCATAAATGTATCTAGTTTATCACTAGAAATATATTTTTTGATTTTCTTTTCCAAACTTTTCAACACATTTCATAAATGTATCTAGTTTATCATTAGAAATATATTTTTTAATTTTCAAACTTTTCAACACATTTCATAAATGTATCTACCAGTAGTTTATTATTAGAAATATATTTTTTGATTTTCTTTTTCAAACTTTTCAATACATCTCATAAATGTATCTACTGGTAGATTATCACTAGAAATATGTCTTGTCATTTTCTTTTTCAAACTTTTCAACACATTTCATAAATGTATATAGTAGTTTATCATAAGAAATATATTTTGTTTAAATTTTAAACTTTTCAACACATTTCATAAATGTATCTAGTTTATCACTAGAAATATATTTTTTTATTTTCTTTTCCAAACTTTTCAACACATTTCATAAATGTATCTAGTTTATCATTAGAAATATATTTTTTTGATTTGCAAACTTTCCAACACATTTCATAAGTGTATATCAATAGAAATTTTTATTTAATTTTTTTTTTCAAATTTTTCAACCTCATTTCATAAATGTATCTAATTTATCATTAGAAATATTTTTTTTGATTTTGAAACTTTTCAACACATTTCATAAATGTATCTACCGATAGTTTATTATTAGAAATATATCTTTTCATTTTCTTTTTCAAACTTTTCAACACATTTCATAAATGTATATAGTTTATCATTAGAAATATGTTTTGTTTAAATTTTAAACTTTTCAACACATTTCATAAATGTATCTAGTTTATCATTAGAAATATATTTTTTTGATTTTCAAACTGTTCAATACATCTCATGAATGTATCTACCGGTAGAGTATCACTAGAAATATATTTTTTGATTTATTTTTCAAACGTTTCAACACATCTCATAAATGTATCTAGTTTATCATTAGAAATATATTTTTTGATTTTCTTTTTCAAACTTATCAACACATTTCATAAATGTATCTAGTTTATGATTAGAAATATATTTTTTGATTTTGATACTTTTCAACACATTTCATAAATGTATCTACCAGTAGTTTATTATTAGAAATATATTTTTTGATTTTCTTTTTCAAACTTTTCAATACATCTCATAAATGTATCTACCTGTAGATTATCACTAGAAATATATATTTTTATTTTCTTGCTCAAACTTTTCAACACATTTCATAACTGAATATAGTTTATCATTAGAAATATTTTTTTTTTATTTTCTTGTTCAAACTTTTCAACATATTTAATAAATGTATATAGTTTATCACTAGAAATATATTTTTTGATTTTCTTTTTCAAACTTTTCAACACATCTCATAAATGTATCTAGTTTATCATTAGAAATATATTTTTTAATTTTCAAACTTTTCAACACATTTCATAAATGTATCTACCAGTCGTTTATTATTAGAAATATATTTTTTGATTTTCTTTTTCAAACTTTTCAATACATCTCATAAATGTATCTACTGGTAGATTATCACTAGAAATATATCTTGTCATTTTCATTTTCAAACTTTTCAACACATTTCTTAAATGTATATAGTTTATCACTAGAAATATATTTTTTGATTTTCTTTTTCAAACTTTTCAACACATCTCATAAATGTATCTAGTTTATCATTAGAAATATATTTTTTAATTTTCAAACTTTTCAACACATTTCATAAATGTATCTACCAGTAGTTTATTATTAGAAATATATTTTTTGATTTTCTTTTTCAAACTTTTCAATACATCTCATAAATGTATCTACTGGTAGATTATCACTAGAAATATATCTTGTCATTTTCTTTTTCAAACTTTTCAACACATTTCATAAATGTATATGGTAGTTTATCATTAGAAATATATTTTGTTTAAATTTTAAACTTTTCAACACATTTCATAAATGTATCTAGTTTATCACTAGAAATATATTTTTTTATTTTCTTTTCCAAACTTTTCAACACATTTCATAAATGTATCTAGTTTATCATTAGAAATATATTTTTTTGATTTGCAAACTTTCCAACACATTTCATAAGTGTATATCAATAGAAATTTTTCTTTAATTTTTTTTTTCAAATTTTTCAACCTCATTTCATAAATGTATCTAATTTATCATTAGAAATATTTTTTTTGATTTTGAAACTTTTCAACACATTTCATAAATGTATCTACCGGTAGTTTATTATTAGAAATATATCTTTTCATTTTCTTTTTCAAACTTTTCAACACATTTCATAAATGTATATAGTTTATCATTAGAAATATGTTTTGTTTAAATTTTAAACTTTTCAACACATTTCATAAATGTATCTAGTTTATCATTAGAAATATATTTTTTTGATTTTCAAACTGTTCAATACATCTCATGAATGTATCTACCGGTAGAGTATCACTAGAAATATATTTTTTGATTTATTTTTCAAACGTTTCAACACATCTCATAAATGTATCTAGTTTATCATTAGAAATATATTTTTTAATTTTCAAACTTTTCAACACATTTCATAAATGTATCTACCAGTCGTTTATTATTAGAAATATATTTTTTGATTTTCTTTTTCAAACTTTTCAATACATCTCATAAATGTATCTACTGGTAGATTATCACTAGAAATATATCTTGTCATTTTCATTTTCAAACTTTTCAACACATTTCATAAATGTATATAGTTTATCACTAGAAATATATTTTTTGATTTTCTTTTTCAAACTTTTCAACACATCTCATAAATGTATCTAGTTTATCATTAGAAATATATTTTTTAATTTTCAAACTTTTCAACACATTTCATAAATGTATCTACCAGTAGTTTATTATTAGAAATATATTTTTTTATTTTCTTTTTCAAACTTTTCAATACATCTCATAAATGTATATAGTTTATCATTAAGAATATTTTTATTTTCTTGCTCAAACTTTTCAACACATTTCATAACTGAATAGTTTATCATTAGAAATATATTTTTTTTATTTTCTTGTTCAAACTTTTCAACATATTTAATAAATGTATATAGTTTATCACTAGAAATATATTTTTTGATTTTCTTTTTCAAACTTTTCAACACATCTCATAAATGTATCTAGTTTATCATTAGAAATATATTTTTTAATTTTTAACTTTTCAACACATTTCATAAATGTATCTACCAGTAGTTTATTATTA
This sequence comes from Meghimatium bilineatum, assembly GCA_034231615.1. Taxonomy (NCBI): domain Eukaryota; kingdom Metazoa; phylum Mollusca; class Gastropoda; order Stylommatophora; family Philomycidae; genus Meghimatium; species Meghimatium bilineatum. Next base: position 36,526,368 of record CM067305.1, on the reverse strand, counting down.
GAAATATATTTTTTGATTTTCTTTTTCAAACTTTTCAATACATCTCATAAATGTATCTACTGGTAGATTATCACTAGAAATATATCTTGTCATTTTCTTTTTCAAACTTTTCAACACATTTCATAAATGTATATGGTAGTTTATCATTAGAAATATATTTTGTTTAAATTTTAAACTTTTCAATACATTTCATAAATGTATCTAGTTTATCACTAGAAATATATTTTTTTATTTTCTTTTCCAAACTTTTCAACACATTTCATAAATGTATCTAGTTTATCATTAGAAATATATTTTTTTGATTTTCAAACTTTCCAACACATTTCATAAGTGTATATCAATAGAAATTTTTATTTAATTTTTTTTTTTTCAAATTTTTCAACCTCATTTCATAAATGTATCTAATTTATCATTAGAAATATTTTTTTTGATTTTGAAACTTTTCAACACATTTCATAAATGTATCTACCGGTAGTTTATTATTAGAAATATATCTTTTCATTTTCTTTTTCAAACTTTTCAACACATTTCATAAATGTATATAGTTTATCATTAGAAATATGTTTTGTTTAAATTTTAAACTTTTCAACACATTTCATAAATGTATCTAGTTTATCATTAGAAATATATTTTTTTGATTTTCAAACTGTTCAATACATCTCATGAATGTATCTACCGGTAGAGTATCACTAGAAATATATTTTTTGATTTATTTTTCAAACGTTTCAACACATCTCATAAATGTATCTAGTTTATCATTAGAAATATATTTTTTGATTTTCTTTTTCAAACTTATCAACACATTTCATAAATGTATCTAGTTTATGATTAGAAATATATTTTTTGATTTTGATACTTTTCAACACATTTCATAAATGTATCTACCAGTAGTTTATTATTAGAAATATATTTTTTGATTTTCTTTTTCAAACTTTTCAATACATCTCATAAATGTATCTACCTGTAGATTATCACTAGAAATATATATTTTTATTTTCTTGCTCAAACTTTTCAACACATTTCATAACTGAATATAGTTTATCATTAGAAATATTTTTTTTTATTTTCTTGTTCAAACTTTTCAACATATTTAATAAATGTATATAGTTTATCACTAGAAATATATTTTTTGATTTTCTTTTTCAAACTTTTCAACACATCTCATAAATGTATCTAGTTTATCATTAGAAATATATTTTTTAATTTTCAAACTTTTCAACACATTTCATAAATGTATCTACCAGTAGTTTATTATTAGAAATATATTTTTTGATTTTCTTTTTCAAACTTTTCAATACATCTCATAAATGTATCTACTGGTAGATTATCACTAGAAATATATCTTGTCATTTTCATTTTCAAACTTTTCAACACATTTCATAAATGTATATAGTTTATCACTAGAAATATATTTTTTGATTTTCTTTTTCAAACTTTTCAACACATCTCATAAATGTATCTAGTTTATCATTAGAAATATATTTTTTAATTTTCAAACTTTTCAACACATTTCATAAATGTATCTACCAGTAGTTTATTATTAGAAATATATTTTTTGATTTTCTTTTTCAAACTTTTCAATACATCTCATAAATGTATATAGTTTATCATTAACAATATTTTTATTTTCTTGCTCAAACTTTTCAACACATTTCATAACTGAATATAGTTTATCGTTTATAGTTTAGAAATATATTTTTTGATTTTCTTTTTCAAACTTTTCAATACATCTCATAAATGTATCTACCTGTAGATTATCACTAGAAATATATATTTTTATTTTCTTGCTCGAACTTTTCAACACATTTCAACACATTTCATAAATGTATATAGTTTATCATTAGAAATATGTTTTGTTTAAATTTTAAACTTTTCAACACATTTCATAAATGTATCTAGTTTATCATTAGAAATATATTTTTTAAACAGATTTTCAAACTGTTCAATACATCTCATGAATGTATCTACCGGTAGAGTATCACTAGAAATATATTTTTTGATTTATTTTTCAAACGTTTCAACACATCTCATAAATGTATCTAGTTTATCATTAGAAATATATTTTTTGATTTTCTTTTTCAAACTTATCAACACATTTCATAAATGTATCTAGTTTATGATTAGAAATATATTTTTTGATTTTGATACTTTTCAACACATTTCATAAATGTATCTACCAGTAGTTTATTATTAGAAATATATTTTTTGATTTTCTTTTTCAAACTTTTCAATACATCTCATAAATGTATCTACCTGTAGATTATCACTAGAAATATATATTTTTATTTTCTTGCTCAAACTTTTCAACACATTTCATAACTGAATATAGTTTATCATTAGAAATATTTTTTTTTTATTTTCTTGTTCAAACTTTTCAACATATTTAATAAATGTATATAGTTTATCACTAGAAATATATTTTTTGATTTTCTTTTTCAAACTTTTCAACACATCTCATAAATGTATCTAGTTTATCATTAGAAATATATTTTTTAATTTTCAAACTTTTCAACACATTTCATAAATGTATCTACCAGTCGTTTATTTTTAGAAATATATTTTTTGATTTTCTTTTTCAAACTTTTCAATACATCTCATAAATGTATCTACTGGTAGATTATCACTAGAAATATATCTTGTCATTTTCATTTTCAAACTTTTCAACACATTTCATAAATGTATATAGTTTATCACTAGAAATATATTTTTTGATTTTCTTTTTCAAACTTTTCAACACATCTCATAAATGTATCTAGTTTATCATTAGAAATATATTTTTTAATTTTCAAACTTTTCAACACATTTCATAAATGTATCTACCAGTAGTTTATTATTAGAAATATATTTTTTTATTTTCTTTTTCAAACTTTTCAATACATCTCATAAATTTATATAGTTTATCATTAACAATATTTTTATTTTCTTGCTCAAACTTTTCAACACATTTCATAACTGAATATAGTTTATCATTAGAAATATATTTTTTTTATTTTCTTGTTCAAACTTTTCAACATATTTAATAAATGTATATAGTTTATCACTAGAAATATATTTTTTGATTTTCTTTTTCAAACTTTTCAACACATCTCATAAATGTATCTAGTTTATCATTAGAAATATATTTTTTAATTTTTAACTTTTCAACACATTTCATAAATGTATCTACCAGTAGTTTATTATTAGAAATATATTTTTTGATTTTCTTTTTCAAACTTTTCAATACATCTCATAAATGTATCTACTGGTAGATTATCACTAGAAATATATCTTGTCATTTTCTTTTTCAAACTTTTCAACACATTTCATAAATGTATATGGTAGTTTATCATTAGAAATATATTTTGTTTAAATTTTAAACTTTTCAACACATTTCATAAATGTATCTAGTTTATCACTAGAAATATATTTTTTTATTTTCTTTTCCAAACTTTTCAACACATTTCATAAATGTATCTAGTTTATCATTAGAAATATATTTTTTTGATTTTCAAACTTTCCAACACATTTCATAAGTGTATATCAATAGAAATTTTTCTTTAATTTTTTTTTTTCAAATTTTTCAACCTCATTTCATAAATGTATCTAATTTATCATTAGAAATATTTTTTTTGATTTTGAAACTTTTCAACACATTTCATAAATGTATCTACCGGTAGTTTATTATTAGAAATATATCTTTTCATTTTCTTTTTCAAACTTTTCAACACATTTCATAAATGTATATAGTTTATCATTAGAAATATGTTTTGTTTAAATTTTAAACTTTTCAACACATTTCATAAATGTATCTAGTTTATCATTAGAAATATATTTTTTTGATTTTCAAACTGTTCAATACATCTCATGAATGTATCTACCGGTAGAGTATCACTAGAAATATATTTTTTGATTTATTTTTCAAACGTTTCAACACATCTCATAAATGTATCTAGTTTATCATTAGAAATATATTTTTTGATTTTCTTTTTCAAACTTATCAACACATTTCATAAATGTATCTAGTTTATGATTAGAAATATATTTTTTGATTTTGATACTTTTCAACACATTTCATAAATGTATCTACCAGTAGTTTATTATTAGAAATATATTTTTTGATTTTCTTTTTCAAACTTTTCAATACATCTCATAAATGTATCTACCTGTAGATTATCACTAGAAATATATATTTTTATTTTCTTGCTCAAACTTTTCAACACATTTCATAACTGAATATAGTTTATCATTAGAAATATTTTTTTTTATTTTCTTGTTCAAACTTTTCAACATATTTAATAAATGTATATAGTTTATCACTAGAAATATATTTTTTGATTTTCTTTTTCAAACTTTTCAACACATCTCATAAATGTATCTAGTTTATCATTAGAAATATATTTTTTAATTTTCAAACTTTTCAACACATTTCATAAATGTATCTACCAGTAGTTTATTATTAGAAATATATTTTTTGATTTTCTTTTTCAAACTTTTCAATACATCTCATAAATGTATCTACTGGTAGATTATCACTAGAAATATATCTTGTCATTTTCATTTTCAAACTTTTCAACACATTTCATAAATGTATATAGTTTATCACTAGAAATATATTTTTTGATTTTCTTTTTCAAACTTTTCAATACATCTCATAAATGTATCTACTGGTAGATTATCACTAGAAATATATCTTGTCATTTTCGTTTTCAAACTTTTCAACACATTTCATAAATGTATATGGTAGTTTATCATTAGAAATATATTTTGTTTAAATTTTAAACTTTTCAACACATTTCATAAATGTATCTAGTTTATCACTAGAAATATATTTTTTTATTTTCTTTTCCAAACTTTTCAACACATTTCATAAATGTATCTAGTTTATCATTAGAAATATATTTTTTTGATTTGCAAACTTTCCAACACATTTCATAAGTGTATATCAATAGAAATTTTTCTTTAATTTTTTTTTTCAAATTTTTCAACCTCATTTCATAAATGTATCTAATTTATCATTAGAAATATTTTTTTTGATTTTGAAACTTTTCAACACATTTCATAAATGTATCTACCGGTAGTTTATTATTAGAAATATATCTTTTCATTTTCTTTTTCAAACTTTTCAACACATTTCATAAATGTATATAGTTTATCATTAGAAATATGTTTTGTTTAAATTTTAAACTTTTCAACACATTTCATAAATGTATCTAGTTTATCATTAGAAATATATTTTTTTGATTTTCAAACTGTTCAATACATCTCATGAATGTATCTACCGGTAGAGTATCACTAGAAATATATTTTTTGATTTATTTTTCAAACGTTTCAACACATCTCATAAATGTATCTAGTTTATCATTAGAAATATATTTTTTGATTTTCTTTTTCAAACTTATCAACACATTTCATAAATGTATCTAGTTTATGATTAGAAATATATTTTTTGATTTTGATACTTTTCAACACATTTCATAAATGTATCTACCAGTAGTTTATTATTAGAAATATATTTTTTGATTTTCTTTTTCAAACTTTTCAATACATCTCATAAATGTATCTACCTGTAGATTATCACTAGAAATATATATTTTTATTTTCTTGCTCAAACTTTTCACCACATTTCATAACTGAATATAGTTTATCATTAGAAATATATTTTTTTTATTTTCTTGTTCAAACTTTTCAACATATTTAATAAATGTATATAGTTTATCACTAGAAATATATTTTTTGATTTTCTTTTTCAAACTTTTCAACACATCTCATAAATGTATCTAGTTTATCATTAGAAATATATTTTTTAATTTTCAAACTTTTCAACACATTTCATAAATGTATCTACCAGTAGTTTATTATTAGAAATATATTTTTTGATTTTGTTTTTCAAACTTTTCAATACATCTCATAAATGTATCTACTGGTAGATTATCACTAGAAATATATCTTGTCATTTTCTTTTTCAAACTTTTCAACACATTTCATAAATGTATATGGTAGTTTATCATTAGAAATATATTTTGTTTAAATTTTAAACTTTTCAACACATTTCATAAATGTATCTAGTTTATCACTAGAAATATATTTTTTTATTTTCTTTTCCAAACTTTTCAACACATTTCATAAATGTATCTAGTTTATCATTAGAAATATATTTTTATGATTTTCAAACTTTTAAACATATTTCATAAGTGTATATCAATAGAAATTTTTATTTAATTTTTTTTTTCAAATTTTTCAACCTCATTTCATAAATATATCTAATTTATCATTAGAAATATTTTTTTTGATTTTGAAACTTTTCAACACATTTCATAAATGTATCTACCGGTAGTTTATTATTAGAAATACATCTTTTCATTTTCTTTTTCAAACTTTTCAACACATTTCATAAATGTATCTAGTTTATCATTAGAAATATATTTTTTTGATTTTCAAACTGTTCAATACATCTTATGAATGTATCTACCGGTAGATTATCACTAGAAATATATCTTGTCATTTTCATTTTCAAACTTTTCAACACATTTCATAAATGTATATAGTTTATCACTAGAAATATATTTTTTGATTTTCTTTTTCAAACTTTTCAACACATCTCATAAATGTATCTAGTTTATCATTAGAAATATATTTTTTAATTTTCAAACTTTTCAACACATTTCATAAATGTATCTACCAGTAGTTTATTATTAGAAATATATTTTTTGATTTTCTTTTTCAAACTATTCAATACATCTCATAAATGTATCTACTGGTAGATTATCACTAGAAATATATCTTGTCATTTTCTTTTTCAAACTTTTCAACACATTTCATAAATGTATATGGTAGTTTATCATTAGAAATATATTTTGTTTAAATTTTAAACTTTTCAACACATTTCATAAATGTATCTAGTTTATCACTAGAAATATATTTTTTTATTTTATTTTCCAAACTTTTCAACACATTTCATAAATGTATCTAGTTTATCATTAGAAATATATTTTTTTGATTTTCAAACTTTCCAACACATTTCATTAAGTGTATATCAATAGAAATTTTTATTTAATTTTTTTTTTCAAATTTTTCAACCTCATTTCATAAATGTATCTAATTTATCATTAGAAATATTTTTTTTGATTTTGAAACTTTTCAACACATTTCATAAATGTATCTACCGGTAGTTTATTATTAGAAATATATCTTTTCATTTTCTTTTTCAAACTTTTCAACACATTTCATAAATGTATATAGTTTATCATTAGAAATATGTTTTGTTTAAATTTTAAACTTTTCAACACATTTCATAAATGTATCTAGTTTTCTATTAGAAATATATTTTTTTGATTTTCAAACTGTTCAATACATCTCATGAATGTATCTACCGGTAGAGTATCACTAGAAATATATTTTTTGATTTATTTTTCAAACGTTTCAACACATCTCATAAATGTATCTAGTTTATCATTAGAAATATATTTTTTGATTTTCTTTTTCAAACTTATCAACACATTTCATAAATGTATCTAGTTTATGATTAGAAATATATTTTTTGATTTTGATACTTTTCAACACATTTCATAAATGTATCTACCAGTAGTTTATTATTAGAAATATATTTTTTGATTTTCTTTTTCAAACTTTTCAATACATCTCATAAATGTATCTACCTGTAGATTATCACTAGAAATATATATTTTCTTTTTCTTTTTCAAACTTTTTAACACATTTCATAAATGTATATAGTTTATCACTAGAAATATATTTTTTGATTTTCTTTTCCAAACTTTTCAACACATTTCATAAATGTATCTAGTTTATCACTAGAAATATATATTTTCATTTTCATTTTCAAACTTTTCAACACATTTCATAAATGTATATAGTTTATCATTAAGAATATTTTTATTTTTATTTTCTTGCTCAAACTTTTCAACACATTTCATAACTGAATATAGTTTATCATTAGAAATATATTTTTTTTATTTTCTTGTTCAAACTTTTCAACATATTTAATAAATGTATATAGTTTATCACTAGAAATATATTTTTTGATTTTCTTTTTCAAACTTTTCAACACATCTCATAAATGTATCTAGTTTATCATTAGAAATATATTTTTTAATTTTCAAACTTTTCAACACATTTCATAAATGTATCTACCAGTAGTTTATTATTAGAAATATATTTTTTGATTTTCTTTTTCAAACTTTTCAATACATCTCATAAATGTATCTACTGGTAGATTATCACTAGAAATATATCTTGTCATTTTCTTTTTCAAACTTTTCAACACATTTCATAAATGTATATGGTAGTTTATCATTAGAAATATATTTTGTTTAAATTTTAAACTTTTCAACACATTTCATAAATGTATCTAGTTTATCACTAGAAATATATTTTTTTATTTTCTTTTCCAAACTTTTCAACACATTTCATAAATGTATCTAGTTTATCACTAGAAATATATTTTTTTATTTTCTTTTTCAAACTTTTCAACACATTTCATAAATGTATCTAGTTTATCACTAGAAATGTATTGTTTTATTTTCTTTTTCAAACTTTTCAACGCATTTCATAAATGTATCTAGTTTATCATTTGAAATATATTTTTTGATTTTGAAAATTTTCAACACATGTCATAAATGTATCTACCGGTAGTTTATTACTAGAAATATAGTTTTTTATTTTCTTTTTCAAACTTTTCAAGACATAATTTCACAAATGGATCTATTTTATCATTAGAAATATATCACATGGAATTCAATTATCCTCATATATACGTGAGAAAATATTAGACAGTTTGACAGCCTGGCACGGCAAGGAAACAACAACGACCGTGATACATAATACTGTGGACAGAGAGCTGTGGAGAGCCATGACTGCCTACGCCAGCTGGCGTGCACCTGATGATGATGATTTTCATATAATTTCATCTGTTTATATATTTTACTCTGGTGTAGATGCAAAAGAAAAATTTGTTGAAATTACGAACATATAGATGGGAAATTAAATTACTTTAATAGAAAAACCAATAAATGCAAACTTACACAGCTGAATGTTAGATATCCCGCCGAAGACGGATGTGTTGGGCCATTGGCGCAAATAAAACGGCAACACAACGCATTTCCATTTTCTGGACTACATCCTGCTGGAAATCTAGTAGGATCATGGTCCTGCTGGATCCAGTAGGAGTTTGAGAATGAACGCAGAAGAAGAAGAATGTTAGATATGTAAAGAAAAATTTCCATAAACCAAAATAATAGTAAAAGGACATAAATATCATAATTGTAATGAAATCTGCACTAAAGAATTTATTATACTTGACCCCATCGAGGCCAGCACCGTGAAGTGGTGATGGGGCTTAGTTCAGCCATCAGGGGCTGGAAACTAAGACTGGTCGGGCAGTCCCACACGAGCAGGACGATAGTCCGGTCCAAGTAAGCAGAGTGCTGAAGGCGGAGGCATCCAGCCAAAAGGCGTACAGATAATCAGGATGCCGCGCACAAAACACAATGGAAACATGTCTGTATTTATAAATAGTTATGGTGCCTGCCTTGTGGCAGACGTTCAGGCAGGGACGGTGCCGGGCCCTATACCTCGAAAGGGCCCAACCTCAGTTACTGGAAGTCCTAACAGATCAGAACAAGTTATAATTCTACGTCTCAGAACAGGACACAACCGACTCCGCAGTCACATGTATACAAAGTTCAAGATTGGCAACACGGCCATGTGTACATGTGGACAGGCAGCACAGAGTGCCAAACATATACTTCAAGAGTGTTCTGAGCATGAAATGCTGAGGTAGACATATTGGCCAGAGGAAACAACACTGGAATCAAAGCTCTATGGGACACTGTCTGAACTACAAAAGACTGAGTTTTATTAAGGAGACAGAATTACAGATATAGACATGTTTCAAGTGAACGAAAGAAGAAGAAGAAGAATTATACTTGATACAAAAATAAGAGAACATAATCATTTTAATGGAAAATATAGAGGCGCTGCATGCCAATCATGTAATACAAAAGAAGGTAAACATTCTAAATTATTCCAGTATTTTTTCACAATGGAAGTAGACATGATTTTCAATTTATTATAGAAGAATTAAATAAATATGAAAACGATGATCAGAAGGTTACAAGAATATATTTCTATTGAATATGGAAGTTCTTATAGAAAAGTACCTTCAATGACATAAGGAAAATATTAACATCTAAACAAATTACAAACAAGTTAAAAATGAGAATTTATAAAATGCTATATCTACTCTATATTAATGTATGGCTCAGAAACATGGACACTAAATAAATAATTAGAAGACAGAATTGATGCATTTGAGATGTGGGTATATAGAAGAATAGGGAGAACATCAAGGAAAGAGAAGAAAACAAATAAAGAGGTGCTATAGACACTTAATATGAAGAAAGAACTACTAAGAGAAATAAAGATCAGGCAAATAAAATATTTTGGTCACATTAAAAGACATGACACCATATTGAAGACCTTACTTGAGGGCAAAGTCAAAGCGAAGCGAGCAAGAGGTAGACAGAGATACAAGTGGGAGAGTAACATCACAAGATGGACAGGTTACAGTCTAGCAGAATGCACCACCAAGACAACAGACATGGGATGTTGGAGATCCGTTGCAGCCAACCTTCGTTGCGGAGACGACACTTGATGATGATGATAGAAAATTAAGATTTCTTGATAGTTATAGATTCTTGACAACTTCAGTTGATAATATTTCTAAAGGAATGTTAGATGAAGATTTTACATTTTTGAATAAGAATTTTAATGAAAAAGAATATAATGCATTAAAATATTTAAATGATAAAAATGAAAGAACATTCAAGGGAATTTATCCATATGAATATATTGGTTCTATAGAAAATTTAAAGAAACAATTGCCTCTAATTGAAAAATTTTATTCAACATTTAGACAAGAAGGAATTACAAAGAAAAATATGAACATGCACACAAAATTTGGAAAACATTCAATTGTAAAACTTTTCAAGATTATCATGATATTTATTTACAAACAGATGTATTAATTCTAGCAGATGCTTGTGAGAAATTTAGAGAATTCAATTAAAAATATCATGAAATTGATCCATGTTATTGTTTCTCTCTACCTGGATTAACATGGCAATGTGGATTAAAATATACAGGAGTTGATTTATAATTATTATCTGATACTCATATGATTTTGATGTATGAAAAATCAATAAGAGGTGGATTTTCAGAAGTATTAGGAAAAAGATTGGCAAAAGCATTTTATAAACAAACACCAAATTATGATGATGGAAATAAAATTATTGAAGATTTTGAATGCAAAGACATTTTAGATATTTTAAAGAAAAAAAGAAAAGGAGAAAAATTAGTAAATTTCTTAAATATTGTTATTTACAATATTTGGATGCAAATAATTTATATGGATGGTCAGTGTCACAACTATTACCAATAGGATATTATAGATGGGAAAACCCTGAAAAGTTTATAATATATACACAGGAACATATATAATTGAAGTTGATTTAGAATACACAAATGAAAGTAAAAGAAAAATATTTAAATATCCTTTAGCACCTGAAGGAATAATAACTAAAAGAAAAGAATTATATCAATATCAATTGAATTTATCGGGTGAAGAGAAATTAGGAAAGGTTCCCAAATTGCAATTCGATTTTAAAAATCAAGAAAGATATGTTCTTCATTATAAAGTATTGAATGTTCTATTTATCTCTTGGAATGGAAGTAAGCAAAATTCATAGAATTATTTATTTTAAAGAAGAAGCCTGGTTGAAACCATACATTGATTTTAACACAGAACAAAGAAAGAAAACAAAATCTGAATCTGAGAAAGATCTACCAAAAAATATGAATTGTTCATTCTTTGGAAAGACAATGGAAAATATTAGAGAACGAGTTAATTTAAACCTAGTTACTAATAAAAAGGAGGCAATTAAATTATATTCTAAACCATCTTTTATAGACGTGATATTTTTTAATAACAATTTTATTGGAATACAAAATATTAAACCATCAATTAAATTTAACAAACCAATCTATTTGGGGATGTGTATTCTTGATCTTAGCAAATTATTGATGTATGAGTTTTGTTATAATAAATTTACTAAACAATTTCCAGATAATGAAATTTTATATGGAGATACGGACAGTTTAGTTTTAAACATATATACTAATGATTTATATAACGAATTAGAAAATATGAAAGATGAATTAGATACAATGATTATCCAAAATATCATCCATTATATTCTGAAACAAATAAAAAATTTGTAGGAAAATTTAAAGATGAATTAAACGGAAAAACAATGACAGAATTTATAACATTAGGAAGTAAAGCATATTCATTTAAAACATTAGGTGTTGAAGAAGAAAAGAAATAAATAAAAGGCGTTGTCAAAATCAACAATTAAAAAGAAATAAAATTTGAAGATTATACCCCATCGAGGCCAGCACCTTGCAGTGGTGATGGGGCTTAGTTCAGCCATCAGGGGCTGGAAACTAAGATTGGTCGGGCACTCCCACTCGAGCAGGACCATAGTCCAGCCCAAGTAAGCAGAGTGCTGAAGACGGAGGCAACCAGCCAAAAGGCGCACAGATAATCAGGATGCCACGCACAATACACAATGGAAACATGTCTGCATCTATAAACAGTTATGGTGCCTGCTCTGTGGCGGACGTTCAGGCAGGGACGACAGTGAGTTTTATTAAGGAGACAGAATTACAGATATAGACATGTTTCAAGTGAATGAAAGAAGAAGAAGAAAAGAAGATTATAAAAGATGTTTATTAAATTCCACAGTACAATATAACAAAATGTATACTATGAATTCTGAAAAACATGAAATGTTTATAAATGAAATAAATAAAAAATCATCACCTTTTGATGATAAAAGATAATATATGTAAAAATGGAATAACAACTTATCCATTTGGTTTTAATTAATTCTTTATTTCTTTTAAAAACTGTAAACATAAATGTCCACAAATTACTGTATTAAAAGTAAGTATTTTATCAGTAAAATATTGTATATCTCCTAGTATTTCACGAAGATAATCTATTAATTCTAATGGTGGTTGAATTCCAAAACTATCCAAATATATTTTATCATTATTATTTTTAGTTGTATTTTATACCATGCAACCCAATGAGTACCGGTACCTTTTGTTTTATCAGTTAAATCGCCATCTAAATTCATTATTCCACATTCTTTTTTTATTTGATTTTTTTGTTCTTGAAGTTCTGTTCTTATAAATACACCTCTAAAATTTGGTATTTTTAATTTTTTAACAGCATCTAATAGTTGAAAGTTTGTAAGAGGTTCATTTGGTAATTTTATATTATCTATTTCTACTAGGTTATCTAGTAGTCATAGAAATTAAAGAGAAAGGCCCCTCTTCTTAAATATCAAGAAAACAGAAGTAATGGTTATTTCAAAGAAACAAAATAACGCACCTTGCAAGATCAAAGTGAATGATATAGTATTAAAACAGGTCGCCCAATTCAAATATTTAGGTACAAGGATTACGGCAGATGAAAGAAGTTCAACAGAAATAAGAAGCAGAATAGGACAGGCAAAAACAAAATTCAGAAAAATGAAAAATATACTGTGTAATATGACCTTGTCATTAGAGGTGAGAAAGAGAGATCTGCAGTGCTATATAACCCTTATACTAACATATGGGTGCGAGTCTTAGACAATAAACAAACTGGAAATTGGGAAATTAGAGGCAACAGAGATGTGGTTCTAAAGACAAATGCTGAGAATACTATGAACTGACAGAAAAACTAATGTAGAGGTGTTGGAAGAGTCAAATGCGAAACAGACCTTAATCAACAATATAAGAAAAAGGCAATCTTCTTTTTTTGGCCACTTCATGAGACAGGTTGGTTTAGAGAACATAGTCACAACAGGCAAAATTGACAGACAAGGTGAGAAAATATTAGACAGCCTGGCACAGCAAGGAAACAACAACAACTTTGATACTTAATACTGTGGACAGAGAGCTGTGGAGAGCCATGACCGCCTACGCCAGCCGGCATGGCACCTGATGATGATGCTGACTACATTATCATAAGTTTGTTCTATCATTTTTATTATTGTAAAATGACAGCAATGGCAAAAATGTTATACTGTGTAAAATGTAGAAAGAAAACAGATTTAGAATATTCAAAAAGCAAAAATAATAGAAATATGTTACAGGGTATGTGTGTGTTAATCTGTGGAACTATAAAAATTAAATTCATTAAAGCTTCAGAAGTAGTTTATGATGGCGGTAATTTAAATAATATCTTCTTCTTCTTCAGCTTTCATTCTCAAACTCCTGCTGAATTCTCTTGTAGCAGGACCATTGTCCTACTAGATTTCCAGCAGGATGTAGTCCAGAGAATGGAAAGGCGTTGTGTCGCCATTTTATTTGCGCCAATGGCAACACATCCGTCTTCGGCGGAATTTAAATAATATAATAAACTACCATTTGAATTACATTTACCAGGTCATAATTTTACAGATCCTGGAACTAATTTAAAGAAAAGGTTAAAAGATCCATATGGTAATCCACCAGATTTTACAACACAACCTTGGAGTAAACCAATTAATAGAGTTGATGAAGCTGCTATGAATCATGGCATCTGTTATTTACAAAATGAAGATAGGAAAACTAGAAATGAAGTTTGTGATAAGAAAATGTTACAAGATTTAAATATATTTAATACTACTATAAGAGAAAGACTTGATATAGGAATTGTTAGTAATATTATTCAAGGAAAAATTGCATTAGGAATGGGATAGTTTTTATGAAGGAGCCACTGAAAACTAAAGAAAACTAAAATCATTTCAGGGAATTTCTGAATGATTTTTAAAAGAAGAAGATACAGTTTTTTATATTTTTATAAAATTGGTGCATGCTTATTTATTTTATTATTTAATGATAATTATTTATATTTTTTGCTTCGAGCGGACATCCTTTCGCAAATTATGAAACATAATTTTTTTTAACCTTTAGGGCTCTGAATTAAAAATTAAGAAACATCCCCTTGGGCCTGATTTTTTGGGGGAAAATTTGCGTTATTGATGGTGGGTGTTTTGAAAACGTGATAACTTATTTGTTTTTAAAGATATCAAAATAATTTTTGCATATCTAAATAAAGGAGTGAATAGTGAATATAGTCATGTTTTTGTTTGTTGTTGTATGTATGATATGACAGTTGTGAGCAAGTTGTGAAGTTGAAAATTTGGGGGAAAAATCGCAAAACGCCATTTTCAAATCGCACATATAACTTCTTGACGACCCTAATACTTGAGCAATGCGTGGAATCATTGATAAAATCCTCATAAATACCTATACTTATTGTATATATATTGTTTTATATCAAAACTAATTTAATATGAACTAAAAAAACTAATAAAACGTGAAGAAATCGCATATAACGTCCGTCCGGTAAACACTAGGTCTATCCTGACACGCAGCGTAATTATTGTCTAAGCACACACGTGGCACCACTGATACATATTATTTTTGTGTTTTTAACGACTACACAAACATTCTTATCAAATAACAACATATTAAACACAAAAAGCAACAATTAAAACATGTATTGTATAAGAAATCGCATATAACGTCCGTCCGGTAAACACTAGGTCTAGCCCGACACACAGCGTAATTATTGTCTAAGCACACACGTGGCACCCCTGATACATATTATTTTTGTGTTTTTGAATGACTACACAAACATTCTTATCAAATAACAACATATTAAACATAAATAACAACAATTAAAACATGTATTCACGATCACTTAGCCATGCCACGCGGTACTCAATTTGATAGTAAAATATGGCTAAAAATGGCCAACATGTTCCAGAACTTCGTTGACAAAACCAGCCGGTTTTCTCTCTTCTTGCAGTCGTAATGAGTAAAGGAATTTGACCTTTAAACTGCAATGTATTCCTAGCTTCGTTTGGTGTGTTTTATACGTCACGGGATCGTTACTTTGTGAAGTTCCGTACTCGGGAATCGGGCGATATCCTATGTAGCGGGATTGCGCCTGCAGGCACAATGGAGCTGTGCTCATAGGCGCATTATTGCGACCACAGAGTCGTAAAGGTTAAGTGAAGGGTGTTTTTATAAGATGATTATAAATTTTTTTTATTATTTAAAGTATATTTTTATACTTGTATATAAACTTTTTGGAGTAAAAATATTTTTAAGGGTGAAAATATGTTTTAAAAATTATCTTTTATTTTTTTTAAATGAGTGTTTTCATCCCCTATATATATATATATACAGTAGTTACAGTGGAGATATGGAGTTCTAAATTATTGCATACAGTGGAGATATGGAGTCTAAAGTATTGTATACAGTGGAGATATGGAGTCTAACGTATTGTATACAGTGGAGATATGGAGTCTAAAGTATTGTATACAGTGGAGATATGCAGTCTAAAGTATTGTATACAGTGGAGATATGCAGTCTAAAGTATTGTATACAGTGGAGATATGCAGTCTAAAGTATTGTATACAGTGGAGATATGCAGTCTAAAGTATTGCATACAGTGGAGATATGCAGTTCTAAAGTATTGCATACAGTGGAGGTATGGAGTTCTAAAGTATTGCATACAGTGGAGATATGGAGTTCTAAAGTATTGTATACAGTGGAGATATGGAGTCTAAAGTATTGTATACAGTGGAGATATGCAGTCTAAAGTATTGTATACAGTGGAGATATGCAGTCTAAAGTATTGTATACAGTGGAGATATGGAGTTCTAAAGTATTGCATACAGTGGAGATATGGAGTCTTGTGGATATGAAATAAAGATTAGGAAAGTGAAACCCCCTCTCCCCACAAATTACACAAAAATGTGTAAGAGCTCTTCTTATTTTTTGTGTCTCCATGTGACTATGAAATGGCATCAATGGTATCTGCCGACAAGACGTTCAAACTGCATCAATGGCATCAGCTGTCAAGACGTTCATTGTTTGCGCAATATCATTTACCTACATCATTCATGTATTATTGAAGCTCGAAAAAGGAGCAAAGAATAGCAACACTGTTTACACTTTCCATACGTGTCATAGGAAGCCTTTAAGAAGGTTATGCGGTGGAGTTGGCGTCATCATGTAGAATCAGTGACCCAAAAGTCATGCTGAAAAAGTCAGATGTGCCAAATTGAAAAATTCAGATATCTCATCACAGCTGTAAGCCTGACACAACGTATTCCATCTTCGGACTACATCCTGCTAATCTGCAGGAATTGAGAATGAACACAGAAAAAAAAGATTTACTTACACAAGATCCCAATCTTTGAAAGTTTGTTCCAATTCCTGCATGAGATCCAACAATTTTTTACGGAAGTAGGGCTCAAACCTAACATCATCTTCAAAGATCAGTATCTTTTGGTAGTTTCTGTCAATCATCTTCAAGTAAGAAAAACATCAATACATTACAGATAACTCTTTTAAAACATTAATACGTTACAGATAACACTTTAAAAACATCAATACGTTACAGATAACTCTTTAAAAACATCAATATGTTACAGATAACACTTTAAAAAAATCAATACATTACAGATAACACTTTAAAAACATCAATACATTACAGATAACATTTTAAAAACATCATTACATTACAGAAAACACTTTAAAAACATCAATACGTTATATATAACACTTTAAAAACATCAATACGTTACAGATAACAATTTAAAAACATCCATACATTACAGATAACACTTTAAAAACATAAATATGTTACAGATAACACTTTAAAAACATAAATACATTACAGATAACTCTTTAACACACTCAATCCCAGAGAGGCCAAAACCGCACGCTATCAATTCATTTCCAGAATGCCCGTTTTCTACATGGTGATTTCAATTGTTTTTCTTCAGTTTCTATGTGACTAGTCTAGACACGCTAAATTTAGCCCTCATGTGACTAGCAGTAATTGTGGCTTAAATAGAAATTTACCGACCGTTTCTAACAGTTGTGGCTGCCGAGCTGTGAAAGGGTATTATGTCCTTTAATTTTCTTCAAAACTCGGTAAGAATGGACCAACATATGATTTAGATGATGTTGACAAGCAATTTTATCAGGGAATTTTACAGAACGTGAATGAATCAGACGTTGATAGGGAATTAGTTCAGGACTTAGGAGTTGAAAGTAATGACAATCCAGTAGTGTAAGCCTAAATTATGACATACCGCCCCCATGTCTGGTTGTACCACAAAATTTGTCTGCAGATGTACAGCAGTAGTGGATGTGTGTTTAAATTTGTTGAAAGTAAGAATATTCCAACTTTCTTTCGGTACTTATTTTTTTACATGAAAAATGTAATTAGAAATGTTTTCTCTTATGAACATAGTATGCAAATATTGATTTTTAAAAATATATAAAATTTTAAACAGTAGTTATATGTTGAAGAAAGAACAGAGTCAATGTTTTTAATAAAAGGTCTTTGGTCGAAGTATCAACCTGTGTACTATTCATTCATTGTAAAACTGATGTAGTCTATTTCAATATTTATTTACCATATGGTGCATTGTGTTACCGTAGCCTCACTATCACTAGATATGAAAATAATCAGATTTATGCTGCTTCCAGTTAAATTATGCTTAATATAAATGTTAGATTTTACATATAAAAATGTCTCCTTTTTTTCTGCCAAATGCCATCTTGTCCTCTTTTTTCTGTCAAATGCCATCTTGTCTTCCTTTTTCTGTCAAATGCCATCTTGTCTTCCTTTTTCTAACAAATGCCAGAATGAAGATAAGGTAAGACTGCTGTAAAACTGTAGAACAACAACTAATATAGCTAGTACTTCTGTGATAGTACCATTGTTTTCACTGTTTTTATTGCTTGTTCACTGTTTTTATTGTTTGTTCACTGTTTTATTTTTTGTTCACTGTTTTATTGTTTGTTCACTGTTTTATTGTTTGTTCACTGTTTTATTGTTTGTTCACTGTTTTATTGTTTGTTCACTGTTTTTATTGTTTGTTCACTGTTTTTATTGTTTGTTCACTGTTTTTATTGTTTGTTCACTGTTTTTATTGTTTGTTCACTGTTTTATTGTTTGTTCACTGTTTTATTGTTTGTTCACTGTTTTATTGTTTGCTCACTGTTTTATTGTTTGTTCACTGTTTTATTGTTTGTTCACTGTTTTATTGTTTGTTCACTGTTTTATTGTTTGTTCACTGTTTTATTGTTTGTTCACTGTTTTTATTGTTTGTTCACTGTTTTTATTGTTTGTTCACTGTTTTTATTGTTTGTTCACTGTTTTTATTGTTTGTTCACTGTTTTTATTGTTTGTTCACTGTTTTTATTGTTTGTTCACTGTTTTTATTGTTTGTTCACTGTTTTTATTGTTTGTTCACTGTTTTATTGTTTGTTCACTGTTTTATTGTTTGTTCAATGTTTTATTGTTTGTTCACTGTTTTATTGTTTGTTCACTGTTTTTATTGTTTGTTCACTGTTTTTATTGTTTGTTCACTGTTTTTATTGTTTGTTCACTGTTTTTATTGTTTGTTCACTGTTTTATTGTTTGTTCACTGTTTTTATTGTTTCTTCACTGTTTTTATTGTTTGGTCACTGTTTTATTGTTTGTTCACTGTTTTATTGTTTGTTCACTGTTTTATTGTTTGTTCAGTTTTATTGTTTGTTCACTGTTTTTATTGTTTGTTCACTGTTTTTATTGTTTGTTCACTGTTTTTATTGTTTGTTCACTGTTTGTTTTATATTTTCTTGAAAAAAGACCGTAACTATTTCCGTCCGTAAAAACGATATATCGTTGCAGATAGACATCCATTGCGGACATATCCACAATTATTCATTCTTGCAGATATTCCATCTAAAATTGCTTTGTTTGGATCATAAAATAATTAGCATTAAGTTATCTAGGTATTTAAACCTTAGAAATCTGGCTAACTGAACGAAACCCCTGTGTGATTAGACATGTGTGACATATTTATTTTAAATTAAAATTTGAACAAGGTAGGTTCAGCTTTTCAGAAATTAGCAAAATGGCTTCATCTTCCACTAGTAAGAGAGCTCAAAGATTTAGAAAACATCTGGTTTTATTATACTTTGAGAGTTTTATAATTGGAGACATTATTTCAAGTGATGAGTTGGAAAACAACGATGATTTCGATTTTGACAGTGAAGATTACAGACTTGTTGAAAATTGTAAAATAAATAGACCTAATCTAATTTGTAAGGGAAGAATAACTTTATAAAAAATTATAAAACTACTCACACTGCTATTGTTTCCGAAGAATCAGATAGGTATAGTGACAGCAATGATAATCTTGCGCTATGTTATACAGTAAATAGTTAGACCTAATGATAATATTGAGTGGAATAAAGTTAAACTTTGGAAATTCAATACTTGGGAATATTTCATAAAGTTTCAGAATATTTTGTTCAGTTCTGAAATTTGACATAAAACACACAAAAATGGCATAAAACACCAGGCAGATAGATTTACTTCAAATAAACTAATTATGATCAGAAAGTGGACAGTCAAGGCATCTACTTTAGTAAGATTGGATTTTAGCATTTCAAGACAAGTAAAATTGAGGGTG
This sequence comes from Meghimatium bilineatum, assembly GCA_034231615.1. Classification (NCBI taxonomy): domain Eukaryota; kingdom Metazoa; phylum Mollusca; class Gastropoda; order Stylommatophora; family Philomycidae; genus Meghimatium; species Meghimatium bilineatum. The sequence continues at coordinate 36,505,786 of CM067305.1, read as the reverse complement.
AGTAGAACAAAATGCATGCAAAATAATTTCTGTTCATCTAACATCTCTGTTTGTGGTGTAATTTTGGAATTTTATTGTTACAATTCTTATATTTTGTATGGATTCAATTCAATTATCTTTCTTTTGATACCTTATATGACCTTCCATAGCTAATACTTTGTCTTCGGGAAGCTTGTGCCTAGTCATGTTGCAGTCCAAAAATTTTGCGTAAAATTAATTACGTCCAAACCCCAGGAATAATTCCGTCCTGAAAGAGTTACAGTTGAAACATTGAAATGTCTTGTATGTTGTTATTTGCATGTTTTCATACCAATACCATACAGTACAATGGCAGTCTGATAGTCCTCATAAAACTCCATCAAAACTTGTGTTCTACGTAAGTATTTAGTTGCCTCTCACAACATGCTTGGCAGATACCAGCCGTAATTATTTGCTTCCGTTTAGGACCCCAGTGACACATTAACGAGACAATACAATAATTATGACATTTACAAAAACATGGACTACCAAAATCATAATCTTTTTTTGCCTAATCGAGGCCAACTCCTTGAAGTGAAGATGGGGGCTTAGTCCAGCCAAACAGAGGCAGGAAATTAAGATTGGTTGGGCCATTCCATATATCGAGCAGGACTGTGGCACAGGTACTGAAGTCAGAGATACCAGGTTGAAAGGCGCGCCAACAACACGACTAGATAATGTCTTCACAAACAAATTTTTGTTTGAATCTTCAGGAGTAATGAACAATAGAGCTCTTTCTGGTATCCTTTTGTGTAATGGAAAAATTTGTTTAATACCCAAACTTTGCCAGAGCCTAAAAGGGGAGTAAAGGATTGCGACACTGCTACCTACCATGCATGTTGTAAGAGGTGACTCAGGAAGTTTAGGGGTGGAGTTGGATGTCCCATAACTAAGTTGGCTAAAGTGGCCTAGAAGCCATGCTGAAGTTGGATGTGTCAGGCCGAAAGGAACATATATTGCAACTAACGAGACTTTAACTCTCGGCAGTGTGCAACTTTAACTCTCGGCGGTGTGCAGCTTTAACTCTCGGCGGTGTGCAACTTTAACTCTCTGCGGTGTGCAACTTAAACTCTCGGCGGTGTGCAACTATCAGAATACAGTCTCTTCTTTTTTCTGCATGCATTCTCATAGATGTCAACTAGTACGGATTTTCTGTACTTATACAGATTTTTCAGGCTGAAAAAAAACTCCGAAAAAACCCTACAATCAAAAACTTTTTTTGGGGTGGGGGTGTTTTTTTAAATAACATTTTTAAAAAAGGCCATTTCATGTTACATCTTCAGTTACTACTTCTAATGCAGACATTTTGTACATATTGAATGTATTTACGCCGAAGACGGATGTGTTGGGCCATTTGCGCAAATAAAACGGCAACACAACGCATTTCCATTCTCTGGACTATATTCAACTGGAAATCTTGTAGGATCATTATCCTTTTACAAGAGAAATCCAGCTGGAGTTTGAGAATGAACGCTGAAGAAGAAGAAGAAGAATGTATTGATTGGATGAAGAAAAAAATGTGGGATTTTTTTTTTGTTTGGGGTGCTAATACAGTCATTTTTATTGAAATACAGAAATAAATTGTTAAAAATATGGATTTATGGAAAAATAAGCGGACAGCCATGCATTCTCAAACCCCTGTAGGTTAGTAGGATGTAGGCAATAGAAAAGGATACATTTTACATTTTAGCTGCAATATCTGTGCCTTTCAGCCTGGCAAACCCAACTACAGCATGGCTTCTGAGTCACTGACTGACCTATGAGGTGAAACAGCTAATTCCTCCCCTCAAATCTCATTGGTCACCTCTTACGATATGCTTGGCACATAACAGAGATGTTATTATAATAATAATTTTTTCTGCTCTTAAGCCTAGAATACCATCAAAGGCGGATGTGTCTGGCCATTGTCGCAAATAAAGAGACGACACAATACATTTCCATTCTCTGGACTATATCCTTCTGGAAATCTAGTAGGATTATTGTCCTGTTACAAGAGAGAACCAGCGGGAGTTTGAGAATGAACGCTGAAGAAGAAGGCCCCACAATTCACAGGTGGAAATAAAGAGCGAAACAAAATGAGATCCCTCTTACCTTCCATGATATGGATCGGCAAAGTCTGGCAACATCTTGACCCCGTGCTTCTCCAGGTAGGAACTATTAAGTTCTCTGTTTGGAATAGATAACATATAGAATTAACATTAAACATAGGCAAGAATTATGTGCTTCGAAAATATGTTCTTGTGGCCGTGGTTGTCGTCTTCTGGTGTGTTCGTTCTCAAGCTCCTGCTGATTAGCAGGATGTAGTCCAGAGAATGGAATGCATTGCATCATGGTTTGCAACATATGTGCCTTTCGGCCGGAGACATTAGACTTCAGCATGGTTTCTGTGTCATGTTTCTGTATCTAAAATGGTGGTTCTCAGCAAGACAGCAGGGACTTGAAGGGGGGGGCACAAAGAAATTTCTGAAATAGAAGTAAAGGGTAAAACTTGTCATGGGGAGGGGGGCATATGAAGATAAAGACTTGAACAGTAACCAATAAGAAATATAGCGACAAATCTGAAAAAGTCTTGGTGACTTGTAAGGAAAGTCAATGATCTTTTTTTTTTAAGCACAAGGGCTTAAAAATGACTGTGAAGGTTAGAACAAATGCAGGACTAACAAACCAGTAACATCTGCAGTTAGAACAAATGCAGGACTAACAAACCAGTAACATCTGCAGTTAGAACAAATGCAAGACTGACAAACCAGTAACATCTGCAGTTAGAACAAATGCAGGACTGACAAACCAGTAACATCTGCAGTTAGAACAAATGCAGGACTGACAAACCAGTAACATCTGCAGTTAGAACAAATGCAGGACTGACAAACCAGTAACATCTTCAGTTAGAACAAATGCAGGACTAACAAACGAGTAACATCTGCAGTTAGAACAAATGCAGGACTGACAAACCATTATTGTTTATTATTTATATGGATAACATTATCAAAACAGTAAAACACCACCAGACGTTTACCATTACTCAAATGACTTAATTTAACCACTCTTTGCTGACCATCAGTGCCTTTTCCACAGTTCAAGTGTAGTGCTGAAAGATCACATAAACGTACTCAATGAAAGCTGCCTCAATCACAACATGAAGATCAATAAAGAAAATACAGAAGTAATGTTTATAGGCAGAAAACCCAATACAATCAAAATAAATGATCAACTACTGAAGTAAAGCAAGTGCAGAAATTTAAATATTTTGGGAGCATTTGTACAGCTGACTCAAGAATGGACAGAGTGTTGAGACAAGAATTAAAAAGTCAACTATGTAACTTATGAACTTATACCAATTTTCCCGTCGAAGATGAATGTATCAGGCCATTGGCGCAAATAAAACGGAGACACAACGCATTTCCATTCTCTGGATTACATCCTGCTAGAAATCCAGCAGGACAATGATCCTGCTAAAAAAGAAATTCAACAGGAGTTTGAGAATGTACGCTGAAGAAGAAGACTAATGGCTTCTAGGTTGACCCAACCTAAGAAAAGGGCACCAGATCTTCTGGGAAAGTAGCCGCAGGTATGATGTTGGTCAATGAAAAATACAGAGTTAACCCCATACTCCCCACTACGCCTCAATGGAAAAAGTGAAAACATGAAAACTCCTTTTTTAATGAATGTCATACTGCGAGTTTACAACAAAATTACAAATAACAGGAGAGAATTTGGTATTTATACTAACTTTCCATCTACAGCATCCACAATTTTGGCATCTATCCCCAAGTAGTCAAAGGCTGTCAGCATCCAAAGTCTTCTAGCCGGCCGTCGTTTCAAGTTGATCATGTATATCTGCAAATATGAATAAATAAAGTTTTTAACACCAGACAGCCTAGAGAAGACCATAATGGAGGGGATGATGCCAGGGAGACGTACAAGAGACAGACCCAGAAGATGGATGCAAGACATCAAAGACCACCTGAACATGACAGTAACAGAAGCAGGAAGACTAGCTCAAGATTGACAGAAGCTTCGAAAGGCTGTGATGACTGCTACAGGATATGCTACCTAATGAGTATGAATGTTTTTAATTAACGAAGTTCGTGGTGGCTGGATTATCAGAACAGCAACCTCCACATTCTTCTTCTTTCATTCTCAAACTTCTTAGAGATTATCAAGATGCAGTCTGGAGAACGGAATGTGTTGCGTCATGGTTTACAGCGTGACTGTGTTATATGCACCTTTCGGTCTGACACATCCGATTTCAGCATGACTTCTAGGTCACAATATACGGAATGTGACAACCAACACCATCCTAAGACCTTCTTAGTCACCTCTTACAAGATATATGGAAGATAAATAGTGTTGCTATTCTTTGCTCCCCTTTTGACTGCGAATTGGCCATAACAGACTGAGAAGTCACATGTTCAGAAAGTTGAAAATTTGTAGACAGACCTGTGCAACTGTGGACTGAGCCCAGAGACTGCAGAACACATCCTTCATGCCTGTCAAATCTACCAAGAAGAGAGTGAGAAAATATGTTTATTTTCCTACTGAGACGGCAGAACTTCCAGACTTGAGGGGTTCCATGGATGACCTGAATCGAATTACACAGTTCATTGAAGCTATTGGCGCTGTAACTTGATATCTGACTGAAGAACAAAAAGCTCCCCCCCTTTCGGGCCCTGGAAACACACTTTCGCTTTTATGGTTAAAAGCTCTGATATAACCGAATTGGATTAACCTTGCGACTGAAAGGAGCATAATTTTACCATAAGATGAACATTTTACGCAGCCAAAAAAAAAAACTTAATAAATATTATAAAATACCTTTACAACTTTTAAAACTAAAAGTTTACCTTCAGTTATTTAACAAAAAATGTATACAAACTACAACAAAATGATATTGTTTACCAACCATGTTATCTAACAGAAAATGTATACAAACTATAACAAAATGACACATAACTTGCCTGATCAGATCCTATGTATACAAACTACAACAAAATGACACATAACTTGACTGATTAAATCCTAGTATGTCTTTAGGCTTCTCTGGTATATACACATGAGGTGAACTGTACAGAGGAGGAACTTCTTGTACTGAAAATATTATACACTTTGTTCAAGAACATCATCAAGGAAATCATCAAGTATTGCTTACCTCCAGGATCAGCTTCTCTGCACTGTAGGAGAATCTGTAAGCGTTTGGTATGTCAGGTCTCAGATCAGTTAAATATTTACTGTCCGCACAAATTCAACTCTGATTCAATAAATACTTCACAAACACATTTCAGATCATCTAAACCATAAGTTCTCAACTTTTCTCGAGTCACAACCCCATTTTATTTAGAAGTAAAGTGACCCATGGTCAAAAACATTTTATATAAGGCTTTCAATATGGAAAAAATATTCTATATCGTTCGAAGATTGTTCAGAATATCTTCTACTTCTGCGTTGGCTCTCAAGTAACCAACACAAATTTATTTTTTGATTTCCACCATAGAGCATGAAGTATGATGTGCTACTTTTTCATTTGAAGCTTATATAATTCAATACAATTTAAACATGATATATTTAATGTTTAGCTTGATATTGTAACTCGTTAACAATTATTTCTTCATAATTTACATTTGAGTTTTTGCCAACGTATGTTAACCATGTGTGTGTGTCGCATCAGTCTATTAACCGAGAACACAGAAACTGCTCACATTTTGATGAGTTATATTTGGGTCAAAGGGCATGAACTCATGAACCACTAACCTACCATAAGTTATATTTAATATTACATAATCACCAGTGTGTTGCAGGGGAGCAAAGAATAGCAACACTGTTTACCTTTGACGCATGTCGTAAAAGGCGATCCTACGCAAAAAAAAGTTTGAACTACAGTTTATTCTTCTTCAGCGTTCATTCTCAAACTCCCGCTGGATTTCTCTTGCAACAGGACAATGGTCCTACAACATTTCCAGTTGAATTTAGTCCAGAGAATGGAAATGCGTTGTGTTGCCGTTTTATTTGTGCCAATGGCCCAGCACATCCATCTTCGATGGTAACTACAGTTTAACCATTAGCAAGACGGATTAAAAAATACAAAACGTCTTCCTGCCACCGGATTCTTTTTTCACAATTTGCGTTATTGATGGTGACTGTTTTGAAAATGTGATAATTTTTTGGTTGTTAGAGATATTTAAATATTTGCACATATAAATAAAGAATTGAATTCTGCATATATTGGTGTAATTTCTGTACATGTGTGTTTGATACCAGACGTATGAGAAAGTGGTAAAGACATTTTTCACAAAAAAACTTATATTTTATAACAAATAAAGCAGAAAAATTAGTAAAAAATAACTTACTTTACTTATTGAATTGTTTGGCAACACTGTACACTAAATCACACACAAATCTGTTGTATTTATGGTCTTTCATTATCAAAATATTGCCGGGGGAACTGTATAAAACATGTAGATTTGCAGTAAAATCGTTGTTTGAGCTTAGGCCTAGAGTCATTTTTGGTGCCACTTCAACATATTCGATATCAAACATCTGGAAGTCCCCACACCAACACGCCATTCTGTATATTTACTGCTGTGAAACTAAATAACCCAATAATTCATGATTCAAGCAATGATTCAATGTTATTTTATTCAAAATACAATGATACAACGGTCTATAAACCCGATTCACCATCATGGCATCGTACCGGTGTGCAGATGTGGTCAGATTAATTGGTATAAAACGTGTTACTTCAACATAGAAATTTTCACTACGATCATGATGGACGTAGAAATGTATCGGCTTCAATTGCATATGTTTCCTGAGTATGTGCATTGACCAATCAGGCTCTGGTATGTATATTTAACACAATATCTCATTGGATGACTTCTATCGACAACGGCAAGAGCCGCCATTTTTTTTGTTTATCGACAAGTGTTTACATAAGCATTGTGAAGGTTAAAGTCACTGTTTTTTATCACCATCCTTCTCCTCATCTTCTTCTTTTGCATTCTACCTTGGACTGCCATGTAGCATCACGTTTTTAATAACGACACTTGATGATGATGATGAACCAACACCCACTTACCTAAAGCTTTCACAGAATGAGCAAATAAAATGATGTCATCTCTTGGACCACTATATCCCACTGGAGGTCTATTGTAGGAAAGATTCGGTGAAAGGTAGTGATGCAGGTTGATAAGAATAGCAGAGTGCACCATAGGAACAGGAAACACTCCAAAAATCTCCCGGTCTACAATGGATTGATAGTTACTACTACGAATGTAGTAGCCCTGAGGAGGAATACAAGAAATATTTGTGACTCACTTCTCAATAAAAGAAATGTTGGATTGTTTATCATAATCTTCTTCTTCAGCGTTCATTCTCAAACTCCCGCTGGATCTCTCTTGTAGCAGGACAATGGTCCTACTAGATTTCCAGCAGAATGTAGTCCAGAGAATGGAAATGTGTTGTGTCGCTGTTTTAATTGCACCAATGACCCGATACATCCATCTTCGGCGGAGTTTAAATAATCTGAGATGTCTCTAATCCATCCTTGTCTTTTTGGCGGCCCTTACCTCTGCTTCCAGGAACCATAGCTTCCATTATTAATTGTTCCATTTTGTTATGTCTCCTTATATGGCTAAATTATATCTGATTTAGAATTACTATATGCACTACTCTCTGAATTCAGAAAATATCAAATTACAAGCTAGCCAATCTGCAAACTATGATGCTAAATATTAATTAGGAAGCAATCATTATGTCTAAACTTTGATATTGTCAGATAAGTAAGGTTCTGAATGGAAACATTGTCAGATAAAGTGAAGTTCTGAATGGAGACATTGTCAAATTTAAAAAAAAGTTCTGAATGAAAACATTGTCAGATAAAGTAAAGTTCTGAATGGAGACATTGTCCAAGGAGGAAACAACTCTTTGATGTATGTCTATTGTAAACAACAAAAGCTTTGACTTTGTATACAACTATGAAGTCTCTTGGGTATGAAAGATAGATCTGAGAAACCACTCCCACTACACACAAGAATTAAGAGCAAATCGCTCACAATTCCTGGCATTATTGACAACAATAACAACAACCAGAAAATATGAAGTTGCCTCCTCCATGGAAAAAAGCTGCCTACTACCAATGTAGGATCGCTTCCGGCAGATGGTGTAAGGATACACGGTAAAATTTCTGTAGCTCACAAATGTAATATACTTTCATCCATCCTTCCAGATCCCGTTAACTTAGCCTGTATGGTTATATAGCATTGAAAGTACCTTTTAATACAGAGTATTATTCTTCTTCTGCTGCATTTGTTTTAAAACTTCTGCAGATTAACAGGATGTATTCTGGAGAATGGAATGCATTGTGTCGACATGGTTACAGCTTAACTGTGATATCTGTGCCTTTCGACCCGACACATGTGGCTTCTGGGTCACTTTGACCCTATTTGGGAAGGGACATACAACTCCACCTCCAAAACCTTAGTCTCCTTCTCTAATAATTTGCATGGAAAGTAAACAGTAGTGCTATTCTTTGCTCTACCTACAAACGCAGGCAACATACAGGGAGATATCCTCTGGTTGCAAACCACATCACTTCTAGTTTCTCCAATCACATTTCTCAAGTTTCTGATTCTTCTGTATTCTTTCTCAAATTCCTGCTGGTTACCAGGATATAGACCAGAGAATGGAATATGTTGCTTACAGCTTGGGTGCAATATCTGTGCCTTTCAGCTTGACAAATCTGACTTCAGCATGGCATGGAACTTTGGCCTTCAGCCAAGATTCTCAGTCGCCTTCTACAAACATGTAACGTATAGAGGTCACTGCTTTGCAATTCTTTGCTCCCTTTTTAGGTCCTGCAGCATAAGTACAGGCTCAGGCATTTCATTTCTAGGCTTGGATCTGCCTGTTACTTGTTGGAGTTCATTGCTGTAGACACTTGATAACTAACTTGACATTATCCACTCCAACAATAGTCCTCTTTGTTTTGGAACTCTAAACAATGGACTGTATGTTTGCTATCACCAGGAATTGCGAGCAACTTATTTTTGGACTGAGAGTCTGTTACCGTAACTGTGCTAGTTAACAGGATTCTATAAGATTGTTGGTTGGTGGTCCAGCGGCCCATGGGCTCATGCCCTTTGACCCAATGCTATTGTGTGATATATGCATGTGTTTGTGAGCTGTTTTTTTGTTCCATATAATGTGTTCCATTTATCTGATCCTGGAGGGAGAAGCATTTTCCTGATGTCATCCAGCGCTGGACATTAAAAAAGGTGGTGGTCAACAGTTTCATAAGGATGAATGCACAGCCGGCACCCTGGAGTGTGTTGTGGTTGTATTCTGCTCAGGTGATTGTTAAGCTGTACATGTGTGCGCAGTCGGAAGATTATACTCTGGTCTTTCCTTCCCAGGAGGTTGATGTTGTCCTTAGCATTTGGGCTGGTCATATATTTATAGAGGTTCTATAAGATGATTAAGAGAAACACTGAGGTTTACCTGTTCAGACATTCCTCCCCAGAAATTGGAATAGTAGCCCTCAACAGAAGCATTTAGCATAGGACCAATTACCAATCTTGCAACAACAAAAAAACATTGAGAATTAAAAGAGAATTACCAATATTAAATAAAACAAAACACATCAAAAATGTTAACACTTTAACCCATCTGTAACAGGACATAATATATATATATATATATATTTTTTCAAGATGTTAACACTTTAATAATTCAAGATGTTACCCACACTAACTTAGGGGTGCAAAGGGAACGCATTGTTCTAGGCGGACCCAGGGTTCGCAGATAACCAAGATCCCAAATGTACCTCCACGCGGTGCACCCTGGAAACAGAAATACAGCAGCTCGTGCTGATTCTGGCCAAATCATTTGGGGATCGTGTCCGAGAATGTGGAGGTAGCAGATGGAAAGAGATTTGACTGCACAAGAGACAGACAATATCTCCGACACCACCAGCAGCACCACATATAGCGACACTGTCGACATACAGTGAAGCTAGTCAGTCCAGTCCGAACATTGGAGTGGCGGCCAATGTAAAATTTACATAAAGGTAGATGCATGGCGAGAGACAAATAGATTTCATACCGAGTACAATTAAACAATGAAAGGGCAGAACAGCGCTAGAGGGCAGCGCGAACAGCAAATAGAAAATGAAAAGTTCCTAGGAAAGGGGAACTACAAGCTCCGTCAGCTCGAGTCGAGCTTCTAGTTACCTGTGTCCCTTACAGGTAGAGACCCAGACCCATTCATTGGCGTTTGGTAAAGCAAGAAGACCTAATCCAACTCTAATGTCGAGCCTTCCTAAACCGGAAATATGCTCGCGAAGAGAAAGGGTTCCGTACTCGATGCGCTCAGGCACAAAAGGGTCAACGATTTAGCCCTGGCCCAACTCTACTGTCAGGTTTTCCTACACCGGAAATACACTTGAAGCGAGAAAGGGTACAGTACCTGATGGGCTCAGGCGCTATTGGGACAAGGACGCTCAGCTCGAGAACGCATTGCTCTCAAACGCGTGGTGTGAGACTCGAACTTGGACAAGGGGTACACGATGTCGGTGAATGACACCTCGGCTAAGAGGGCGAAAGAGCCAGGGTCCAACTCCTCTGTTGAGTTCTTCCCCTTAAGGAACCAGGCTCACGGATGAGAAACGGTTCAGTACCCAATGGGCACAGGCACAGCACGTCCAATTACACGAGGCAAGTTCATAGACAGTGGAACACCTCGTTCGAGTCAGACGAGAGCAAAAAATCGTCTGGGCGAAGAGTTTCCACTACGCGTGCCTGGAGACAGATATAGAGGCTGTCACAGGCTAAGGGTAGCCCACCCGTATTGTCAAGGCATGCCGAAATCAGATGTGCTAGGCCTACAAGGCGCATAACGGTGGCACAACGTAATCACGCTCCAGGCGGAAATCGCACGGATATCCATGATGGTTACAATGGAGCGAACGAAAAACAAAACAAACAAACAAACAAACCCACACTAACAAATATAAAACAGGAATAAGATATGTATTCTTCTTCTGCATTTGTTCTTAAGCTCTTGCAGATTAGCAGGATGTAGTCCGGAGAATGGAATGTGTTGTGCTAGGGTTTACAGCTTAGCTGTGATTATCTATGCCTTTCTGCCTGATACAACAACTTTAGCATGGTTTCTGGGCTGTTTTTTTACAGCTGAGCTGTGATTATCTGCGGCATTCAGTCTGACACATTGAACTTCAGCAAGGATTCTGAGTGATTTAAATTTGATAGAACAGCCAATTTCACCACAAAATACCTTAGTTGCTTCTTATGACATGCATGGCCTATTAATTAAGGACATAACTCTAACTGAATTTCAAAGTGGATGCCGTCCATGTGTTGCCTGGGCCAGAGAGGGGAGCAAATAGCAACACTGTTTACCTTCCACGAATGTTGTAAAAGGTGACTAAGGAGGTTATGGGATGGAGTTGGCTGTCCCATCCCATATAGGGTCAGTGACCCAAAGCCATGCTGAAGTCGGTTGTTTCAGGCTGAAAGGTGCAGATATCGCAGCAATGCTGTAAACCATGATACAACGCATTGCGTTCTCCAGACTACATCCTGCTTATCTACAGGAGTTTGAGAATGAATGCAGAAGAAGAAGACAAAAAGTGGATGAAACAAATAGTCATAATCACTTGTGATGGACAAACAATAACAACAACAATGACATGCATGGAAGGTAAACAGTGTTGCTATTCTTTGCTACCCTTTCGGATCCTACCACATATGTATTCAAGAAGTCAACACTCTAACAAATATAAAACTGGACTGACATCATAAGTCATCGCTGTCTTATAAAAGATATTGTCACAAGTAGATAATAATAATAATAACAGTTGTGTACCCATAACATTTTCATCTGGCATGCTGAAGGTCTTACCAGTGACCATCAGACCAACCAGAATGCAACAGTAAATACCTAGTAGATGACGTGCAAATATAGTGATGCTTTCCTTTCGTGGAAGCCTCGCGTCACTTCATCTATGCAGCTATATGTTCATTCCCTCTAAGTAAAAGGCTTCTTCAAATTCATTGCAAACCACAGAGAGTTGCAGCCTTAGTGTGTGTGAAATAAAGCTCTGGAGAAACCCCTCGACTGCACAAAAGAAGAATTCTATTTCTCAAAATTCCTAGTGATTCAAACAAACGTAACGCTTTCTTAATATCCAAAATCATACCAGCTGTTCAAATAATAATAATAACAAATACATTACACATCAACATTTCAGGCAAAGAATATTTCAATCAATTTTGTTTGGGTCATTCATTATCAAACTCCAAACTGAAGTATGTATTTGAGGCTTTGGATTCTTGACATTTATCTGTGTACGAGATCCTTAGTCAGTGGTGGTGACCCAATAGTCTGCAGCGGCCTGTTCTAACATGAAACTGTCCAGCAGGATGTAGCTCAGACAAGGGAAATGCATTTTGTCATCGTTTTATTTGCATCAATGGCCCAACACATGCAATTTCAGCTGTAAAGTTTCATTAAATGTACAAGAGCATACAACACACTTACTTTTTCTGCCCCATAAGAATTTGAAGAGTTCTATTATTTTCTAGTGTCACATCAGCATCAATCATCTATCAAAAAGATAAAAACCTGCATTATCTAGTTGCATGTGGACAATATTTTTTTTAATCAGTAAAAATCATTTTGCATTCAATACAACAAAGTAAATACACTCTACCGCCGAAGACAGTAGAACACCTCCTTATTGACTGTCCTTACATTTCAACTGACAGGAAAAAACTTGTACAGACACTGTTAACAGTCTGAAACTCACTGTATGGATCACTAAGTCAACTTTAGAAGACCTGCACTTTTTTTTTAAAGAATGGCTTCACGCTGCCAAGACAAGAGTAGAACTACTCAGTCTATCTATCTATAAGCTGTATCCCTCGTTTGCCTTGAAGTGTCAGGGGTAGAAGAGTTCTTTGGAGATGGCCTTCTTGTGTGCTGTTTGTAAGCTTGTTCCTGTGGCTTCTTTGATTTCTGTGATCAATCTTTTACATGGTCTGCCTCTGGCTTTATAGCTTGTCTATGTGAAATGGCCATCTGTGGCATGCTGTCTGTTGGTAGTCTGGAAGCGTGTGAAAACCACTTGATTTGTTGTCTTTTGATGTGTTCCAATACTGGTATTGTTTTGGTTATCTGTCTGATGTTATCGTTTCTAATTCTCTCTCTTAATGTCACTCCAGCAACAGAGATGTGGTTCTATAGAAGAATGCTGAGAATACCATCAATCAAATCAATCAAAAAACCCGTAACCCTTCAGGGTCGTAGGGGTACCACATTGGATGCTTCAGTACACAGAGCCCTCCAGCGATGCGGATGAGTGTGGAAATATCTAGCCCTGTCCATTCCTTGAAGTTGTCTGTCCATGTCTTTATTCATACCATGGACTGCCAGAAAAACAAATGTAGAGGTGTTGAAATAGTCAAATGCGCAACAGACCTTAATCAATAATATAAGAAAAAGACAATCTTCATTTTTTGTCCACTTCATAAGACAGGGAGGTTTGGAGAACATAGTCACAACAGGCAAGATTGAAGGCAACAGAGACAGAAGGTGACAAAGTGAGAAAATAGTTGACAGTTTGATAACCTGGCACAGCAGGCAAACAACAACGATCTTGATACATAATACTATAGACAGAGAGCTGTGGACAGCCATGATCGCCTACACCAGTCAGCATGGCACATGATGATGATGATGAATGACACTCCGAGTATTCTTCATAGACGTGTCATTCTGCTGTCACTATTTTACTTTTGTCTTGTGCTGTCATTGTCCAGGTTTCGCACTGGTAGCACAGTGATGGGATAATAATAGTCTTGTATAATGCAACTATTCAGTAGTTTTTGGATATCGAAAACAACAGCAGCAGAAGACGGTTGTGTCTGGCTAATGCTTCAAATAGAGCAGCAACACACTGCATTGTTATTCCCTGGGCTACATCCTGTTGGAAATTTAGTAGGACCAATGTCCTGCTACAAGAGACATTCTGCTGGAGTTTGAGAATGAACGACAGAGAAGATTAAATATATACTTGAATAGTGAGTGGTGTGTTCATTGTAGTCCTTTGTGCCCTTCTGTCAATCATGTTACAGCAGTAGCAGCTTCATCTTCTTCTGCGTTAATTCTGCAGTTCTGCTAGTTAGCTTGATGTTGTTCAAATAATGGGATGTGTTTTGTCATGTTTTACAGTCAATATAAGGTACTTCTGCAGTGAAATGGAACAACAATAGTACTTATGTAGAACACAGGTTTTTGAAAGTTTCACTTGAACATGATGGACTATCACTAAAACTAAGGGGTTACGTATTTACACCTTTCAGCCTAACACATCCGACTTCAGCATGACTTTCAGCAGTCAATAAACTGAATTTGTTGTTTTATTTGCAGCACACCTGCGTGATATTACAATTGTCTTTTCAATTGCTGGAGAACTGCCTAGTCCGTATTCTTCCATGGTGTGAAATTAAATAATCATCAAGTGGATGCTTAAAAAACATGCAACTAGATGTAATGTAATAGAAGTAATGTATTAGAAGTAATGTAACTAGAAGTAATGTAACTAGAAGTAATGTAACTAGAAGTAATGTATAAGAAGTAATGTAACTAAAAGTAATGTAACTAGAAGTAATGTATAAGAAGTAATATAACTAGAAGTAATGTATTTGAAGCAATGTAACTAGAAATAATGTATAAGAAATAATGTAACTAGAAATAATGTATAAAAAGTAATGTAACTAGAAGTAATGTATAAGAAGCAATGTAACTAGAAATAATGTATTTGAAGTAATGTAACTAGAAGTAATGTATAAAAAGTAATGTAACTAGAAGTAATGTATTAGAAGTAATGGCCTGAGCTTCTAGTTCAGGGTGCAAAAAACAGTGCCATTGTCACCTGCCAAGCATATCGTAAGAGGCGACTAAGGAGGCTTTGGGATGAAGTTTGCTGTCTCATCCTAGGATGATCAAAGTGACCTAGAAGCCTTGCTAACATTAGATGTGTCCTTCCAAAAAGCATAGACATCACAGCAAAGCTGTAAACCATGACACATTGAATTCTGTTTTCAGGACTACATCCTGCTAATCTACAGGAGTTTGAGAACAAATGCAGAAGATGAAGTCACACAATCCGACAATTAATGTGACATATACTAGAAAATGTTCTTTCAAAATCGGTTACATTTATTAAGAATTTCTTTTTCTATTCAGCTCATTGTGATGTTTTTTACTACTAATTTATTTTCAGCTCATTATGATGATTTTTACTACTAATTTATTTTTCTATTCACCTCATTGTGATGTTTCTTACTACAAGTTAATGTTAAATACTAAACAGTAAAAATTAACTCACAAACAGATAGTCAGCCCAAATATTCCAAGCATGTTCTAGAGCCTTTTCCCTCAGACCAATCACATTTGCAAACCGTTTTTCTGTCCAATCACACGGAGATTCTTCATCTGTATATCCTAAAGATGAACCAATAAACTACAATTGAACAACTGATTATAGTTGTGCTTTTTCAATTTTCAATTTGAAAAGAAACAGTTATTTTATGACCAAAAAAAAGGAGTTAAGAGCAGTTTACACGTTTTTTTAAGTTTGTCCTAAGATAAGAGACATCTGTTGTAAGCTTGTCCTAAGACCAGAGACATCTGTTGTAAGCTTGTCCTAAGACCAGAGACACCTGTTGTAAGCTTGTCCTAAGACCAGAGACATCTGTTGTAAGCTTGTCCTAAGACCAGAGACATCTGTTGTAAGCTTGTCCTAAGACCAGAGACACCTGTTGTAAGCTTGTCCTAAGACCAGAGACAGCTGTTGTAAGCTTGTCCTAAGACCAGAGACACCTGTTGTAAGCTTGTCCTAAGACCAGAGACACCTGTTGTAAGCTTGTCCTAAGACCAGAGACACCTGTTGTAAGCTTGTCCTAAGACCAGAGACATCTGTTGTAAGCTTGTCCTAAGACCAGACACACCTGCTGTAAGCTTGTCCTAAGACCAGAGACACCTGTTGTAAGCTTGTCCTAAGACCAGAGACACCTGTTGTAAGCTTGTCCTAAGACCAGAGACACCTGTTGTAAGCTTGTCCTAAGACCAGAGACACCTGTTGTAAGCTTGTCCTAAGACCAGAGACACCTGTTGTAAGCTTGTACTAAGACCAGAGACACCTGTTGTAAGCTTGTCCTAAGACCAGAGACACCTGTTGTATACTTGTCCTAAGACCAGAGACACCTGTTGTAAGCTTGTCCTAAGACCAGAGACACCTGTTGTAAGCTTGTCCTAAGACCAGAGACACCTGTTGTAAGCTTTTCCTAAGACCAGAGACACCTGTTGTAAGCTTTTCCTAAGACCAGAGACACCTGTTGTAAGCTTGTCCTAAGTCGAAAGATGGTGGTCTGTTGTTACCTATGAAGTTTGTGAATGGGGTCTTCTTCTTCATTGTTCATTCTCAAACTCCCGCTGGATATCTCTTGTAACAGGACAATGGTCCTACTAGATTTCCAGCAGGATGTAGTCCAAAGAATGGAAATGCGTTGTGTCGCTGTTTTATTTTGCCAATGTCTTCGGCGGACGTTTCTGATCAATATTCATATCTTTCTTCCACTGTGATGTTTAATGGCTGTGGATTAGTGGTTGTGTTCATTCTCAAATTTCAGCTTGCTAGTAGGATGTTCTAAGTTTCAGGAGTTTGAACATGATGATGAGTTTATTGATTTTTAGCAGCCATCGTCAAATACAAGAATCTGCAAGAGTTTTGTAACTATTGAGTGGTGTCATAAAGTTCAAGAATCTGCAAGAGTTTTGTTTTGTAACTATTGAGTGGTGTCATAAAGTTCAAGAATCTGCAAGAGTTTTGTTTTGTAACTATTGAGTGGTGTCATAAAGTTCAAGAATCTGCAAGAGTTTTGTTTTGTAACTATTGAGTGGTGTCATAAAGTTCAAGAATCTGCAAGAGTTGGGATGGGACAATGTGAAAGTCATTGATTGTATGCATCAGCTGGTATTAAATTAGACAAATAAACTCACAAATTATTTCCTTTAATTTTTACGTCTATTAAATCTAATTTTTACAAAATACTTTTACCTTTATTTTTGTGGTCAATTTTAACATCAACATGGTGGTATAAATGAGACACAGCCGACAGCCATTCTGTCAACATTGCAGTTGAATTATCTACGTTGTGATCACTTCGAATCCTAGGAGATGAATAATGAAAAATTGCAATGACAAAGAGAAGGTTTCCACTAAAATAATTGTATTTGTTTTGAAAGGTATAAAATAAATCGGCAACACAACACATATCTGTTCTCTAGACGTTAAAAAAATATGTTCCTCTTCTTTTGCGTTCATCTCAAACTCCTGATTGTCAGTAGATATAGCTCAGAGAAAAGAATGTATTGTATCACAATTTACAGCATTGCTGTGATATCTAGTCTGTGCTTTTCTGCCTGACACATCCGACTTCACAACGTATTGCACAGAGCGATAGGGCAATGGATCGAGCTGATGTTTTGAACTCCATAAAACCCGCAGAAGATGGACGTGTCGGGCCATTAGTGCAAATAAAACGGCAACACAGCACATATCCATTCTCTGAACTACATCCTGCTGGAAATCTAGTAGGACCATGCTCCTGCTACAAGAGAGATACAGCGGGAGTTTGAGAATGAACGATGAAGAGGAAGAACTCCATAAGAAATATAGCACACAAGAGTGAGTCTAGTGTGGATAATGATTTCTTTTCAATGTCCAGGATTAAAGATGAGGGTTTGAAATGTGGTGTTGCTAAAAGTGAATATTTTAGAGGGCGTAGAAAAATGATGGTCAACCAGAAGAGGACCGGTACTGAGAGCAGAAGTTTAATGGCAGATACACTCAGGTAGAGATCGGAGCAACTATGAACGTGTCCAGTTTGCAGTGATGATCAGATGACTAACTAAGTAACTATCTGACCCATACGATTTCAGCATAGCTTCTGGGTCACTTTGATCTCCTATAGGATGGGACAGCCAACCCCAATCCCAAAACCTCCTTTAGTCAACTCTTACAACATGAATGGCAAATAACAGTGTCTTTGCTCCCCTTTTCAGCCCCAGCAACACATGGGTTGTTAATGGAGTTTTACTTTAATCTTCAGATAACGATTGCTGTATATCTGGCATTGTATCTTATGAGCAAGTTTACCAGATGACTTTTTAACTCAACTCGCTATGGCTGTCCCTCAACTTTTGTGGCTTACAACTTGATGGCAATATTTACATCTTCCTGTCCGACTTATACTGTCAGAATGATACTTTTCATGATTTAGTCACCCTCATTCAATGATACTTATACATAATACTTTTTTTGGTATCTTCTTCTTCTTCAGCGTACATTCTCAAACTCCCGCTGAATTCTCTTGTAGTAGGACATGGCCTTC
Source organism: Meghimatium bilineatum (assembly GCA_034231615.1). NCBI lineage: Eukaryota > Metazoa > Mollusca > Gastropoda > Stylommatophora > Philomycidae > Meghimatium > Meghimatium bilineatum. The sequence continues at coordinate 36,487,298 of CM067305.1, read as the reverse complement.
TAGATTTCTAGCAGAATGTAGTCCAGAGAATGGAAATACGTTGTGTCGCCATTTTATTTGCGCCAATGGCCCGAGACATCCGTCTTTGGCGGCTTTTTGGTATAATAAGCTTCAGTGGTTATTATGAGCATGTGCCAAATATCTATCTATTGTTATTTTCACTTGTGCAGTTAAGAGTCGATGGGAGGAAGTTGAAGTTACCTGTCTTTGGCCATTAGCTTCACATTGTCCATCGTCAGCCCGTTTTTCATGGCTTCTTTGATTGTCTCCATTATTTAATTCAACAAATGGGATTTGAACCCGATCCACTCAGATGGCCCCCCACATACTTCACAACTTGAGCCAATACGCTTTCCATTTTCGACTACACCATATCTCTAAAAATGATGCGATTTCAGTCAAGGCTTCAAACGTATATTCTCATGCTACTACGAATATGTACCAGTCAATTGACACACAGACAACAACAACACACGCACTGTACAGGTATATAAATTCCTCAAGAACCACATAGGCCTACATTAAACATTAGTAATATGTCTTTTGGCACATTAAGAGCTTTATGCCAAAAAAAGGTACTACCAAGACCAATTAAATAATAACCATCAAAGATGGATGTGTCGGCCATCGGCGCAAATATCCATTCTCAGGACTACATCCTGCTGGAAATCTAGTAGAACCATGGTCCTGTTACAAGGGAGTTCCAGCAGGAGTTTGAGAATGAATGATGAAGAAGAAGAATAAGACCTATAACCCATTAGGGTTGCAGTAGTGGCACACTGGATACATCAGCACAAAAAAGCTCTCCAAACAACTCTATCCTCAGCCGTTTGGAGGAGTGTAGAAAAATCACGCCTAGACCATTCCTTGATGTTTCAATACAGAATTTTCTGTCCTCTTCTCCATCCACCCTCGACTGCTCCTTGCACAATAATTTTATAAAGAGAATCATATCTCGTTATATGTCTAAACCAAATAAGTTTACGTTATTTCACCGCTGCCAAAAGTGGTTATTGATATGACCACAAGTTTTTTTATTTCCAGCCTGTTAAATAGTCCCTATAGGCCTATTTGTCATATGTTCTGGCTAATTCTTACAGATGTCTATAGTACTTCTTTTCAAAAGCCAGAGTCCTTCTTTCAGTGTCTGCATTGAGTGTGCAATTTTCACATTAAAAAAGACAAATTTAAGCCTACTTGTAAACATAAATACCACATAGACACATAAACAATGATGCCCCAGATGTACATGGGTAAATGACTAATATAATAATTAAAAAGCATCTAGATTTATGGAGAAAGATCATGCCACTCACGACATACTCTAACTTTCAAAAACTGCATTTTGGCTAAGTTTTGGCATTGTGACATCTCGCTTCGTTCATATAACATTATATCAATACATTCATTTCAAGCCCTGTCATCCTCTCCCTTTTTTAAACAAGCAATCATGTAAAATTTATGAAATAATCTTACCACAACCCTATGCGACTATGCGGTGTTTTGGATAGTCCAACTTTTCAAATAGTCCGAGTTCCACGGAAAAGAATGAGCGTTATTTCGAACTAAAGTTGCAATTACCACTGTAGGTAGAAGCTGTGGGGCGTCATCATTCAACTCTGCTCTAGCGAATATAGATTTTCCTATACCAATAAACTCTACATTACCTACAACAAACAAAAATAACAAGCACAAATAGGTATTTCAAGTTTGGCCAAGACTGTATACTGTTAATACTGAGCGTCGCCATCTTGATTATATAAAAACTCAACCATTCGTTTGATTTCGCTTAGTCTGCACGTGCATGCTCTCTGGGCGGGGAATTGGCGTAAAGCTATTGAGAAGATAATATGCTTATTGTTGCGTTGGTGAAACCCCTGTGTGCTGCCGTGGACCGAAAATAGGTTCAAATAAGTAAAGTGTCGCTGTAACATGTCATGCATGTCGTAAGAGGCGACTAAGATGGTTTTGGAGAAAGTCTGTAGAGAGCTTGTACTCCAACCCACACCCTCATAAGAAAATTCAATATTTAGTACAATGGACAGACAAAAGATAGGATCCTCCTCCTTTCTAGTTGTTCTTTATAAAAACCTTCAAAAGTTCCACAAAACGAAGTGATTATCTTTTTTATGTATTACACCCCTCCCCCAATTTCTCAACGGTCGTGTATGCAAGCCGCATCGCCCAAGACAGAGAGGAATTCAGAGAGTTCATTGGGAAGACAACGTTCTGGAAAGTATACATCACATGACAATAACTTATGATGGTAAATGCAAGACCGAAATTATAAGCAGAATAGGACAAGCAAAAGCAGCATTCCATAAAATTGCATTATTGGAGGACGGGTAATGTTTCATTCTCATTCATTAGTCAAAGTAACCACACACAAATCTGACGTCGGATGTTTCAGGTCGAATGGTGCATAAGTTGCAGCCTAGCTGTAAAGCATGATACAATACATAGTGCAACGAGTGCCACATTGCTATCATGCAGACCCAGGGTGAGCAGAAACCAAGATTCTAAAAGTACCCTCGTGGTGCACCCTGGGAACAGAAGCACAGCGGCTTATGCTGTGTTCCTTGCCAACACTTTTATATTTCATGTCCGTGAAGGTTGAAGATAAAATAATAACTTAGGGGGGGGGGGGGAGAGACAAGCAATATCTCTGACAACTCTGCGCCACACGCATCGGCAATGTCGACCCATGGTGACGTAAGTCAATCTAGCTCTGTCAGCCGAAATGAAGATATAGGCCTATTGTGGAGCGGCCAGTATCAGTGTCCCGAGATAGGTAGATGTCATTACGAATATCGAAAATCGTGCGCAAGTCTCAAGGGAAGTAAGACTGGCATACTATAATGAGAGGGCAGCACATCGCTAGAGGGCAGCGCCACGTGAAGATGTGTCATGTGACGTATTCCTTCCAGAACGTTGTCTTCCCAATGAACTCTCTGAACCTCTCTCTGTCTTGGGCGATGTGGCTTGCATTTTCTAGCGATGTATTCATGTTATCTTTACTGTCGTCAGTCCATCGTCTTCTTGGTCTGCCCTTTCTCCTCATTCCAGGTACTCTTTCCTCCATTATTTGTCTTTCTAAACAGTTGTGTCTCTTTATATGACCAAACACTAATAGATCTAGTCAATAAATCAAGTCATGAATATGGGCTGGATATAAATATCCAAAAAACAAAAACCATGATAATCAGCAAAGACACAGAAGAACAAGAGCTAAACATAAACATACATGGAGAAAAACTACAACAAGCAAAACAGTATCAATATCTTGGAAACATAGTCACAAATGATGGCAGATGTGAAACAAAAGTTAAAAGGAGAATAGGAATGGCTAAAAGTATCTTCAATTACATGAGGAAAATATTAACATCTAAACAAATTACAAACAAGTTAAACATGAAAATTATAAAATGCAACATCTACTCTATATTAATGTATGGCTCAGAAACATGGACACTAAATAAACAATTAGAAGATAGAATTGATGCCTTTGAGATGTGGGTATATAGAAGAATAGGGAGAACATCACGGGAAGAGAAGAAAACAAATAAAGAGGTGCTAAATACACTTAATATGAAGAAAGAACTACTAAGAGAAATAAAGATCAGGTAAATAAAATATTTTGGTCACATTAAAAGACATAACACCTTATTGAAGATCTTACTTGAGGGTAAAGTCAAAGGGAGGCGAGCAAGAGGTAGGCAGAGATACAAATGGGAGAGTAACATCACACGATGGACAAGTTACAGTCTAGCAGAATGCACCACCAAGACAAGAGACAGGAGATGTTGGAGATCCGTTGCAGCCAATCTTCGTTGCGGAGACGGCACTTAATGATAATGATGATATGACCAAAAAGGCGTAGTTTTCTTTTTGTTATTGTGTTTAGTAACCAACACTCTGGAATCTTCAATGTGTTTATAATATCTGAGTTTCTAATTGTTTCCTTCCATGATATTCTAAATATCTTTCTGTAGCATTTCAGCTCGAATGCGTTGATCTTCTTTGCCGCTGTTTTACTTACACAGACGTGAAGATAGAATAGAGAAAACGCTACATGGAAATCGGAACTAAAGCACTGTTCAACTCGAGACAAGCCTCTAGTCAACGGTGATTTAAAATAAATGTAAAGACACAGACTTGGACGAGGGGTTCATAATATTGGTGAATGACACATCGGCTAAGATGGCGAAGGAACTCAGGCCCAACTCTACTGTTGTGCTTTTCCTAAACCGGAATATCATGGGGTTTATTGCTCACAAAGAGAAAGTTAACTCTATCATTAGCTGCATCTCTATCAACAGCAACTTATAACAATACGTTTATAGACCACACACACACAAATCCCAGGATAATTCAAGTCCATGCTCCAACTGCCGAATACGACGAAGAGGAAATATACGTATTTTATGTTTTAATACTGGAGGGAACTGTCGAATGTGGAAGAAGCAGAGCAGGGGAAATAAAGACATGGACAGACAACATCAAGGAATGGACAAGACAATGTTTTTCTTCACTCACCCGCATCAGTGAAGATAAAAATCGGTGGAGAACTACATGTTCTGAAGCCTACAATGTGGTACCTCTACGACCCTGACAGGTTGTGGGTTTATAGATCGATAGCGGAATTATGTTCACAGATGAGGAATGCTTCAATACCTGATGGGTACATTAGCAATGCACCTAATTACAGGAGACAAGTACACTAGCAGCGGAACACCTAATGCGAGACAGGTGTAGTCGACCCAAACCTAAATACTTGATTACCGCCTCCCCGGAGACTGACACCCGGGGACATGATTTGGCCTTAAATTCCAAAGGCACAATGGGTAATAAATCGTCGCAGCGTAGAGTCAATACACATATGTCACCTGGCTAGAAATATAAAGGCTATTACGGGCTAAGGAAGCCCACCCGAATAACAGGCATGCCGAAATCGGATGTGCTGGACCGGGTGGTGCAAAATATCGCAGCTCTGCTGTGAAGTTGACAGCGCAACGTACTTCACGCTCACCTGCGGAAATCACAGGGACATTCGTTCTGGTTATCAAAGAGCGAACGCGGAACAAGAAGATAGCACAATGTTAAATGACATCTACAACAGTGGCTATATTCCATCGGATTTGCTACAATCAATTTTCATAGCCCTACCAAAGAAACCTGGTGCAGTAGATTGCGAAGATCACATAACAATTAGTCTTATGAGTCAGATGACCAAGATTCTACTGCGCATAATAATGAGGCGTATAAGAGGAAATATGCAAATATGTTCAAATTATAGAACAATCGCCTTGATCAGCCAAGCCAGTAAAATACTACTGCACGTTATAATTAAAAGAATACATAACAAGATGGAGGATGAGATCCACGAAGCGCAAGCAGGTTTCAGAACTGGCAGAGGCACGAGAGATCATATATTTAACATGAGGATGATCATAGAGAAATGTAGAGAGTATAACATCGAATTACATGCATGCTTCATAGACTACACCAAAGCATTCGACTGTGTCAATCACCATCAATTATAGGAAATAATGAACGATATGGGTTTCCCAAAACACATTAGACGACTAATAGCAGAGCTGTATAAAGATCAAGAAGCAGCGGTAAAAGTTGTAGGTGCAAGATCGGAGTGGTTCAATGTACAGAAGGAGTAAGACAAGGCTGTACCTTGTCTCCATACTTGTTCAACATATATGCGGAAAATATAATGAGAAATGTGAGACAAGAATCAATAAAGCCTGATTTCACACCCATAAATATAGGAGGGCTGCAGATACCAGAAATTAGATATGCAGACGACACAGTGCTATTAACAACAAACGAACACGACCTACTGAACATAATTAAGTCAAACCCAAAAGTTTAGCGAACAGCAAAACTTGTTCTTAAATATGAAAAAGACAAAAATAATGGCAACTGACAAAACTAAATCAAGACCCAAAATTAATATTGAGAACTGCAATTTGGAAGAAGTGACACATTTTGATTATTTAGGAACTAATATAAACAATGCGGGGGACTGCGCAGTTGAGATCAAGAGAAGAACGGCAATGGCGCTGGCAAAATTAAAACAGATAAAGAAACTATGGCACGGTACTAACATAAGAACCAAATGGTTTTTACTACGAACATGTGTATTTCCCGTGGCGACATATGGATGTGAAGCATGGACACTAAATAAAACAGTGGCCAAGAGAATAACATCATTTGAATTAAAGTGTTATAGAAGAGTTTTGAGAATACCATGGACAGCGAAGAAAACAAACCAGGAGGTGTTACGAACAATTAACGTCAAGGAAGGCTGGCTTCTGAACACTATATTAAAGAAAAAGCTAGCTTTTTTCGGTCATATTAAGAGACACGATGGCATGGAGAGAGTGTTAATGGCGGGGATGATAGAAGGCAACAGGGGCAAAGGCCGACCAAGACGCCGTTGGACAAATGAGACAAGAACGACCAAGACGCAGACGAACAATGCGGATTCGTAGAAGGAAAAGGCACAAGAAATGCCCTATATATAGTAAGAACATTAATGGAGAGGGCCATAGAAGTACAGCAAGACCTTTATCTGTGCTTCATAGATTATACCAAAACATTTGACAAGGTGAAGAATTCAGAGATTATAAAATTGCTAAAAAGTCTTAACGTTGATGGGAAAGATCTAAGAATAGTAAGAGATATGTATTGGAAACAAACAGCTGCGATGAGAGTTAACAACACTATAGGTAGATTTCAAAAGATAGAAATGGGTGTCAGGCAAGGTTGTGTAATGTCACCGGACCTTTTCTCCCTGTATACAGAATACATTATGCGAAATATAGAAGATATGTCAGGAATAAAAGTGGGAGGATACAATATAAATAACTTGAGATATGCTGATGACACAGTACTGATCGCATGAAGCGAACAAGAACTGCAAGCCCTATTAGATAAAGTAGTGAAGGAAAGTGAAAACAAAGGCCTCAGTTTAAACAAGAAGAAAACAGAAATAATGGTTGTATCAAAGAGACATACACTACCAAGATGCAACATAATAATTAATAACACAAAATTAGCACAAGTTGAAAAAGTTAAAAAGTTAACCTTCTGATGTTAACAGGGTGCCAAGATATTTCACTTTTTCAACTTGTGCTAATTTTGTGCTAATATCAATAGCATAAAAAGAACGAAAACACAAACTGATTTATTTTTATAGTTCACACAAGAAAACCCAGACTGCATCGACGTTTCTACTAAAGGCCAATTATATATAAAGCCTTTTTACCGAAACGTTGTCGATTCAACCTTTTTTGGTATGTGTGTAGTGTGCATTCTAAATCTAAATAACTGCGTTTTCTGTTTTTTTTCTCTGTAAAGCAATTTACAGTGATATTGGCCAGATGGGCATATTGTAATATTGTTTAAATATACACATTGTTACACTGTTATAGCAAATTTCCGTCTACATCGAAACACCTGACAGTAATAAAATATGAATTAGCTAAAATAGCATCATATAATTTAAATCTAGCATACTTTGTTTTGGAATTTTTACAATTTTAAAATATTCAATATCTTGAACAGCGTCATCAATACAGACTTCACTCGCAATTGTTGTGAGTTACTGGCAAAAATCGCCATTATTGGAATCGTCGGATGGACTAAACTGTTGAAATTACAACGTGGAGTTTAATAAACAATGTCACTTCCTAAACAAGAACGTAGAAGGAGACGTTTACATGATGAAGGAGAAGATGCAGGCCCTGAAACCCAGATTGTTGTTACAAGGTCATCTGAATGTGTATGTATTTTATTTAAACTATCGACTGACCTACACCCCATCATCATAACAATTAACATCATTCGATGATTACTTACTTACTAGAATACAGTACATAGTCACTACTTAGTTATAGTAAGTAGGTGCTAGGACAATATTTTAAAAATAATGCTACAGTATTTAAAATACTATAGTTAGATAACCCTTGAAAATTGCAATTCAACGATACATCAACCAAGTCTGTAGTATGTCAACCCTGAAAAAAAGTTACGAATTTTTTTCGAATTAATTTGACATCAAAATAATTTACATGAAACATTAGGACAATATAAATAAAACTTGACCACAAAATGTAACTGAGCTGACATTTCTGAATTATCTTAGTTATTTTCAATAATACAACACACAAACTATTATATACATTTCCATTTTTGTGTTCGTGAAGACAAGACAGACAAGTTGATCACATTTATGGAATTTTCAGATGGACACAGAACTAATAAAATTGATATTCAAAATGACTGCTAATTTGCATGATTATAATGAAAAAAAAAAAATATCTATTAAACATAATAAAATACGACAGAAACTATATATTTTTGTATTCACAAAGACAAGACGCATCTGTCGATCATAATCATATTGCTGTGATTGTGATTCTCAGAGGCACATATATACAATATACAACTAATTAATATTCAAAATGACAGCCAATTTGCATAAATAAAACAAATGTTGATGTTTTAAAAAAATTATAACTGCCGTTTTCAGCATTGTGCTGCATCCTTAAAAGTTACATTAACATATATATATATAAAAAGAAAAATGGTAAAAGAACACAAATAAATCTGGTTGCAGACACAAAAAACAGCAACATCACTAAATGTAAACATTAGTCCAAGAAATGTTTAACCTAGGCAAAATTTTCTGTACACTGAAATCCCGGATGTCCAAGTACCTACTTACAGAATTATATTTGTTAAATTTGTAAGTTAGGCCTAAATTTATTTTATAGTTTTATTTTTGACTAGACTAAGAAGATTAGATCCACTCTATCTCTTAATTTCATCTTTGTTCAAGAATTAAGTCAAAGTCAACTAATTTTTGAATATTTATGATAATATATTAATTTAATTTTATATAATTATATATAATAATATAATAATATATAGGTTCCCCTAGTAGTGTCCATTAATTTAAATTTAATATAACATTAAATCATATGTGGATGCTGATAGATAATAAGATATGCCATAAATATATGCCCTACTAACCTACTATATAAGTATATACCAAATATAGTAGTATACTTAACTATAGGGCCATATTTCTTATTATAACTATGAACTATGATTTCGATGAATGAATAATAATATATAATAAAATAATACTAATAATTAATATTAGTTATTAGGCCTATGGTTTATTTAATCATTGTTCTTTCTGATTCATCCCAGTAATCTATCATCTTATTATTAGACATATTAAAATCTATTACATCATATAATAATCTATCCTGTATCTGTACACTTTACTATAAACTAACAAGTATCTATCTGTAAACTAAGTACCAACGAAGAATATAACATGAAAGACAAATTGAACGTGCTACTCTTTGCAGATGACCAAGTACTAATAGCAACATCAGAACAATTTCAGGAACACATGAACAGACTCCACACAACATGTCAAAAATTCAACAAGAAGATTAATATTGAAAAGACAAATAATGGCAATAGCAAAGAAAAAGAAATATTACTATCTCAATCAATAATAAACACTGTGAACAGGTAAAGCTTCACATACGTAGGAAGAATTATATCGAGTTAAGGGAAAAACAGTAGAGATACAAAATATATTTTATAGATGCAACAAAACATATCAGATCCTAGGACATATGTATTTTTAAGAACACAATGTAAACATAGACACATAAGTTGCATTATACAAGTCTATTATTATCCCTTCACTGTGCTACCTGTGCTAAACCTGGACAATAACAGCATAAGATAAAAGAAAAATAGTGACCGCAGAAATGACACATAGAAATAACGGCTATAAAGCCAGAGGTAGACCATGTAAAAGATGGATCACGGAAATCAAAGAAGCCACAGGAACAACCTTACAAAACAGCACACATGAAGGTCATCTCCAGAGAACTTTTCTACCCCTGACACTGCACGGCACACGAGGGATACAGCGTATAGATAGATAGATCTATTTGTATCTTGCTATATTTATAAATTTATAAAATATATGTCTATAGGCCTACAAATATTGTCTTTTTTCTGCTTTTGCTGTAAGGCGCTGTAGGATTGAATATTTATTATTATTGGTTTTTAGTTATTGTTAGTTAGACGTTGGTTCATTATCACTGCAAACTGGACATGTCCATAGTTACTTCAATCTCTCGTTGAGTGTATCCGCCATTACACTTCTGCTGACAGTACTAGTCCTATGCTGGTTGACCATCATTCTTCTGCGACCTCCAAAATGTTCACTTCTAGCAACACCGCATTTCAATCCCTTATCTTTAATCCTGGCCATTGAAAAGGAATCATTATCCATATTAGTATCACTCTCGCATGCTATCTCTTAAGGAGTTCAAAACGTCAGTGCGATCCATCACCCTGTGCCACAATCATGCATGATGCCAGTTGATCCGCTCTTTCATTGCCTTGAACACCCACATGTCTTGGCATAAAAATAAATGTGCCCGGTAACCACTTTCAGCCTCTACTTTTTCAAGGCTCATAGAGTATGATTAGGAAGGTACAATTATATTATTTTCGGGGGCAAGAAAGAATGATGTTCAATCAACTGCGTTCTGGGATCGTCAGTCAACGTGTAATGACGGCTACACTCAAGGAGAGATCTGAGCAACTATGGATTTGTCCAGAGTGCAGTGACGATGATCCAACGACTAACTCACTCATAGAGTCACTCAAGATGCAGACCTACATTACCTTCTGTGTGCATACCCACTCAAATGCCCTGGTCACCGCCATAGTCTCCATGGTCATGCTACTCGTAGTGACCACAAAGGCACCACTATCCTCCCTGATTGTTTTACCTGAGTACTGAGTGAAGGCCCAAGCACTGCCAACATGTCTAATCACAGATCCATCAGTGTATATAATCACATCCCCCTCTTTGATATTCTCACTAACCAAAGCCTGCACTTCTTTCTCCACAGTTGTGGGACTGCATTCCCTGCTACTTCATATTACTACTCTCAAACAAGTTTCGAAATCTGTGGGTAGACATATCCATTCCGCACCTGCTGCCACGACCTCACTCTCTTGAGTTTGCTGCTTTTAACTTTCTGTATTTCGGGATGCAATGGGTATTCCTTATTTGCATGTATTTGAAGGTATGCCTGTGCACGGCAATATAGTAATCTGTGCTCAGCTGTTGGACATTCAAGTAGGTATCGCATAGCTCTTGTCGATGTGTCTCTTGTGCACCCAAGTTGATATGCATTACTGCATTCTGGATTCTATCTGGTCTTTCGATCTGAGTTTGGCTAAGAGTGAGAATTGCCAGTACATATTCCACCACAGCCACAACCAAACCCTGGTACAAAAGAAATAACAACTTCTGCTCGCACTGCACAGCAGCCATAACCTTCGTTGCTGCTAAGCCTTTGTCTGCCCTTATTGATAACGTGGTCAACATGTTTCCTGAAACCCAGACTTCTGTCAAAAAACACACCCAGATATCTCATTGTATTAGTTCTTTCTAAACTTTTCCTGGACAATGAAACTTGTGGCATGGGTGTCTTTACTATGTTTGGTCTTTTGATATAGGCAATGGTCGACAAAATTTAGAAAATGGGTTTACATCATTAAATGAATATCACAGTTAGATAACCCTTGAAAATTGAAATTAAATGATATCTCAACCAAGTCTGTAGACTGTCACTTCTGAAAAAAGTTATGCATTTTATTTTCTAATTAATTTTTCAGCTAAATAATTACATTTTACATGGAACATATATGAAAATATCAAATGATGGTGGTCAAAAGGTTGCGGTATTCAGAACATCAAGTTGATATGCAGTAATATTCAATTGTGATGTCTCAGAATGTTGGTAACTCAATCAATCTTGGTCTTCCTCTGCCTTTTGTTTCCTTTCTCATGTTGTATACTCTTGCTGCTTGCCAATATGGATTAATTCTCATATTTGGCCACAAATTTTGTGCTATCAGTTGTAATCTCTTCATTCCTCACATTCTCTTCTTGTTCTGTTTGTTTACCTTATTACTAGAAGAAATATCCCTCCTAGATTTATAAAACATGTTTTAGGAGAGTGAGAAATATGTTTCAAAGATTGTGGAAGCAAGAATGCAACCTCATTTTATACTTCTCCTGATCATCTATCTATAAACCGGTAACCCATCAGGGTCGTAGGGGTATCACAGTGGATGCTTCAGCACACAGAGTCCTCCAGTGATTTCTATCTTCAATGATGCGGATGAGTGAGGAAAAATCTTGTCCTGTCCATTCTTTGATGTTGTCTTTCCATGTTATTATTTGTTGGCCTCTGCTTCTTCGACCTTCGATAGTTTCCTGCAGTACTGTTTTTTTACTAGGAGTATGCATATATATCCAAACCATGCTTGTTTTCGTCGTTTCACTATTGAAAGCAATGGTTCCTGTGGACATGCATACATCACTATTTCATTTCTTACGTAAAAATTTGTCTTATGCTCGCTATAGGAAATTCTTAGCATTCATCTGTAACATTTGTATTTGAAAGCCTGTAGTCATCTCTCCATGTCCAGAGTAAGTGTCTTGATCATAAATTCCTATAACAGTGTTTGTAGTGGTCATGGCCACCCGATTATAACAGGATGTGTGATGTGGGGGTCAGAAGGGTCCAGTCTCCTCCATACCATTTCTATTTCTTCCCTCCTACTAATTGTGTGGTTTTCTTGACTATAACTAAACCATATCCCATAATCCAATCTCATCAAGTTAACTCCCTAAAATTTATACTTTCAATTAAAAAGAAATCAAGCCAAATGAAAATTAATTTTTGAAAACACAATTCAGTTTATTAACGTCAAATATTCCAAGAAAACACATACAACATCAATCACAATACAAGGTAAATAATAGTGCATCAGATCATAACTAAAAAAACTAACAAATCATTGTTGTGATATTCATAGTTCAGTAGTTATTCAGGATTGGAGAAGTTATCCTAAATCATTACTCCAACAAAGATTTTCCTCTTCATAAGATTATGTAAGATGCATCGAGGGTCGGATCAGTAGCATGAGTATCCGAAAATATATCCGTCCATTCACAATTACATGTCTTTTCTTAACTCTGAAAACATGTAGAGGTAGTTACATCTTTCATATTGTTAATGTGATGTCCACCTTTAGATATAAGCTCATAGAGACTGACAAACCTTTAACACAATTTTATAAAATGTATGAAAAAAACATTTATATTCACTAGTAATAATGCAAATAACTAATCAAACCCAAATTATTATCTTGTAGTATTGTTCTCTCATGGCATACACAACTTGCATGATAGATGAACATTAGTTATAGGAAATTGTTATTAAAAAAACCAAACTCAATTATTGTCCATGTTGGAGGTCGATGTGCACCACCCATCCACACTGATCGGTTGTAACATTGTAGTATGCTTACTTGGTCACTCAATTAAAATGATTCTCAAGGTTGTATTGGTAATCGTCTGCCATCAATGATTGGAATTATTGAAGTGATCCACAAGCAGAAAGTATAAGTTATATTCATGCAAGATCATGTGTTAATAGACTATGAGTAATGAATTTGTAGATTCCTGACGATGAGAGAGACATTGTCAATACGTATATATATATCAATGGAACCACTCTGACATAGTTCATACATTAAGAAATCTCGTCCCTCCTGGATTTGTGAATCTTTGTCAGTCTCAAGCTTGCGTAAGATTGATGTTACGACAGGGCCAACTTGTAGAGAAACAACACAGATGTATGATAAGACTTATACATCAGTATCGAACTGGAACCGTCCATGGATTAAATAGTTATTCCTGAAGATAAAACAACTATGCATTGCCGAAACTCGATTTCATTCACAGTTTAGTATGCAACTTCTGTTATTTTTTTTCCTTTATTGTCTTTGTTCATCTTGGCTGCTCTTTTCTTTGTCTTTAATTTACTTCTTCATGTTGGACAAACATCAAAATTTCATGTAACGGAGATGAAGTTTTTCAACAGACCTCCACAAAACGAAATGACTATTTCAACAGGTCTATCATACAAACCAACAGTGTTTCATTAGACATGAAAACAATCTCTGTTCTAGCAAATTATCTTTTTATTTGAACAAGAACACAATATCAAGATAGGGAATCATGCAAATGGCAGTTTCTACACAATATTTGCAGTTGTCTTCTTGGTGTGCTATATACTGAAAAAGTTTGTCATTCCTGTTACATTCCTCTGAAGAACGGGTAGAGTTTTAGAATTAAATATCTAGGGGTAATTTTCTACTAGAGCCTATCCTACGAATTGTAAATAAATGAAAATATTCTAATGCATTCCTCTTTAGAAACTAGTTGTTTTTAAAGGTTGAGTAATAAAAGGTGTGTATTGTTACACTGTACATGCTTCCGCCCCCCCCCCCCTCCAGAAAAAAAACAAATCCTAACAAAATCTATTGTTTTTGTGCATCTGTAGGAATTGTTGTTTGTTAATTTTTTTATTTCTTGGTGTCTTAATTCTGATATATGACTTTAAACAATCATACTTAGATGATCGCCGAAGCAGAAACAATTATGCAGGCCATTGTAGAAATTATTTATACTGAATTGTGTTTCTTTTTTATATTTCAGGAATCTGAAGATGAAAGTCCTAGCATAGGTAAAATTTATTTGTTTTATAACATTGTGCATAAGATAGTTTCTATCTCTTTGTATTATTAATCTGTCATTGCTTATTGTGGTAGGCTGTTTGAAGATCATCTCATCATATGGCCAATCATTTAAAGAGTTTTTTTTAATTGGACTTTTTATATTATATAAGTTTTCACATTGGTAACATGACACAATGACTAAAGAACTGCAAGGTGCACAGTCACATAACAGAGATAATTGAAACATGGAAGAAGTCTGGAAGAATATTAATGATAGCCCAAATGACACTTGCAATAACCAATCCTTTGATCATTTTCTCACAATTCATGTATGCATATCCATATATGGGAAAGATTTACTGAAGAAGATGTAGCAGACAAAGCCCTGCACAAATTCTGGAAGCTTCTAAGGGTAATAAGACTCAAAGCAGACACAAAGCCCAGTTGTCTGCTTGAAGAATGATTCATGGCACTCACTTCTTCTGCATTCATTCTAAAACTCCTGCAGATTATTAGGATGTAATTTGGAGAACAGAATGTGTTGTGTCATGGTTTACAGCATTGCTGCGATATCTGCATCTGTAGGCCTGACACATCCAACTTCAGCAATGCTTTATGTCACTTTGAACTTATATGGGATGGGACAGCCAACTCCACCTCCTTAGTCACACAACCTCCCCACAACCAGTGGATTCCATATATTACAACATGCATGGAAGACAAATAGTGTTACTATTCTTTGCTCCCTTTTCTCTGTAATGGAAACAATGGGTGAGGGTACTCAATAATAACATATAGGTGAAATGGAAGTGCTTTTTTTTTACATATATTCAGCAGGCTAACCAGGGTGGTATGCAGCAACATAAGACAGCGTCACAGACTTTAACATTGAACATAGAAACAGGTGTCAATATGACCAGCTAATTGATGTTAAGGATCTGTGACTTGCTATCAAAAGGACATATGATGGTGCTCCAGGACAATGGAATAAGGTGCAACATACTTACGGGTATCGGAGACAAAATACTAGCAAAGATTACAGATGTTTAGAACAAGAGTCTGAAGACATGACTTGTACCGGAAGCCTGGTTACATAGCTCCCTTATCCTCCTAGTAGAATCGGACAAAGATGCCACTAATATAAAAAGATATTGCATTATTTTGTGCTAGGCATGTAATCATAGTTCTGGAAATCAGGTTTCCAGATACTCTAGGGCATACAGACCTGGAAGAGACAGTCATGAATGCTGCAATGTTGCATACAGAATTTATGCAGGCTTCCAGACAAAAAAGGAAACTACAGTTGCAGCTATAGACCTAGAACATGCGTATAACAGAATCAATTCGTTGGCTTTTAAAGTGAGTGCAACATTGCCCTACGGATTGTCCATTAGATAGAAAATGTGCTCATGTATAGAAAGGTACAACAGTGGTGCAGATTCTGTACCTTAGATATCAGAACAGTTGCATCCAGTTTGTCCCAGGGATCCCCATTGTCTCCTGTGCTTTTCAGTGTGTATACCTCTAAAATGGCACATGTGCAAACCTAAGGGCCAGGTGGGGTTTTCACATGTGCTGATGACATTCTGCTATACAACTCGTCTGGTTCCCCATGAATAACAATCTAGTCACAGACACAATGCTGTCAATTGTATGGGCTCCGCTCCATCATCATTAATGAACATGACTTAAAATATCTAGGGATAGCTTTTGACAGAATCTAACTCAGCAAACATATTGGCAATGTACTTCAGAAAGTAAAAAGAGGAATCAAGGTCATGGAAATGGACAAATGTTCACTCTTTCTGCTGTTGTAAACACTAGTGCTATCTGGCATAGATTATGGACTCGGTTTTCACAGTGAATAGATTGGAAAGAATCCAAAATGAGGGTAGTGCTATGATGTGCTAAAGATACCCCCATCACGACCATGAGATTCTTGTTAGGTTTGCTCAGCATTAACTTTTTGTCTCTGTAATCTGCCTTAAAGTTTTCCTGCTATGCTGGAGCATATTTGTAGTCATTTATGGTAGTATTTGAACTTTTACAATTTCTCCCTTACTATTTTGTCCATATGAACAATTCTGACATCAGAATATTCAGAAATGAATAGACAATAAGACTCAGTTATTTTGTTTGCTTACATACATTATTAGTTATGAAAAATTTAATTAAGAAAACAGAAAATAGGGGGGGAAAACAATAGAAATATGTACATACCCAAGCTTGTCCATTCTCTGATGTTGTCTATCCATGTTTTTATTTGTCTGCCGCTGCTTCTTCCACCTTCAATAGTTCCCTGGAGAATTGTTTTTGGCAATATTTTTGAATGTAGATAATGGTGATAGTCATATATATTGCATTGGAAACACCCTTCAGCTTCATCAATGCTCAACTCTGAATCAGAATTTCCATCAAAGTGAGATCGTAATAATTTCATTATGCTAACAATCGTCATCTTATCTAATATCAGAATTATTACCTAACATATTTTGGTACATTTCAAAAGCCTAACTAGCTGTAAAACAAAGAGGACATCTAGATCTCATTACTTTAAATACAAGTAGCAATAAGTTACACAAACTGAAAATGTAAACACACTTGTTTATATGAAATTATTGTTGAAATACAAACTTCATTATTTCTTACTAAGCATGCCTTTCTAGATCGATTATCTCTGGATCGGAAGTACCGCATATAGAAACAGTTAGTTTGATTTTACAGACGTTTATATGTTTATAATTCAAGATAGTAAATTTGTATCACCCGTGGTTGTCGGGGCCCGAAATGGGAGCAAAGAATAGCAACACTGTTTACCTTCCGTGCATGTCATAAAAGGCGACTAAGGAGGTTATGGGATGGAGTTTGCTGTCCCATCCCATATAGGGTCAGTGACCCAAAGCCATGCTGAAGTCGGATGTGTCAGGCCGAAAGGTGCAGATATCGCAGCAGTGCTGTAAACCATGACACAACGCATTCCGTTCTCTGGACTACATCCTGCTAATTTGCAGGAGTTTGAGAATGAACGCAGAAGAAGAAGAAGAAGTAAATTTGTATCAAAATGTAGATTTTAGTGGCTCATTGGACGAGAGGATTTTAAGATACAGTATCAAGTAATGCAGGTAAGGATATACCTTAATATGACCAAAAATGACTATCACCCCATACACCAAAGTTTAGATGAGACAAAGAAACAACATATCAAACCTGGAAAGTCATGCATGACATAAGCATAGGACATGCTTCTCAAAGTATGTGAATTGGAAGAAGTAGGGAAAGGCAGTAAATGGGTGTAGGTGGACAAAGAAAACATCTCTAAGAAATGTAGTAATACAATTGAGAAAAGCGTGTAGGGAATAGACTGGTGTCAGAACAGAGGTGTGGTACAGGAACTTGTCCAGATGCACTCACAACTCTCAAGGCACAATCATATATGCAGATGGGATTTTGTAACCTACAAGAATGGTAAAGGGGTGTTTGAAAAATCATCTGCCTACTCCACTACAACATTGAACTTGAAAATGGAATTAGAAGTGGTGACTGCGGCACTCATTTGGTGATTTAAATATCAACTCACAAAGTGATATTCGTTATTTCCAGAGCATGCTGCGAAAGATAGAAAGGTGCATGTTTTGAAAGGATTGTGTCACATTACTGAGCAACTCAGTTGTCTAAAGTATTATATGGATTTACTTCCCTGATCATCTGGTAGTCATTAGCGGGCAATGCTGTAGTTGATGGCACAGTATTAAAGAGAGATAGACCGACCTAGTAAAAGCGGTTATTGATTTATTACAGAGTGAAGAAGATGATGTTGGAGGTGATAATTTGCACTTGCAAAGAATGACAGATATGGGGATAATCAGGGGTGAGGGTAGAAAGTGTGTCCTATGAAATAGGGTTGGTTTTTAAAATAAAAAGTTTTGTCATACAAAAAAGTCATAACAGCGTGGAAAAATCTAGTAATGGAAGGCTTGGTTGCTGGTAATGAGAACGGGCCGCATATGAAGGAAATGGACAAGGCATTTTAAAGTGGTTTAGACATGTCCTTGGCTGCGGTTTATCAACCCTTCCAGATTCATGAGGTATTCAGGGTATCCATAAAAAACATCGTTCTCGAAAGAATATGTCACCTGAATAATAAAAAAAAATGTTGCATTAATAATTTTGTTTCCATATTTTTGATAAAGTAGTATTTATTGGTTAGTTGCAAATCCAGAGGTCAGTGGGCTGATGCCCTTTGAGTCATTAGTATTTGTAACATTAACCAGTTGGCCATAATTTAATGTTGATATATCACTTTTCAAGACTTTTTTTTTATAACAATAATTTTAATCTGTTTTTTACCTTATTCTTTCCCCCATATCTTAGAGCTTTCAGAGCGTGAGAGTACTGTAGAGGACAGTGCAGATCAGGAGGTGAGGAAATTTATGTATACACATTAATCTCATGTTCCCCATCAAGGCCAGCTCCTTGCCCTGGAGATGGGGCCGAGTCCAGCCACCAGAGGCTGGAAACTAAGACTGGCTAGATTCTCCTACCAGCAGCGTACATAGGTTGGATGGCAATCGCCAGTGGCCACCAGACCAATCGCCATGCAACATAATTATAGAAGATGATATTACTGTATAGTGAGGCTTTTTTAAACTGAAAACTCCACCAGCATTCTATCTTTACAGTTATATGTTTTTATGTCCTGTTGTCAATCATCCCCCTTGAGTAGCTGACCATCCAATTTGTGACAGAACCTAGTCAGAACCATTTCACTCAATCAGAACCTAGGTCCTGTGACCCAGACTGTCAAGATCTCATTGGTTTAAATTGTATATCGAACTGACAAAACCATCTGGAGGAAATGGAAACCTTAGGTGAAACCATCCAATTCAGGATGTGACGATCCTACATATCTTTCCAAAGTTGGCAGACACAGCACAAGTCTTACGTGCTGGCAGACTAGGTGGCGGGGGATGGAGAGTGATGAAGCACACCTCAGATCCGCTACCCACAGATGAAAGTCTGGGTAGAGCCACATAAAAGCAGCATCATGCCAGTTGGAAAATGGTGTTTCTGGTCCCAGGCTCTACTTTGTTGGATCAGCCCTCTGAGTTTAAAAGCAAGCTCCAGAAAAATAACCCCAACATGAAAGTTCCTAAATTGCAACTATGATACAGAGGTGAAAGTAATATCAGAAACACTCTCATACATTACCATCATTTACAAAAATGATGCAACACATCCAAAAAACCTTGTAATTTTCACAGACTGCTCTACAAGCCCTTGAAAACTGGAATCAGCAGAGAAAACTACAGGCAACATACTTCAAGTTTCAAGCATACTTACATCCTAGGCATCAATACTACAATACAGTGGATACCAGGCCACACAGGTATCAGTGGGAATGCTGATAATATGGCAAAAAAGGGAGCATGTCCCAACTAGGAATTTCCACCAACCTTAGAAAAGCTAAACACATTTGCAACAACTGTAAACAATGGACTGCTGCGTTGTTGTCATAAAATACTCCATCGAGACCAGCACCGTGCAGAGGTGATGGGGCTTAGTTCAGCCATCAGGGGCTGGAAACTAAGACTGGTCGGGCAGTCCCACTCGAGCAGGACCATAGTCCTGCCCTAGTAAGCAGAGTGCTGAAGACGGAGGCATCCAGCCAAAAGGCGCACAGATAATCAGGATGCCACGCACAAAACACAATGGAAACATGTCTACATCTATAAATAGTTATGGTGCCTGCCCTGTGGCGGACGTTCAGGCAGGGACGGTGCCGGGCCCTATACCTCGAAAGGGCCCAACCTCAGTTACTGGAAGTCCTTCTCAATTGCCCCGAGGAGCCAGGAGGCAAGGGAATAGAGCTACTGGCCAAACAGGCAAACGACCAATAAAAATAATGCACTGGAATGCTGAGGGTGTTAACAGTAAAAGAGATGGATACAGCAAAAAATTGGAACTTGAAAATGTCCTCAGTGAAGAACAAGTTAACATATTCTGTATCCAAGAAACACACCTCAGCAGCGACATAGCCTTCAAAATCAGAGGCTACCGATCTGACCGAAAGGACAGGCGAAAAGGTGGAATTCTGACACTTGTTAAAAACAATATCAGCGCATGTCAGCTGGAAGTATATATGGAAGGGGCAGAATACCAGATGCTCCACCTAAAAACAGACAGTGCAGAATTCCATCTCCTGAACTACTACTGCCCAAATGATAAACCATTGGCACTAGACACAATTCCAGACAAAGAGAGACTTATGGTGTGTGGTGACTTCAACAGCCACTCTCAGAGCTGGGGCTACGATCATATCGACAAGAGAGGTGAGGAACTTGAGAGCTGGCAGGATGAAAATAATCTCATCCTTATTAACCAGCCAGCAGACTCACCAACCTTCTACTCGAGAGCATGGCACACCACCTCTACACCAGACCTGGCATTCCACTCATCAGGCTTGGAATGGAACATCACACGTGTTGTTGGAAAGCAGCTTGGAGGTAGTGACCACAGACCAGTATTTCTGGAAATCCACAATGAATTTACCAAGGACAGCAGCACGCTCACTAGGTGGAACTATAGAAGGGCAGACTGGAAAATGTACCAGCATTTAACCAGTGTTCTAGCTAAGGACATGAACTTGGACAAAGACATCAATAGAGCAGTGAGTGAATTTAATAGATGTATACTACATGCTGCTAATAAAACCATACCCAGGGGGGCACGCAAAAACTACAAACCCTACTGGAATGATGAACTGGAAAAGCTGCAAAATGAGATGGAAACATCTAGACAGCAGGCTGAGAACAGACCTAGCCAAGAACATCACAACAAATATCAGCAAACAAAGGCTAAATTTCAAAGAGCCAAGTTACAAGCCAGACGGAGCAGCTGGAAAGAAAAAACAGAGTCGCTGAACCTAGAAAGAGATACTAGGAAATTATGGAAACTTGTAAAACAACTAAATGATGAAGGTACAGGGAGAAATACCAGGATCACACTTTATAAAGATAGAAACATTTTAACAGGTAAACATGCAGCTGATTACTTTGCAGATTCCTTTGCAGAAGACAATAACGTCAAAGTCAGCCCAGACAAACAACAGGAGGTTCGAGAGAACCAGCAAAACATTGGACAAGGTGAACCTATACCTGAAGTCATGGAGGCACCAATCACAATGAGAGAACTGGAGCATGCAATATCCAAATTGAAAATGAAAAAGTCCCCTGGAGCTGATGGAGTGTCCAATGAAATGATTAGAAACCTGGGAATTGCAGCAAGAGCAAAGCTACTGCAGATCTTTAACACAAGCTGGTCCACAGGTAATGTACCACAGGCGTGGAGAGAAGCAATAATGATACCACTCCTCAAATCAGGAAAAGATGGCAACACAGTCTCCAACTACAGGCCGATCAGCCTCACAAGCTGTCTATGTAAAACAATGGAACGCATTATCAATCTTAGGATGCAGTGGTACCTTGAAAGTGAAAACCTTCTGGTATCACAGCAAGCAGGTTTCAGACAGTGCTACTCTACTGAAGATCAGGCAACCTACCTCTCCCAAGAGATTGAGGATGCCTTCCAAGAAAAGAAACTGGTACTAGCAGCATGGATAGACCTCAGGAAAGCATTTGATAAGGTCTGGAAAGAAGGGCTCCTAAAGAAATTGCGAAATTGCAGGGTTAGCTCAGAATGTACAAATGGGTAAAAGCATACCTGCATAATAGAAGAGCCAGGGTACAATTAGATGGTCGCAAGAGCAAGAAAGTTCTACTGCGTCATGGAGTCCCCCAGGGAGGAGTCCTGTCACCCACACTTTTCTTGGTTTACATCAATGGCCTAGTTGCTGAACTACCACATGGGATCAAAGTGGCAATGTATGCTGACGACCTGGTGATCTGGTGCACGGAAGAACATGCAACAGTGGCCACTAAACAAATACAAAGAGCTATCGATGCCCTAACCTTATGGGCAAATAGATGGTGCGTCAGCATTAACACAGATAAGTGCAGCACTACACTCTTTACCCTCTCACCAAAACAAAAAGCTGGTCATATCAAGATAGATGGAGAGCTCTTGAAAGAAGACAAACAACCCACATACCTCGGAGTTACTTTTGATGATAAGCTGACATGGAAGCAGCACATAAACAAAGCAACAACAAAAGCCAGGAGGAAGCTAGCTATCCTGAGAAAACTAAGTGGAACCACATGGGGAGCCAGTGGAAATATACTCAGTAAAGTTTACCAGCAAGGCATAAGACCACACCTGGAATATGGTTCAGCTGCGTGGTGTCCTGCATCAAACACCACATTACAAGATCTAGATAAAGTGCAAAACCAGGCACTTAGAATAATGTTGGGAGCAATGAAATCAACACCCATAGCAGAGATGCAGAAAATGGGAAGAATGCAAACACTTGGCGAACGCAGAGACACAAAAGTACTAATTCAAGCAGAAAAGTTTCAGTGTATGCCAAGTCATCCAATGAAGGAAAGATTCCAAAATCTAGCAATGGGGCGACTGAAAAGGAGCAGCTTTATCCATCAAGCTAAACGACTCCGTAGACAACTTACAGACCTACCTGAAGTTGACAGCCCCTTAAGGTCTGTACCAGAACAAACCCCATGGAGTGAAAGCCATGGAATGCCAATATACATTCAGACCCATGTGAAAGGAATACTAAGCGAGGACGAACAGAACAGTGTGCAGCGAATGACAGTCACCCTCAGTTTCCTGGATGAGGAATATCCACAACATATATGGGTCAGAGTGTACACAGATGGGTCAGCACAGAATTCTGTGAGGAATGGAGGTGCAGGTGTATATATAGAATATCCACACAAGCCTAGAGATACAATCAGAACACCGACAGGAAAATTCTGCAATAATTATGATGCAGAAATCCAGGCAATTAGTGTGGCAGCTAAAAAACTGCTGAACTCCAACTCTGACCTACAGCCTGTGGTATTCCTGACAGATGCAAGGTCAGTGCTTCAAGCTCTCCAGTCTGGAAAACTAACAGACTTAAAAAAACTACTTAGCGAATTGTCTTACCAGTATAGGGTAACCATGCAGTGGATACCCTCTCACTGTGGAATACCAGGAAATGAAAAAGCAGACCAACTAGCTAAGGAAGGTGCTGCCGAAGACCAACCAGATATACCAATCACCTACCATCAGAAAAAAACAGATGATAAAGTCAATCAGAAAGCCACAAACACCAACACAAGATGACTATCACATTATGAACAGATCAGAACAAGTTATAATTCTACGTCTCAGAACAGGACACAACCGACTCCGCAGTCACATGTATACAAAGTTCAAGATTGGCAACACGGCCATGTGTACATGTGGACAGGCAGCACAGAGTGCCAAACATATACTTCAAGAGTGTTCTGAGCATGAAATGCTGAGGCAGACATATTGGCCAGAGGAAACAACACTGGAATCAAAGCTCTATGGGACACTGTATGAACTACAAAAGACAGTGAGTTTTATTAAGGATACAGATATAGACATGTTTCAAGTGAACGAAAGAAGAAGAAGTCATAAAATAAAGTTGCTATATGCAGACGTGTGTTCCAACCAAATCCACATGACAGCATAAAGAGACTACACCGCAAAGATCAAACCACAATATTTAATCTGTGACTACACATGTACAACTTAATAAACACATACAAAGAATTGCTGTAGACCTTACACCATACTGCAACAGACAAGAAGAGAAAACTGAAATACCGCCTTATTGGATGCCCTGCACTCCGCCGAAGATGGATGTGTCAGGCCATTGGTGCACATAAAACGGTGACACAATGCATTTCCTTTTTCTGGACTGCATCCTGCTGGAAATCTAATAGGACCACAGTCCTGCTATTAGAGAGATCCAGTGGGAGTTAGAGAATGAATGCTGAAGAAGAAGAAGAATGCCCTGCACTACAAGACCTACGAAAACAACTGTTACCACTAATCCTCTCCATCACTAACACTCTATATACAGACACAACACATGTGAAAGAAATGCACCTCCCACCACATGACACAGAGAAGAAAGAGTGAAAGCTCGCAATCCCAGGAATCAGATAATGAATAATGTAATGATCTCATGTTCAGTGCAATCTTGAACAATGTACGAGGGATGATGAAAAAGTAATGCTTCCTAATTTTTATCTAGTGTGCAATTTGTTAATTTTGCAAGAATTCCCAAACACACTTCTGCACTATATAGCATAACCAACCTGTTTCATTAATAGAGTGCAGCACAGTAACCATGTTTTATGGTAACATATTAACAGTAAAAATAGCTGCCAAAGAAGTATAGTTAAAACAATATGAATTTCTGAAAGTGAGGCCCCAATTCGCATCCACGAACATTTGAAGAATGTTTGCGGAGATTCAACAGTGGATGTTTGCACTGTCCTATGTTGGGTATATTGTTGTAACGAAGCTGAAGTAGGTAAATCCTCAATGGATGATGCAAAGCAGACTGGTCATCCGTCTATCGCAGTGACACCACACAACGTTCATCGAGTTGATGACATCGTTCATGGTGATCCCAGGTAACACTGGGTGAACTGCATACCATGTTGTCTATTAGTAAAGATGATGTCCAGAACATCGTTAAAGATCTGGGTTATTCAAAGGTTTGCATACGTTGGGTGCCCAGAATGTTGACAGAGAGGTATAAAGAAACCTGAAAAGCACACCATTGATGCGATTGGAGAATTTGGCTGGGCAGTATTACCACATTCCCCTTACAGTCCAGATCTTGCACCTTCAGACTTCCATCTCTTTAGACCACTAAAATAAGATCTACAGGGATATCACTTTAAGGACACCAGCAATCTTAAATGCCTAACAATCACGCATAGACCTAGTTGTAGAAAACACTGCTTCTCAAATTCCTCATCGTAAATGACTTCCGTTACATCACTATTAAATATTATAAATATCTCTCTCAAACATGATACGTTGATCTACAGTAACTGAAACACTAAAGCTTTAAAATTCGTCCTTTTCTGAATCATAATCCATGCAGAAATGGCGGCACCGAAGTTAGTCCTACGTAGTTTGGCTTGCAAACATGAAAGGTTGAATAAATTACGACTGCTTATGTATATTTTTATCGATGCGGAAAACTAAGGAACAATCATTCTAGCACACACTTACTATAAGGGCATGATGGGAAATAAACATGGATGTTTGCTGCTCATGACTACAAATGGCCACCTCGATGTAGTTACAAGTTTTCATTGTGTTTTAAGTTTCCCTCGCTAGTCATTATTCATTGTGAATCATAGGGCTGCAACTACTATTCTTCACCTTTTTGTTCTTTTGTGTACATTCTGAAAATAATGCCAGTTAGCATAATGTAGTTCAGAGAGTGAAATGTGTTGTCATAGTTAGTAGTGTGGCTGCAATACTTGTGCCTTTTGGTCTGCCATATCAGACCAGATTTAGTAGGCTTGGTGTCATGATTTAGAAAATCAAGAAGGTTCTTGAACTCATGCACTTTGACTCAATGCCATTGTGTGATTTATACATGTGTTTATGAGCTGTTGTTTTGTTCCATATAATGTGTTCCATTTATCTGACCTTGGATTGAGAATCATTTTCCTGATGTCATCCAGCGCTGGACATTCAAAAAGATGATGGTCAACAGTTTCATATGGATGAGTGCACAGCCAGCACCCTGGAGTGTTTTATGGTTGAATTCTGTTAGGTGATTGTTAAGCTGTACAAGTTGTGTGTGAAGTTGAAAAATGATATGGTACACAGTGATAATGTGGTTCTAAGGGTACCACAATGCTCTCTGCGGACCCATGGTTAGCAGATAACCAAGATCCCAAAGTACCTTCTCGTGATACACCCTGGAAAAAGAAGTACAGCAGTTCATGCTACATGTGGCCAATACTTTTGGGGATCATGTCCATGAATGTGAAGGTTGCAGATGAAATGAGAATTGACTGAAAAAAGAGAAGCAATATCTCCGACACCTCTGTGCCAACACATACAGTGGCGCAAGACAGTCCAACTAGAGCATTGGAGGGGTGATCAATGCAAATGTCACGAAATGGGTAAATGTCAATATGAATAATGAGAGTCATGCACTAGCCTTCATAAGTGATCTACTGCTAATAGTTATTGATGTCTGGGGAATTTGTAATGTCTCCTGCATTATATATTCCATGCATAAATATTATTATATAAGTGAATGGCTGGAAACATTTCTGGAAATGAATGTGTGCACTGAAGAGAGGGAGATTAAGTATGATCAGTGATCTTTATGTGCAATGATTTAATTGTGGTGTGATTAAAATATTTGGACTGAATGTCTGATTAAAATTTGATTTTATTTGATTAAAATATGTAGATTTTATTTGCTGTATTTATTATTGTTAACTTTTTTATGAACTGGGCCTGATAACAATATTGATTTTAGCTGCTGTTGTAATTTCAAATTTTTGATTGCTTTTCTAGATGGCTTGTTGATTATAAAGCAAAGTATTAACCTGTACAAATTGTAAATTTCATTATCATGTGTGCACATGTATTAACATGTATTGCTGGGGGTCATTTCAGGATGAAACAGAAGAGGGAAGTGAAACTGAAACAGAGGAAGGTTCAGAAACAGAAGAGACAGGTTCAGAGACAGAGGGATACACTGATGAAGAAGGACTGGAAGAAGAGCGACAGAGTGGAGATGGGGAGGTAATAACTCATGAGAATATGGTCATATATTTCATATATAAGTATGTTTGTTTATGTACATATGAGTGTGCATATATTCAGTATATTTGCACAAGCATTTCATACTGCTTGTTTGAAACATTTAGAACATGATCAGAGTAATACATAAAGTTGTTTATATATAATATATATTATCGGTTAGGAAAAATATAGCCCACCAGGCAAATTCATCCCGCCAAGCCATTTGTGCTGGCCCTGGACTAAGAAGCACTGTTTGAAGATCCAAGAACTAAAAATAATCTTTTTGTCCCCCATACCACTCAAGTAAAACACATGCCCGGAAAAGGTTGTTCTCCTTTAGTGTGAATAGTGTATTCTATAATAGTGACAGGTTCTATTTTGATTATAAACAAATAACTTGTTTTAAAGAGGGTAAAAATAAAATATTGTGAACATATAAAAATGCTACAACTTGTGGAAGATCTTACCCCAGTACTTGAGGGAAAAGTTGAGGTGTGGTGAGCAAGAGGTAGAGAGGAAAATGAGATGATTAAGATACAGTTTATTACAGAGTGCAACTTCAAGGTAAAAGACCGGTTGTTGATGATCTGTTGCAGCCAATCTTTGATGCAGAGATTGAACTTGATGATAAGTTTTGACATGACAACTCAATATCAGTCTTGAAAATATTTGTTAATTGCATAATTTAATATAGAAGAATCAAGGATTTTTAAAGAAGGTAGGATGAGGTGTAGTCAATCAGTCTGGAAAATATTTGTTCATTGCATAATATAATATAGATGCATTGATGATTTTTTAACGTCAAAAAGGGAAAACGTGTTCACTCAAGTTGCGAGGCGAGTAAGTGCAATCTGAGCGGACCGGGTTCAAATCTCATTTTTCGCATTACAGTTTTTTTTAATTGCATAGTTGGTTACAAAAATTTTTTTATGTTCTAAATCTCCTCAATAAGGTACTTGTTGCTGGAAAATAATTTTGGTATAATTTCCAAATAAATTCCAGAACTATTGGGAATAGTTCATGCAGTGTTTCTTGAATGTATTGCCTCAGCCACATTTTTTAGATATTGTGTATTTGCATTAATTTATTGTGGGCTCACCAGAACCTTTTCAAAATAGATAGTTTGAATTAACAATAGGATACTTCTAGGTATTGTAAAAAAAATCAGATGACAGATCAGATTATTATCGTACCAGATAATCTTTGAGGCTAATATATATATATATATAGTTAGCACACAAAAAATCAAATTACAAAAGATTATTTGGCAGTTTATTTCTTATCGAGTTCAAATAATCTGTCGTCTGATTTTTACAATACCAAGAATTATTACATTATTTATTCAACTATTTATTTTGAAAAGGTTCTGATTTGTCCACATTTAATTACTGGAAATACATTAACATATATTATATATATATATATACTACTTGACTCTGGCTGAGATGTACAGAGCACGTATCTGGGGATCAAAGAACCAAGTTCAATCTGACAGACTGCTATACATCTGGACCCTTTAGAAAATACTGGGAACCCAATTAATCTAAATAGTCAAATCCCATTATAACAACTTGGTGCTGATCAATAAAATATGTATGTGATAAAATAAATTCACTATATACAATATAAGCAATAAAGAATAAATATAATTGGAATTTTTAAACATTGTTAAATATGGAAATTTGTTATAAAAAGATGTGCTATAGAGAGATTCTACTGTATTGCCTAGAAAATAACTAAAACCAAAACATGCTTGGTTGATTGTTATGTCCTGAATAAGATATGCTACCAACTTTAGCACTAAAGAATTTCTTTCTATAAATGTTGTCAACTTGGCTAACTGGAAAAATATGCAGAACATATGAATTTTGTGCTACCCTCCGACATGCTATCTCTTTTATTATATGTCTTAATTATGATCTTTTCATTCAGGAACAGCCAGATAGTGGTAAACCTGATGATGATGAAGATAAGAAAAATCCAGCTTATGTTCCTAGAAAAGGAGCCTTTTATGAGCACGACTTTCGTCGTGGAAGTGAGGGACCAGAAGTTGAAGTGAAAGAAGAAGCCAAGTGAGTTACTAGTTCTTTAGAGCTGTCTATTTTGTCATTGCAAACACACAAATAGATTGACAAGTATTTTTCCTGTATTATATTTATTACAATGTATTATAAAGTTACTGTGGTTGCATTGCATTTGCCATAAAAGGACAGTAGTTTGACCATCACATTGCTGTTGTTTACAAGACACACCTGCACAACAATTTGTGATCCCATCTATGTACTTAAATTGTTCATAGCTTGTTAAATTGTTCATCTGCCTTAGCTTGTTCATAGATTTCCAGCCGCAACTATTACTTGTATTTTTCAGACCAAAGAAAAAGCTGTGGCAGGATGAAGGCAAGTGGTCACATGATAGATATATTGATGATATGCAGGCACCCAAGTCACGACAAGAGCTGATTGAGATTTATGGATATGATATCCGAAGCTCTGACAAGCCACCAGAAGCTCCACCCAGACGACAACAGAGGTATGATCTCCCAAGAAAGTATGCATTTTTAACTTTTTTTTTTCTTTCCACTTTCATTTAATGTTCCCCAATACCTTCTTTCATTAAAAAAAACTTAAACTTTTGCAAGATACTGTGAGGTATAGAATTCAGCAAGCAAATAACTATTTGTGAATTTAACTAGATAAGATGCCATGGCGACTGGTGTAGGCAATCATAGATTTTCACAACTCTTTATTTCCAGTATCAGGATAGTTATTGACTCCTTGCCATTCCATGGTGACAGCTATCTAATATCTCCTCATGCATTCACCTTTGATATCTCTTTCTTGTTGTAATATGTTCTCCAGACCTCCCTCATGTGTCCAACAATGTTGTCTTTATCTGATATTAATTCATGACTTGCAGCACACATATAAATCTGCATCTCTTTTGCCTCTAATATTCAACTCTAACCAGATGGCGGTCAAAAACAGACATGATTTCACCTCTAGTATATCAACTCTAGATGTTAGTTGACTCACACAACCCAAGTATAACCTTAGCTTAGAGAAGGAGACAGTTTTGGGCATAATTGATATTTTACCAGTAATGGTAGTACCAGATCTGGTCATGTTGATATTCTCTCCCTTCTTTCACCCCTTCCCCCCAAATCGTCATATTTGCATATATGCTGGCATATATATATTTGCATAAATCTGATATTCAAAACTTGGCACCATAACCAGCATATAAGAATACTAGAAGAAATAATTTTGACCAATGAAATGGAAGTAGACTATTTAGAATGAATCTACAGGTGAAAGGCAATGATTTGAATCGATGACTTGTTTAAACAGGCGACTATACCATTATCTTTAGAAAAGAACTGTTCTCTTATGTGGAGCATTATTATATACAGTGGAATCTAAATTTATTGCACATAGGTTTATAACTTCATGAGACAGGCAGGTTTAGAAAACATAATCACAACAGGCATGATTGAAGGCACCAGAGACAGAGGGCGACAACGTGAGAAAATATTAGACAGTTTGACAACCTGGCACGGCAAAGAAACAACGACTTTGATACATAATACTGTGGATAGAGAGCTGTGGAGAGCCATGACCGCCTACGCCACCCGGCATGGCACCTGATGATGATGAGGTTTATAACAATTCCTTATTTAGCAACACTTTAAAAATCCCAAATTAGTTTATTCTTTATTGTATATAGTTTATATATAATTATTATTTATTATACATAACTTATTTTTGTAATTATTTAAATATTTTTATTTGACCACACCAAGTTATTATATAGGGATTTTAATGGACGATAGGATCTCTCTTATAGTAGGGAAATGGTCCTACATGATTTCCAGAAAGATGTGGTCCAGAGAACAGAAATGCTCGGTGTCACTGTTTTTCTTACGGCAATGGTCTGACACATCCGACTTCGGCGTTGATAACTAATACATTCAGTATTTTAACCAATTCCACTGAATGAACATCGATAACTATATCAATATTACAGTATGAAAGTTGACCATCTGTACAAGAGATTGGTTCCTGTATCTACCCAGTCACCACACTTAAAGCTAATCACAGCCATGAATGCTTGACTTTTGTCACTGTCTTGCATCTTTATCATCACAGACAGCTTCACAACTCCTGTTAAAACTGGAGATTTCACACTCCATCATGACTCAGAAGTGTTTGGTAGAAATTGTGTATACACAAATGATTTATGACTTGAATCGATCTGGGAGACACTTCCTAAATCTGGAAGGGGGCAAAGATGACTATGACTAGCATTGCATGTTATAAGAAAGAACAAAGAGTATTAGTATCTGACATGAGATTTCAGCCCGTTGATCCCACAAGATTGCTCATCGCTGTACTAGAATTAATGCAAAACAATAGGGTCGTATCAGATTACATGCTATGGGAGATCCCTCCTCTAAGTAGAAGAATATGTCTTCTTTGTTTAGCAAAAACCAGAAAAATACTGCCAAAGAAGAGTGAGGAAAATTGGTAAATACCTATATCTACTTTTGTATTGTAAGAAGATTTGAATTACAACTTCTTTCATTGTTTATAATGGAAACCCATTGATTTATTTCTATGATTATTTAGTTCAGATAATATCTAGTGGATGTGTGATTTTATTTGGATATGTAAAAATAAATTTCAATGAGTATTATATTGTCAAGATAACTGTTTGTTGCACTCTTTAGATCTCAAGGACCAAGGAAGCAGCATTTCAAAGATTTTATACCTCGCATGGCTGTGATTGACACTACAGATGGTGGTCAGGATTCAGTACCAAACCTAGATGAAGAGGATTTTATCCAATATAGGAACTCTGTAGGTAGAAACAGTCATAGGAACAGGACACAAAATGCTGATACTAGAAGAGGGAGGGGTGGCAGTAAAGGCAATTACCATGATAATGACATTGAAACTAAGAATAATAGGAATCGTTTGGGCAGTGGTAGAATAAACCAAGATTTCCTTCGAGTTGTAGAAGTACCAACTGAAAATACCCAAGCATCAGATTTTCCAAGTCTAGGAGAGACTGCGAGGCAAGATATTGTTAAAGACGTTCAAAGTTGGAAGAGGAGAGAAAACAGTGACAGAACGCTGAGTGACACAAAATATAATGACAGAATTCAGAAACCCCACCAGTCAGAGAATGATGACAGTAATATACGAGATGATTATAGATATAATAATAGGGAAAAATTTCAACAAACACAAGATATTCGCAAACAGGAAGACAATAGGGGAAAGCGCTCACAGCAAGGCTTCAAAGATGAGAGAAGAGAGGTTTTCAACCATGGCAGGGGCAGAGACGGAAACTTCAAAAGCAATCAAATCCAGGGGGAAAAGTGGAAGACATTACCAAATGATTTTAAAGATGACTACAAAAGGGAAGACAACTACAATGGAAGTATGAATGATTATGGCTACAATGGTAGAAAACAACAGCTGATAAGTGGAGGAAACGGAGAATTGAGAGCGGGTAACTCTGGTGATGCAGGAGGATATTTTAATAATAACAAGCAAAGAAGCAGAGCGTTTGAACAGCCAACCCAACAACAGCAACCAGAGATGGCTGGAGCTGCTAACAAGGAAGCAAGAGAGTACACAAATTCTTCATACAAATATCCTGATACTAAATCTAAGCTGAAGAATATGCCCACAACTGTTGCACCAGCAGCTGGAAGCAATGGTGATGATGATGCTGTCTCATCCAACAGCAAAAGTCTGATCATTTCTAACAAAGAAAATGTGCAAACCATCAATGTAACGATCACAAGCACCACCACTGAGAAGAAATCGTATGCAAAGGAGCGCCGAGCTAAGGGTGTTTCTCGGCCTGTTGATGGAGCAGTACTGGTGGGAAATTCTGACCCAAATATTACCCCAGGTCAGTAAAATTTATTTCATTGTCATGTTTATTTATCCATAAATAGTGTTATAAGTTTTTTAAGACAGATAATCTGAACAGATTAATTTACAGGCATGTTGTGATGCAATTTTAGTTTGTTTTCTACAGTGTACAAATTCTCCATTTGTATTATGCTATGAAGTATAGCGTAACCCCGTCTTCTTTACACAGTGTATTTCATTGGACTTTAGTTTGTTGCACTCCTTTTAAAATACTAAACATTACTCAATCCCAGAGCGTCTGCAACCACCTGCTATCGATTCATTCCCAGATTTCTACATAGTAATTTCTATTATTTTTCTTCACTGTTTACATGTGACCAGACATGGATAAATTTAGCCCTTACGTACTACCATTAATGGCTGCTTCCATTGTAATTTTCCAATTGTTGCTAACAGGTGTATTATGCAAGCTGTCAAATTTTTTAATGCGATCTTCAAATTTCTTTAAAACTTGGTTATAATTGACCTACTTAAGATTCAAATGATGGTGATAGACAAGTTTTAAATGGAACTTTAGAGAACGAGAATGAATCAGATGTTGATGGGGGAAAGTAGAGATGGTCTGGTAGTATAGGCCTAATTGATGACGTGCCCCGCCACACTCTAGACCCAGTAATGATTGAGAATAGCCATTACAGTTGATCTATGTGAATATTGATCAATTTCACGTCAAGTCAGATCCTGCAAATGGTGATCCAGATTACTCTAGTCTATAAAATTAAGTTCTATTTTTCACTATTTCTATATATGGATCTTTGAGGTATGAACAGAACAAATCAATGTGTATGCTGGTATCAAAATTTTCTGATAAATTATATCCTGCTTGGAAACCTGTTTCACCAAATAATATCAAGGACTTTCTTTATGTGAAATAGGACTATATGTTTGAAGTTTAACAGTCACAGAATTATGTGGTCTACCTGTGAACTGCTGAATGTGTCAAGTGCATTGCCCAGAAAATGTATTTGAAAGTATAAATAGATATTTATATCTCAATGATAATTCCATTTTCATGCCACAATGACTAGGTGTAATTTTTAAGGTTAGACCTCTCTTTGATCTTATCCTAACCAAGTACAGAGAGCAATTAACATTGATGAAGCTATAACTTTTACAGGCAGACTCTAATTCGAACAATAGACCTATATGAAAAATTATGGGGAACAAAAATGTGTTCAGCTGATCCTCATTCTGGATATAAATTTTAGGTGTATGGATAATGAGACAAACAGTTGAAACATGGATATCTGTTGTAAGGGAGACTGCTTTGCAAAATTTTATTTCAACATTTATCAGCAAGCATTTCAACGCAAGTAAATGAAGCTGACAGGAAACTCAATCTCATTTTTTTTTTCTTGGTTGTTACGTGACAAGTAAACATGACTTACATGACATTCCAAGTTCGCTTGCTGTGATATGCTGTCTGATGGTAGTCTGCTGTGTGCAAACCATTTGATCTGTTGTCTCTTAGTATATTCCAAGATTGGGGTGATGCTGGTTCTTTCGTCTTCAGAAAATCTCAATTTTACTACGAGCCATTGTGTTCTCACGGACGGTTTGCTAATTATGTCTCAGTTTTGTATCAGGAAATTAGCATGGCTACACTGTGCTCTCTAATTAGCACATACAGAAAGAAACCACTTATTCCATGCAAATAATCCTGAAACAGTAAACTGGACTTTCATTTGTTGTTACAAGAAATAACACAGCTGCCATTTTACCGGAAGGAAGCTGTCATTTTTTACCGGGACTGAAAGGGTTAAATTCCATCAGCCAATTGATTATATGAAAAATCTTTGGCACATGCACAGCTGTAAAGGTAAAGTACATCCAATTAGAGCATGCATATTTCCAGTAAAGAAGTTAACTTGTGGCACAGAGTTCAGTTAGAGAAAGACTAGAAATAATGAATTAGGATGAAGTCATAGGAGGAGCAATTTGGAAGCATGATTTATAGTGTCAATTTGCTTCTGCATTAAAAGTACACATTTTTATGTCTTTCAGTTGTGCCCATTTCTGGTAACCCCTACCAAAGTCTACCTCCTGCTGGTATCCACATGGACTTGACAACTGCTCCTCTTCCAGCTGGAGCTGGCCATTACCCTTCCCATAGACAACAGGGAATGTATGCAGAGCCTCCTCTAGTTGGGGGAACTAGTGCTAAGCTATATAACCCATGTAAGATTATGCAAAGTTTTTGTTTGATATATTTGTCACCTTTAGCAATTTATCTAATCATTTGGTACTAGCATATCAGTCATTATAAATTTGTTCATAAACATTTGATAATAAAAAAAAAATTCAGTGAAAGTCAGTTTTTCAAATGAACAAGGACAAAAAGAATGCTATAAAATCATAATCTTATGTGTTTTTTGCTTATTAGATAAAATAATTTCATAGAAATATGTTTACAGAAGTTATTTTGTGTTATTTTATTTATGATTTACTTACATATTACTTTTTTTTAGAGCTGTTGAAAAATACCTTCCTTTTATTCTTCATTTGAGTTTGTTAAAACCCATATTTAGAAAAGAAACTGGACATTGATTGGGCACTTGCTCAGAAAAGTACCTGTTGGGGAAAAATCTTTGTCCCCGGACATGTGTGAGTGGCGGGAAAACGAATGGGCTGACCAATTAGCTAGCCTTGCCACCACAACAAATGGTCAGCCTATGAACACAGCAGACATACTCATTGCTCTTCGTGAGTCCTCACAATCAGAGAATTTTGAGATGCATGAGTCAATATTCAGAATGTGCGAATTGGGAGTGAGGATGGGCATGGCCCGTAGAGAATTCCTGAGAAAGATTTTAAAAAGAGCAGTGAACCAACATAGAACCAGAACCATTAGCAGTTATACCCTGAGAGATTTACTGAAGTGGAGATCTGAGCACCTATGGACGTGTACGAAGAGGATAATCTACAGACTTAATAACTGATGCTCAGAAAACAAGCAAATAATATAGCTTGAAGTTCAATGACATGGACTGTGAAAAAAGTAACAGAAGGACTAAGGAACACACGGAGTAGAGAGGCCATAATAATAAATTGACAGATATGGGAATCACATGTAGGAGACTGATCCAAAGAGACAAATTAAAAATCCTTGTTCCAGAGGAACCATACACCAGAGTATGTGTAGACACCGTAACAAGTTTATTAAAGCTTACTGCAATTTATGGTTTCAACAGGGTACCTTACTAAATAGCATCAGTAGCTTAGAAACCTAAACATAATTCTGTGTCAAAAATTTACTTAACATTAATGTGTAAGTAACATTTACTTTGAACATCAGTTTTCATAATTATTTAGAATATTTGTAGGTTTCATAGTTGTTTATAATATCAGTAGGTTTAATAATTATCTAGAACTTAGTAAGTTTTCATAGTTATTTAGTGCATCAATAAGTTTTATAGTTATTTAGAACATCAATATGTTCCATAGTTGTTTAGAACATCAATATGTTTCATAGTTGTTTAGAACATCAGTATGTTTCGTAGTTGTTTAGAACATCAATAGATTCCATAGTTGTTTAGAACATCAATATGTTTCATAGTTGTTTAGAACATCAATATGTTCCATAGTTGTTTAGAACATCAATATGTTTCTTAGTTGTTTAGAACATCAATAAAACATACTCATAGTTATTTAGAGCACAGTTTCAAGCCTCTTTTGAGTCACACCATTTTATAGAATCATGGTTAGCTGGTGACACTAGTATGTTAAAAAAATATTTATTATATATGTATTATAATTTTTTCAGTATAATATAATTTGGTACTACATGCTTAAAAATCTATAAACAGGAAAAATGTGCTAGCTCAGTGGGAAAATGTTTCTTATTTAGAGGGTTTTTTTTTTTTACTTTGGACTGGTGCCTATAATTCAGCATAATTTCAATTTTACAATATATTTAATGCAATGATTGAAACAGTAACTGATTAACAAATTTCCAAATTGCTGTTTTTTTTGGCTGACCTCAACATTTAATCTATTTCTTGGGTTTTTTTAATTGAAAAAGCATTGCAAATACACTCTCTATGTAGAAACTAAGGGAATAATAATTGAAATTTAAGTATGGTGACATTTTAATGTGATTGATACATAGCACACCAGAAATAAGTCAGCATTGTTCATACAATGAGTTAATCTTCAGAGGAATCGTTTTATAGAGCCAAGCATTCATCATGTGCTGATATCACCAAAGTTTAAATGTGTCTGACACAATAAAATGACAGCACATTGTGCATCTTTGTTCCTGGGACTAGATGCCTCTCAGAAATCTAGCACAACCTTTGTACTGCTGCAAAAAAATTCACTTGAGGGTTTGAGAATGAACGCTAAAAGCCTTCTTGTATTTCTTAAAAAATGCTTGCTGCATCAAGGGAAGAAAATTTACACATATTTTTATAGGTTATATTGGAATTTTTAAAATTATATTAATAATATACTGTTTCGACTGGTAACTCCCTCGGAAGACTTTTTGCAATTCTATTTGGGATTCTGACCCATGAGTTAGAAACTTCTAATTTAGAACATCAATAGGTTTTGTAATTATTTAGTATATTGGTAGATTTCATAATTGTTTAAAGTCAAAAAACTGTTACAATAGGCATAATAATTATTATAGCAATTAATTTCCATGGCAATTAGTACATTTGTTCACAATTGTGATAATTAATACTTCAGAATTATTTTAACATTTAGTGTCTTATAATTATTGTGATAGTATCTTAATTAATTATTTTGAATTTCAATATCTCTTACAATATCCTTGATTATTTGTGCTTTGGGTTTTGTTTTCTTTTTAAAATAAATCTATGCTTCATATTTATATTTCTCCTGCTCCATCCATGGATATTTACAGCGCTGCCTCCACCCTCATTCTATCAGAGAGAGCATGGTGGAATACCTCCCAGTCAGCACCCAACCCATGCTCCCCCTGCTATGCTTCCTCCAGCTACAGCTTTGCCCTTCAGCTTGCCAGGTGAAGATTGTGTAGAGATGAAATAGCACTGGCACCTGTTTTGTAACTAATGTATATCTGTAATGAAGGTTGTGCTTCATTTAACATTTTACAGTCAAACACAAATGTAGTCTGTATATAATTGACCAAACAAAATGTCTACAACAAATTTGTATTTAATGCCTTAGGTAGAGATAAATGAAATCACACATAAAGTTATGTAGAGTAATATTTTGTAGAGTAATAAATATAAAAATGTGTTAAATAAGCATTTACATAGAGCCAATACAAAATTTGTTGTTGATTATTTCTATTTTGTATTGGTCTTACATAAAATTTATTTAACCAATTTTATATTTGTTTTTCTACATAATAACTTGATGCATGTTTTCGTTAATCTTTATATAAGGTATTGGATAATTTTATTACCAGGACCAATACAAAATAGAATGAAATTGTCATAATGTAAATAGAAAATTAATGTACAAGGCGTGCTCAAATGAAACCTGTGCAACAATGATACAACATGCTGGGTCAATTATTCTTTAAGCAGCTTATCTAGTGTGTAGAACCAGGAAAAGGGTAACACAGTTTTGCTAACACTAGATGACACACAAATTGACATTTCGACTAAAAGGCCTTTATCAAGACAGACAATTGAAACAAAATTAAAACATATAATAGAAAGCGAACAGTAATAACATCGACAGTCACATTGATATGGGTAGTCTGGATTGACCGGAAGAGATGAAATGACACCGGATAAGGAAAATACAAAAATGACAACAAAGATGGGACATGAAACAAACAGAAACTGGGGCACCCAGGACATTCAGGTTACGGCTATTAAGTCGTGCTTCTCTGATGATCGGGCCCGTCTGGCGCTTGAGAACCGCTACATTTATCAATAGGGCACTCTAAACCCGACAGCATTAATGAGCGCCTGTCTCTTGTATGACTTTAGTCTATCCATAGTTTCTGTTTGTTTCAATTTTCTGTCTTGATAAAGGCCTTTTGGTAGAAACGTCGATTTGTGTGTGTTATCTAGTATTAGCAAAACTGTGTTACCCTTTTCCTGGATCTACCTGTTGGATTTCAGTTTTGCGCAGTAAGTACAATTTATCTAGTGTGTACTTGTTACCCAGCTGTGGA
The DNA here is from genome assembly GCA_034231615.1 of Meghimatium bilineatum. NCBI lineage: Eukaryota > Metazoa > Mollusca > Gastropoda > Stylommatophora > Philomycidae > Meghimatium > Meghimatium bilineatum. Next base: position 36,447,851 of record CM067305.1, on the reverse strand, counting down.
AGACAATTTGTTACCTGTTGCCCTTCACAAAACATTCTTACCTAATGATTCACTGTTGTCTTCAAGATATCTTTCACCATGCCTGAATTCTTTGATGAATGTTGGTTGGTCGACATCTTTCGGCTGTAAGAAACTGAATCACTGCTTCTTGGTTCAATTTGGGCAGATTTTTTTTATCACACAGCCATGTTGTCTACAACCAGAAACACTAAGCATATGAAGAGAATGACCAGGAGACTATTTGTTTATTGGTGTATGCTGGCATAGGTGTCACAACACAGGTGGTTTCATTTAAACACGCTTTGCAGTTTCAATCTACCACAAGTTAGTTTAAAGTATTCTAGTCTAATAATATAATATGCAATCATTTATTTTATAAATATATAACAAATATATATATTATCACCAACATTTAGATTTGATTACGAGTAGTAAATTCTAATAGTCCACTCACATGCAAGTTATGCATACATATTTTACATTGGATTACAGCAGTATAAGTTAATAGGGGATATGAAGTAAAAAAAAATAGATATGTTTACTGGGCATGAACATGTAAATTGTGTATACATTTCCTGTATTTTTAATTTAAAAAGGGGCAGAGAAAAAATTATGAGATGTTACCTTCTGACTGAACATCATATATTGATAAGTAAGTGATCTTGATTGAAGGATAAATATTGAATGGAAGATTGCATTCTACAGCAGAGTGTTGTAACAAACAAAAATACTGGAATAATCACACTTAAAAAGATTTTAACCAATCAACAGGGTGAAATCTTATCTTAACAATTAGATTAAAGAAACATTTCACTGATTTTGTTGCCAGTTTATGGCTTTAAAAAAATCACTAATTTTGAAAAATGCATTTTTGCTAACTATAAAGACACATACACATTTCTTCTGCATTCGCTGTAGCATAATGACTTAGATTTCCCTCAAGGGTACTTTACTACTGAATATTCCATAAAGTGCAGAAGTATTCCAATGCAATCTCCTTACACATTATAGGCCATGCGGTCAATGTGATATTCATATTGCAGAATGTTAATAATGATGCTGATGCCTAACACATTGCTATATCTTCCAGTATTGTATTACACACTTAGAATTCTGCACATTTAGCTTGTTGGTGCCACATGAATATAAGGTTTAACATGTCATGACAAGATGTAACTGTTCTAAATGATGGGTGTCTCAAGCATCTTGCATACAGAACTGGGGATACATATGGTGTCATTGATTTGGTATTCATCTCTAGTGCAGTCTTTCCTACTGTGTGATGGGGTGTCTTTGAGTCACCAAAGTGATAATCTGCCTTTGGCCATCCTTGTTGCAGAAGTTTTGCCCGTAAAACAAATGAAAGTTAAAAGAGTTTTGATACTTCTCCAGCATATAAAACCAGAATGACTGCCAGCAATTGTTTGCTGGTGTGTTTAAAGTATGACTACTTGAATACTTTTTACATAACCACAATGGTGGAATAACGAGGTGGGAAAGGCATCCGAAAAAAGCTCAGAGATAAAGAACTAGCAGAAGTCACGAAAGAAAAGGCCAACAAATGATGATAAGATGGAAAATAAAATTGCAATACAGAGCCAACAATAGATTTTGAAATGATTCTAGGGATGTCAAATCTGAGATATAGAAATTTACATTACAAATGTAAGCAATGAATATATGCTGCAAATAATGTTAATTACATCGCTGAGTGAATAGAAAAAATATGCATCATATGGTTCCAAATATACAGGCCTCAACAGGCACAATCCTGATTACAGAAGAGAAGGGAATTAAGAGTTTCATGAATTATATATTACACAGACAGACAAATAGGCCAGATTAAAGTTTGGAGGGCATTGTGCTAAAAGCAACCATCACTGATGACATATATTACACACTTATTACTGATGTTCGGATGACACAAATCCTACAGGCCAGCAAAAATACTACTGCAGGACATGATGGAGTTCAGTGTCAACACATTATGTAACTTGACGAGGGGATAATCTGTAAAATAGTAAAGAACTTATAATACAAGTATTAAAAATACAAATATACTTGTGGACTGACTTCATAACTATCGACTACTCAAGCCTGGTAAAGAGCAAACATTGTTAAGCAGCACTAGAATATCATATTGCAGAATGTATACAGCAAATTACTAGAAAACATTTTTTTGTCAATTTTGTAACAGGCCAACTAGAGAATGAAAACATCCTATCCGAAAGAATAGGTGGATACAGACCTATGAGGGAGATGGCCAAAATTGTGCTACATTTGCTTATGATTTCTATAAGGGCTTGTAACACGAGAAAGAGGCAGTCACTTTTGCCTTTTCTCTGGAGGATGCACACAATAGCGTAGGCTTTTCTTGTACTTTTGTATTGCATGATGGATACAAAAGTCAACCTCTGACTTATAAACTGGGTAGCCTATGTATTGAGAGAAAGAATAGTCACACTCCGATAGGAATTATGGCCATCAGAGCCTTAAAGAATATGCCAGAGACATCCACAGTGCTTGCCATTGGCACCTGTACTATTAAAGATCTATACAGCAAAAGTGGCAAGCATTCAACCTGGTCATACTTTGACCTTCACTGATGGCGTCTTAATGTACAGAATTGGTCTCAATCTAAAAATTGAGAATAGATGGCACTGACATGAGTAGGTGAAGTACTTTGCATATTCTGATCTGCAGAGAATTCTGTGGATTTATTCTCCTGGAAATGTGAAAGTCCACAGCAATGAAAGAGCTGACACATTAGTGTCAAAAGCACTACTCATAGGAGAATTAGTTATAGACAAGAATGACATACTAAGATCTTTATATGAACATTTTCTAAATGAGGAAACTAAACTGGGAGGAGATATGATAATGCATATAACTTAAAGAATTTGAAATGACCACTTGGGTGAGCATAAGAGGGCAATTGAGATTTCTAAGGTGTGTGTAAGCAACGAGCTATGGGAACCATCAGCATGCATACTCTTTATCATGTGCTGGGAAAGGCTGAGCACTTATTGATTTTCCAGAGTGTCCACATCGAGTCAGAAAAAAATTGAACTAAACCAATATTTTGCCGTAAAGCTCTAAACCATGACATAGCACATTCCATTCTCTGGACTACAGACTGATTATCTGCAGGAGTTTGTGAACGAATGCAGAAGAAAGCTTTAATATTGCTTCTTTCATTCTAGCATATGCATGTCACAAATTTATTTTACATTGATAGGTAAAAGATCTGGTAGTCAGCCTCTTATACAACAATCCTTAGTCGCCTCCTGTGACATAAATGGCAGATCCTTTGTACTTTACTTCTCTTTCTATCCTGTTCATGCACACTAAACATTAACTTTCGATTGGTTGATTTACTTAGAACATTACATTACTAGATCTTCCCCATTTCTTACACTGAAAATCATCAAACAATGACAAAATTGTTTGTAAATATTGTGATCCGTATTACCTCTTAAAAATATTGCATTTTATATTGGACTGAAAAGCTAAATTTTAGAATGTTAATTGTAAAGACGTGATTGAAATTGCAGTATATATGTTGAAGGATTGTGTTATTTATCAGATCTCAACTTCAGACAAACATTCCCCTTTTGAACACACTTTATTAAATCTTTATCTGTATGTTCACTATGCAATATTTTGCACCTTCACTCTTAATTGCCCGAATTATGGGATTTGCTCATGTGGTTCACATCAGATATATAGTATTTAGTGTATAGTATGTGTGTATATATTTATATATAGTATTTAATATATTTATGTGTTTTAATTATTTTTAATGGATCATATATCTAAAATTAACATAATTGTTGCAAATACTGGTCACTTTGCTGTCCCGGAAAGCTCCCAGTAATATGGACTTGGCCATTCTAAGGGGGTGCTTGTGATATTCTTTTTTTTAATATTTATAGAGAGGATAACCATTGATGGTCGCATGACATGTTTAAATTGAAGGGGGGGCATTGTTAACATAAAAGAGAAAGGGGAAATAGCCTTTAACCCAAGTAATTGGGATGTGGAAAAACCTTGTGTGGCAGTGTTGGGGTTTATGTGGAAGTGTGTGACTTCAGGATTGGAGGTTGGGTAGATAGGGATGATATAGGTTTTGCAAGCTTTATGTCAATTCATTATTTGGTGAAAGGGTTGCTTTAAGTGGAAATTATAATTGCCAGTTATATTGGCGATTTTTTAAAGAATATTGATGAACGGCCAACTCAGTGAAGGGAATTCCAGATCAATGGGAAAATGATCCCGGGAAATGGCTACCGGGTATCTTCCTTTAGCTACAAAGTGTTACTCTTGCACTCTTTAGAGTGGCTGAGTCCATGTCAACTGGGAGCTGTAGTGGATAGCGCTGAAATCAGTTATTCCATTTCAACACCATTACAAATTTTTTTATGGCTACTATACTTGTACTTATTTACTATAGCCATATCTGGTATAAATATTAAGTAGGAAGCTTTGAGAAGTAGTGGTGAAAACCAGTTGTACACAAAACTGGAACCCAATTCATCTATAAAGTACCAACCACCAGCATTGTGATAAGCCATTTTGTTATATAGTTATGACAATTATTAACATAAGTTATGCCCCTTTCAATTATTGTCTGGGGTGCAAAGGGAACGCATTGCTCTAGGCGGACCCAGGGTTAGCAGATAACCAAGATCCCAAATGTACCTCCACACGGTGCACCCTGGAAACAGAAATACAGCAGTTCGAGCTGATTCTGGCCAAATCATTTGGGGATTGTGTCCGAGAATGTGGAGGTAGCAGATGGAAAGAGATTTGACTGCACAAGAGACAGACAATATCTCCAACACCACCAGCATCACCACATACAGCGACACTGTCGACATACAGTGAAGCTAGTCAATCCAGTCCGAACATTGGAGTGGCAGCCAATGTAAAATGCACGTAAAGGTAGATGAATGGCGAGAGACAAATAGATTTCATACCGAGTACAATGAAACAATGAAAGGGCAGAACAGCACTAGAGGGCAGCGCGAACTGCAAGTTCCTAGGAAAGGGGAACTACAAGCTCGAGTCGAGCTTCTAGTTACCTGTGTTCCTTACAGGCAGAGACACAGACCTATTCATTTGCGTTGGTAAAGCAAGAAGACCTAATCCAACTCTAATGTGGAGCCTTCCTAAACCGGAAATATGCTCGCGAAGAGAAAGGGTTCTGTACCCGATGGGCTCAGGCACAAAAGGGACAACGATTTAGCCCTGGCCCAACTCTACTGTCAGGTTTTCCTACACCGGAAATACACTTGAAGAGAGAAAGGGTTCAGTACCTGATGGGCTCAGGCGTTATTGGGACAAGGACGCTCAGCTCGAGAACGCCTTGCTCTCAAACGCGTGGTGTGAGACTCGAACTTGGACAAGGGGTACACGATGTCGGTGAATGACACCTCGGCTAAGAGGGTGAAAGAGCCAGGGTCCAACTCCTCTGTTGAGTTCTTCCCCTTAAGGAACCAGGCTCACGGATGAGAAACGGTTCAGTACCCAATGGGCACAGCACGTCCAATTACATGAGGCAAGTTCATAGACAGTGGAACACCTCGTACGAGTCAGACGAGAGCAAAAATCGTCTGGGCGAAGAGTCGCCACTATGCGTGCCTGGAGACAGATATAGAGGCTGTCACAGGCTAAGGGTAGCCCACCCGAATTGTCAAGGCGTGCCGAAATCTGATGTGCTAGGCCTACAAGGCGCATAACGGTGGCACAACGTAATCACGCTCCCGGCGGAAATCGCACTGATATCCGTGATTGTAACAATGGAGCGAACGCAAAACAAACAAAACAATTATTGTCCCTTGTGCACTGTTTTATCATGGCGTGTCAACTAAGAGAATGGTGTATCAATTTTGTTACTCATCTCTTCTCCAAGTATCAGTTGTTTCTTGTGAAACCGATACACAGATCCAGCCTCGCCACAAATTACTTTCACCGTAATTTCAGGTTTCTCTTTCATCCAGCCAGGCTTAATTTAGGATCAGTATGACCTACGCTTTCAGAAAACTCTCTTCCTTCTTTTAATAAGGATAGGTCCTAAAATATTCCAAAATACGGGTCTACCTGTTCATACTTTTTTAAATATCTGCGCTGATTCGAAATGTTAATAATTTGTGATGTCACTCTGTCCGCTCATCCTTAGTTACAAAATGGCTACCTTAATTATGCTGAGCTTGCCTTCGACCGATAATGATGCAGTATGCTTGTTACAGTTGCGAGGAGTGCTCCAATACAAGGATAAACGTGCAGGGATATTCTATGACGTTATCCTACTATAAAACCTGAAGCTTATTGCGGTTGTGTCAGCTGCATACCTAATTTCTGAAATCTAATTTCTTTCAATATTAAGGGGTTGAAACTGTTCATAATGTGGACCTTCTTCTACATTTTGCATGATGTTTTGCTGTGTATATGCTGATGTATGCAGAGGTAAATAAAGTACAAAGAATAAGACTGTGCACCACAGAATGGCACCACCACTCAGCTACCCGGCTGAGTTCATGTGGCAATCTAGGCTGCAAACCAACAGCAACTCTTTCTACACTATAGTGGAGGGAATGACCAGATACTAGCCACCTACCAGGTTTTCCGCCCATAAAACCCATTCTTATCCTGTACTTCGTGCCACATTTCGTAGAAAAAATATAGACCTGTATTTTGGGATAGGACAGAAACGAATATTCCTGCTTGTTAGAACCACATTGATTGCAAAGAGTAATCAGTGTCTTCAAATTTGGGCTTCTTGATTTTCATTTTCTTCTACTGATAATTACTGCTTGTAAATATCAACAGGATTGTTTATAGTAAGTATGCTTATTATTTATGTGGTGTGATATTTCACATATCCATCATATCAAGTTTTCTGCATATTTCTTCTCAGGATGTCAGTAATTTGTTTTTCACACTGCTGGTAATTAGTGTCTCATGGAATTATTGGGTTGAAGTCTTGTGTATAACTTACTAATTCTTATAGCAGTATTTTTAGTTTGTCCACAAAATCATAACACAGTTTAAGAGCAGGATTTACTTTTTTTTTATAGATAGCGAATACTCTTCTCCGAATTCTCGGTAGGCCATCATGTCTATTAACTCTTATTGAACCAGGTACAGACTAGGGATATATAGGGGAAAATGACAAATAGGTTGTTGTTTGGTCCACTACGAGTTCCTGGAAAATACATCTTAAACTGTTGTTGTGCAGGAACACAAGCCTCTGCTACTTCAAGTGCACAAGATTAAATTACCATATGACTTGTAACTGCATTTATCTGATTTTATGACATCTATTTCAAATCAATAAACCAACAAGCCCTTACATGGACATCTGATGGTAAATTAAAATGAGGAGGCTTAAAGCAACCCTAAAAAACGGTATATTTAAAGAAGGGGAAACAATAGGCTGCAAGACCATACAAGAATTTAAACTGCAGGCAGCATACCGCAACACATGGAGAATCAAAATCTCTGCCCTTCAAACTAAAGGAACAAACTAATTTCAGATCAGATTTTGCATTTTATAATGCAGATTCAGAAGCCAATGGTGTATGGTTGATAAAAGTTATTAAAGAGCAGGACCATAATTCTCTATGACTCCCAGCTTGTCATTTATGTTATAATCCAATGACCAAAATTAAAGGATAAGTTTTTACACAGAACACCATGTTTAAAATGTATGGTTATGCCCTCTAAAAAATAATATCTTTTTTTTTAAGTAATGAACATTACAATTGTTTGTGAAATAAATATTCCATCTACATTGTTAGAAATTGTAGAACTAGTAATGTACTTTAATAGTTTTTTCATTATGTAACTTAATTTCTAATAGAATGTTTATGTTTTCAGTTTCTGGTACTGGACTTGCTCTCCCACCAAATGCAGCAGGAAGGCCCACAAACCCAGCTCTATTTCAGCCTCCAACTGGACCCCCTCCAACAAGCTCTATTGCTGCTCCAGTAACAGCAATGATAGCTGCTCCATTTCTACCTGCTGGGATGATGTATGGAGGGGGTCCTAGAGTGCCCCCGCCTGGTGCTCCAACAGCCTTTCCCCAAACCCTTTTGTACACATCGCCTCCACCACAAGGAACAGTGGCAGCAGCTGTTGGCAATCAGCAACCTCCTCAGGTGACATCTCCAGTGCAGGGTATCCAAGCAGCAGCACAAGTGAGTTTGTAGTTTGACTAGGCATGAGTTTTGCATATACAAGTGTTACTTAAGTTGTGTGTGGTATCAATAGTAGGACATAACAGACTGCAGCACCAACTATATCACAAAATGCAAGATCGGCACAGGAGATTTAAATAAAGTAAACAAGTTACTATGAATACCTATTGATATTAAATAACAATAAAACATAGAAAAAGGACAATTATCAACATATCTGTCCAATCGGGACCTTTCTCAAGAAACAAACAGTTAAGAAAACACAACCATAAAAATATTGATATCCATGATGACTAGGACAATGTCTTCCTCGCCCAAAAAATTGCCCAATATCGATGCTAATGCATGTCTTGTAAAAGGCACAAAAGAATCTGTTCAATATGTGGGCTAAAATTAGCGCAATATTGATATAGTTCCATTCAAAATCTATGTTTTACATGAATCAGCCGCCACATTTTAATGGAACAAATCGTATATTATGTAGCAAAACAAATTTTCACTGAAGACACATAAACAGTTGCATCAATTATTATGCACGCAATATGCTGTGAGGTATTCATCCTTCCCAGGATGATCATGGGGGTGGTGCTCTCAGTGCTTTGCACACAGATCAATTCATTAGCAGCAGAAGTTGCGTCTTTTTAATCTTCGAGTCATGGAAGCTGTATGAAATTATGCAATAATATTAAAATATTAGAACACTTGATGTGACCACTGGTTCCCATAATGAAATAAAAAGTATGTTGACTTGCATCTATAGAGTACATGTCCACTGTACTATTGGGGTATCTTGTTGAAGTCAATTTAAAGTTTATTACTAACCCCTCCACTACAGAAGCCTGCATTATTTGTAGATGCTTTTTATTAGTGTGTTTATGCTCTTTTTCTTTATACATTTCATAGCTGAACAAAGTAACTGGTCTGTTTGTTAGTTTTCTGAATATCTTTTCTACTGAACCATCCTGTTTTATTTTATGTGTACCACCTACAAGTTATTTCCATGAAAACAGTCTGCATCACTACAGACTTGCTAAGTGAGTACAAAATGAAGAAGATAAGTGTGTCAGGTTTAATCTGTTGTGTGATGTGAACAGATAAATTCTAAGATGTTTAAAGTTAATCTACCTGGTGATAAATCTGTTTTAATGCCATTCTGCTATTAATTTTTAATATGTTAATCCAACATGATGGGGGAAATTGAGGAGGGATGTGTGGGCTGAAAAACTGGTTTTACATGTTTGAATATTTTGTCTTTGGTGTGTATAATCCAGCTCTGTATCTGAGAGGTGGTGGAACATGCACCTAGTTGAAATTCATATGCAGGCAATTGGGCATATGAAGCATTTAGAAAGAAATATAACTTGCTGAATGTTGTTGGTCCATCACATAATGATGACCATTTGTTACATCTACTTTTGAAATTCAGTTAGTTATGTTCTTAATTATGAGTTTGTTTATGGCTTCTTCTTTCGTTCACTTGTCTATATCTTTAATACTGTCTCCTGAATAAAACTGTCTCATACAGTGGCCCATTGAGCTTTGATTCCAGTGTTGTTTCCTCTGACCAATATGTCTGTCTTAGCATTCATACTCAGAACACTCTTGAAGTATATGTTTGACACTCTGTACACATGACTGTGTTGCCAATCTTGAACTTTGTACATGTGACTGCGGAGTCAGTTGTGTCACATGCCAGTTGGTCTGCTTTTTCATTTTGTTTATGGCTACCGGTAATAAGCTCTATTCTGGCTGCAAATATCCTTGGACAGTTTGGGCTTCTCTCCGCTTTTGAGTAGCTGCATTTCTCCTCTTCTCAAAAGATGCTGCGTCGTTTTTGCCTATAAAGCTATATTTTGTGCAAGTTCTTCCCATGTAACTTGGTCTAGTTCAAAGGTTTTCAGTGAGGTCTTTAATGAGTCCTTGTAGTGCTTCCTTTAGCTACTTTGAGAACATATGTCCTGCAGCTCACAATAGAGAAGTATCTTTGGCAGGCAATCATCTGACATACGTACCACATGACCAGCCAAACAAATTTGTGTCTACATTAGAATAGTGTCTATACTAGGGATACCAGATCTGTCAAAGACAATGGTATCTGGAATCTTATCTTGCCATCTGATGTTCACAACTTTTCTAAGATGTGTGAAAGTGATTGAGCTTCCTCAGATGTCCTCTATACAGTCCATGTTTCACCAGCGTATAACAGCACTGGAAGTACCCCTGCTCTGTAAGCTTTCAGCTTATTCTTTAGGTTAATGCCATTTCTATGCTACACATTGGTGTACAATCTGCCAAAATTGCTGCTTGCCTTGGAGATCCTGGTATACACTTCATCAACAGTGGCATTGTGTGATAGTGTACTACCTAGATAGTGAATCTATTCCACAATTTTCCTTTCTGCAGGGCTCATAATAGATTTTGCCAGATGCTGGTTGTAGCATGACTTCTGTTTTCTTCATATTAATAGTGCACCAAATGTAGGTACATGTTTAGAGAATCCCATCTATAATAATTTGTAGATTATCCTCAGGGTTGGCATTCATAGTGCACAGTCATCAGCAAATATGAGATCCCAGATGATGTGTGATTTGACTTTGGTTTTTGCTCAGGTTGGACAATTTTCTATCAGTGTATCTGTTGTCTTCTCCCGAGTCCATTCTATGAAATCATCATCTTACATAGCAGATAACAGGAATAGTGCTAATACACATTCCTGTTTAACTCCATATTTGAGACAGTAAAATTCCAGATACTCTCCATCGTCCTGAATTCTAGCTTGCATTCAAGCATGGCAATTGCTGCACCATTGTGATAAATTTCTGTGGGCAAACATATTTGTCATAATCTTCCACTGACCCTCTCTACTTACCGTGTCAAATTAAGTCTATGAATGCTGCGTACAGGTCACAGTGTTCTTTACACGTTTCTTCCCAGCGATGGACAGTAAAGAAAGGTCTTGATTATTACAGGATTGGTGATTCCCTTTGTGTTTATACAGGTGTATACTTGTTGCATCCCTGAACAATTTGTGAAACAGTTTCACTTTTCAATGATTGAATGTCCATGGTGAATGTAAGTGTTGTTAAAAAATCACTACAGCCAAAGCAATGTTTTGATGTCTATATCCTGAATATGCTACCAGCTTGATATAATTTTACTACAGTAAATTAACCTAATTGGTGACATAAATTGTATGCTTATTTAGTTCAAACTGTATTTTTTTACAGCATAAGAAAGTGTATCGTGGTGATATTACTTACTATGCACCAGAGTTACAAAAACCATCAAGGACCCCACTGAAACGACCTAAAGCTGCCATACCTATTATAGATCCACAGGTATTTATAGAACTTTGTAATTTATGTTGGCCTTCCTTTATCCTTCATTTTATCTAGTGTTAAGAGTGCTTATGTTACTTATTAATCCAGATTAATCTTTGCATGATTTGTATCCACATTTTTTATTAGTATCTTTTCTGTGAATATTCCTTGTTACAAGCAGTTTAAAGTCACTACAGCCCACAGTTAGAAAGCAGGAGCACAATAATAGATGTTGAGGTCAGGTACTAAGTCAAGAGGCACACCACCATTTTGATGTATCAGAACATTTGCACAAATAAAGGAGTGACACAATGAATACCCATTCCTTGGATTACATCCTGCTAGAAATCTAGTGGGACCATTGTCTTGCTACAGGACAATCCAACTGAAGTTTAAGGGTGAACAAAAAATTAGAAGCATACCATCGACCTTGGTACCATCAATTTATAAAAGTATTTTTGAAGTTATATTAATAATTTATTCATAAATGTCTTTGTGAATTCCATGGGTATCATGACAATGCTCATGTAAAGTAGCAGTACAGTACAATGGTTGTGTAGTGCTTTGTTCAGAATTGCTTGTGTGTCTGTTTTATTGCAAGATTAATAGTCTGTGATCAAATATTCTATCTGTGATGCTCTCTTTTTTCCCATGCGCCCATACGATTTGTGATCTTGACAATGCTGGTTGTATTTTTTTGGGTTTATGTGAATGCGTAAAATGTCTGCTACTAATTTACATTTTGTTTCTTGTCTGCAGGAAGTTCCTGGGCAAAAAGTAAAGGAGATATCTGATCAGAGGTACATACAAGAAAGATCTACTGCAAATAAAAATGTACCTAATAACACTGGAAAATTTGTGGCCCCACATGGTGACACACCTAATACATTTGGGTCTAAACTGGTGTCAAAAACTAGCAAATCAGATGAACTCACTCAGCAAATTTTGCCTGATTTGGAGCTAGGGTCAAAAGTTCACTACAACAACTCATTGTCTATGTTTTCACAAGGAGTGATTATGACCAGCACCAGTGTATCATCTACAGAAGTTTCTACTTCCCACTCAAAATATTTACCTGTTAGTCAATCCAGCAGTATGAAGTCTACAGTCTCAGTTGAGAGTCATGAACCTAATAGAATGGCCATTAAGACAGAGCTATCACCAGGTGGCCCTCCTGTGAATAATTCTTCATCAAATGTGGCATTACTGGGCAAAGGTGCCAAACAATCTGTTAATACTGCCATGCAGAATTTCCCAGTAGAAAGTGGTTCTGTTAAAACAGAGTTGGATGTTTCATCAGTTGGGAATGTAGAAGTGAAACAAGATGTTTGTGAGAGTCCTTTAGGAAGTGCCACTGAATCTTCTGTAGCTTAATGAATTATGCAGTACATTCTACCCTGAAATCATAATAATATCATAATGGATATAGAACAATAGAAAATAAGGGCTGTGGTTATGCTAATCATTGTATATAAAGCTAGTGTATGTTGAATTCCATCTTCACATGTCCTTCTCGCTGCCAGTAGAATTTTCTTTAGTCTGAAAGTAAATCTAATCCCACTTGATTAACCTACAGACTCAGCTGAAAGTTTACAAAGCAGTTGTACTTCCAGTGCTTTTATATATATCAATTGACATATTTTTTCCAGAACGTTGTCTTCATTGGAGATACTCTGAACGCCTCTCTGTTCTGGGCAAACAGGCCTACATTGGCCAGAGACACTTCTTCTTCTCTTGACTGGCACTCTGCGCTCTAGAATCAGCCTTTTGATACCATCATGTCATTTTAAGTGTCCAAAATACTGTAGCTTCCTTCTTATGATGGTATTTTAGAAGCCACCCTTCATTTAGTTTCAGTAATTTTAAATTCAAAACTTCAATGTTTCTCTGTCCATGATATTAATAGGATATTTCTGTAGCACTACATTTCAAATGCATTTATTCTTTTGGATATTACCTTGTTTAAAGTCCAAGTTTCACATCGATATGTTGCCATTGGGAAAACACATCATCTTAAAAGGGTTACTTTAGTGTTGTTATTACTGCTTTGCCATAGTTTTCACATTTGTGTTAATTTGAGTGTTGCAATTGCGAGTCTTCTTCTAATCTCAACTGAACACTCTCCGAAACTGTTTATATTTGCTCCATGATATTCGAATATGTTTACACATTCTAGTTCTACATTGTCTATATTGATTCGTAGTTTGATCTTTGTTTTGTCTGTTGTCATAATTTGTGTTTTCTGTGCATTTATATATAGATTTTGGATCTCGCTGTATTTCTTTGTTGTTGTGATTAGCTGTTTCAGTCCCATAGGATGTGTAGTAAGGAGGACTGTGTCATCTGCATAGTGCTTTTATACACTAGTGAAACATTGACTGTGTATAGATGAAATGTAAGGAAGCAAAAGTGGATGTTACAAATAGTCATCACCACTAGTGATGAATGAACAACACAGAACATAAAGAATGCAACTATTGCTTTATCATTGATTGCTGTTTAATATCATACTTGGTTCTACACATGTCTCCATTTACTGCATGTTCTATTTCAATGGTCTACAGGATCTTTGCATACTTGTAGAACTTTCCTGTGTTTTTAATTTTAGGTCATGCTTTCATTTTCTATCTATAATGTCTAGATGACATCTGTTGTTATATCTCATATTTCAATTTATATTAAACACTGGTAATGTTTGTATAGCTTTCTAAATATTTTGTGACATTATGAAAGCCAATGTAACTCTGCAGTTAGTGCACTCATTTTCTAGTCAGGTGATCCATGTTCAACAGATTTTTAATACTTTGCGCACCAGCAATCCAGAACATACTTATCAAATGTGTTTGCACATTTTATGAAAATAAGACAGTGCTGTCTTGAAAAAATATTACGAAACAGCTCTTTGAAATTTTCAATGTGTCATAATATATATTTGCTTAGTTTAAACCCTAGGCTTGTTCAAAGCGGCAGAATCATATGTCTTGTAATTCTGGTTATCATTTTGCATCACTTTCAACATAATTAACAAACGTTAACTGCAAAAAAATTATGTATTATTAAATGATTCGCCATTAAACTACGTTAGAACACTATAGTCCATGTGCACAGCCATATTGGAATCATGTATTCATGAGCTGTTTGAGTAATACTATTACTATAGTTGCCATATTAGTGTAGTATCATAACAAATTTAACAATCATCAAAGTTGGTCACCATGAGTATATACTGGAACATTGGCGATCATCTAATTTTGGCCATCAAGGAGTTAAATTGCTATAGTGCATTAATATTTACATGTGTGACACATTAAGTAAGAATTTTGTTTAGAGATTTCATAGTTCATTATATTAAAATAATAGCAGAATGTCATTTTCCTCAAAGGTGTATATCATATTCGACATGTTTTTATTGTGATGTCTTCAACATCTCATGGTTTTGTAAATAATTACATAAAGCAGCATTTACAACTATATTACAAACATGTCTTTGAAAGTTAAATTCATTACACTAAAAAGTATAACTGAGACGGTACAAATATTTTTCACAAAAGGCGCGATGCAGAACTCTATTTCATAGTATTTCACACTGTCAATGTGGTTACGCAAAGATAACCATAGTTTTAAAAAAAAAGGAGAAACGAGAGGACGAAAAAATGTTGTAGATAATTTCGTTGAAGAAAATAATTAAGAGAGCAATTCGTAGACTTTTGGATTGCAAAAAAGCTTTGAAATTAACCACATTGAAAATGTATACAGAAAAGAACGACATTCACATTTCTAAAACTAAATTACATACATGTAGCAGAAGCGTCTTGTGAGAAAACCACACTTAGTAACTATTACAAGTAACTATTTGAGACAAATCAGGGAGATACATAAAGAAAATTATGATATTGTAAAAAAAAGTGAAGTAACCCATTGCCATTATTAGTGCCGTAGGGGTGTGAGATGTTAGTGATCTCACATTTCAGAGGCTCTACAATGAGAGCGGTAGCCATCTCCTCTCCCTCGCAGTCTTTATTTCCCGTATTAATCCGGTACCAATTTAAGGCTGGGTCGACCTGGAAGCCATTGCGATCTGAAAAACATTTCTGCCTCAACTGGGGAGTGAACCCAGGACCGCTCATGTGTGAAGCCACTGCACTACGCGGCTCCCTATGACATTGTATATATGGATGAAACGTGGATTAACGCCCAGCAACACTAATAAAAAGGAATGACCATCTGTAGATGGAACTATTAAAAGATATGTACCAAGCAGCAACGGTCAAAGATTAATAATGTCAAATGCAGGTAGCAGACAAAATGTTCTTTTGAAGAATGGCGAACTAATTTTCATTTCCAAATCTTCCGATAATCGAGACTACGATGCTGAGATGAATGGTAATATATTTAGAGATTGGATACAAAAGACTGTGTTTCCATCATTAGATAGACCATCCTGTCTGGTTATGGACAAGCTTTCTACCATAATGTTATTGCATGTGAAGATCCTTACAACCTCATCTACTAAGGAAGATATTAACATTAGAAAAGAACATACTCCATTTACTGAAATGCACTTGAAACCGAAGTTACTGTTAATGGTAAAGAATGTACACAGAGCGAAGACTTTCCACAATTATACAGTTATATACACGTTCAACTGTTAAATGTATATATCACTACATATAATCTCAATGCAACGCAAGAAAAATATTATATTTGGAATACTGTACTTCATTTTTACCCATGCTATGACATATTAACAATACGCCTATACCAGCAATTACTGTAAAATTTATTTTCCACATACAATAAAATCAGTACTACCGTAAAAATGGCATTCGTAGCAACTGCTGCGATAAATCCGTTCACTGTAGATAATAATTAATCATAATTCTGTAACATGGTTAAGAAATAATGCATTCATGCAAAATATGAAGACTATACATTCTGTAATTACGGAAAAAAATATACAATATCGTTGGACAACTATTTATGAATATAACTTAAGCACTACAACTTCTGCTTGGTTGACTTAACAAAAGGGAAAGGGTACCATATCTTCTGGTAAATTAGAGGTGTCTGCATGATATTGGCTACTTCATATCTAAGTATGTCATTGGTCAATGAATAATATGTGCCTAACACTGCACTGCCCTTACAAATTTCAATGGTGCTAAAGGGAACTACTTATATGATGACATTGAGGCCATTTCCTAACAAGATGCAAAATATACATGAGGGATGCGATGTATTTATATATATATATATATATATATATATATATATATATATATATATATATATATGATTGGCTATATATTGCAAATCCCATTTACATAGTCATAGGTAAATATAAGACAATCATTCTGCTCTATAGATCTATTATAATTTGGCTCAATATTCATTTACTTCAGTGTAAGGTTTGAAAGTTTATAATAGGGAAAATTATTACACATTTTTTATTTTACAGATGGGATCACTGCTGCTGTTTGAAGAGTATCCATTGCAGTAGTGTAATTATTGGTGCAAATGTTTTTGTTTATTTGCATTTACAGCACTTGATTAGTCTACAACTGCACGTTTATTTCCCCTATTTGATACAGCTATTGGATCATTTATTTATGAAAGTATGGATTGATAGTATTTGGGACTGGGCAGGATTAATTTTCTCCATACTCAAACGGGAAACTGAGAACAGAGAGGCGTGTTAGGAATTCTTTTTTGTTTCTAAAGTGGCATTCCCATAACTCTGAAGGGTAGTGAGATTGCTAATGGTATCTTTTGTGGTTGATAATCATTGAATGCTTGCTTATAGGTACAATTCTTTTGTCAGTCATAGATACCTGGTACAGAGCTCGTTGTGGTCAGAAAATTGACTGAGATCTTTTTTTATTGTTGACACTCTGAGAATCAACTCAACATTTGTTCATTTATGTGTTTGCTGAAATTATTTTGTTTTAAAGTTTTTAATCACTCAAGGTGTCATTTCAACCTCAATTGAAAGGAGTAGTTTAAAATGTTAATGTTCCACAATTGAACCTTAGTTGATAGCAATAGTTTAAAATGTTAATGTTCTACAGTTGGACCTCAATTGAAAGCAAATTCATTGTTCATTGTTGTTATAACAGTCTTTGTCTCGATTGGTCCATTCTTAGTGACTTTGTGCACATGTTGAATGTCTTGGCAAAATCACATCTTTTTGGGAATGTGGTTGGTGAAGTACGGAAGACATGTTTACTTGATTTGCAAGGTGATTCGGTGCTGCTAGAACAGACCTGGTTCAATTCTCATCAGCCTTTTCTCAGTTAAAAGCAGTATTTTAAAATGTTAATTTTTCTACATTTGGACCTCAATTGAAAGCAGTAGTTTAAAATGTTAATTTTCCACATTTAACTTTTTTTTTTGCTTTTGTTGTTTCATCAAGGGATTTAAAGGATTCCTATCTGCACAATGATTCTCAGTACCATACTCATATATCTTTTCCATATTTTTTCATTATCGTTCGCTCTAGATTCATATCTAATGATAAGTAAAAAATTAGCTTCCCTTTTCTGAGGGGTATCTGATAATACCTTGTTATGTCTGTATCTTCATTGACCAATGGCATTCCACAGCTGATGGTGTCAACACCACACCCACCACCTTTACTTTCCCAGATCTGGTACCCATTTCTTTAAGCAGTGTTGATCTAGGAGTTTAGCCGTTCGTGATTTTTAAATATTTCCAGTATAACTTGAAATTGAACTTTAGACCACTCACTTTGGAAGCCAGTACACCGAACCATTGAATTACTGTAGCACCTATTTGGAACTAATATTTGGTGTTGAAGTAGTTGTGGACAACACATTTTACATCTGCCTGTAGCAATCTTCTTATCTCTGGCAAGTCGCTGAAACAGTCAGTTAAGTAGGCCCTCTTCTGCTGGTAAGAGGCTAAGACCTCCATTTGTATAGTTAGTTCTAAAACATTACAGCAGGTTGGAAATACCTGTCATACCATCTATAATAAGCAATCATTAATGTTTATAATTCTATCTCTAGTGTTGGGATCAGTTTCATTGTTGACACCCCACCATACCAAGCTGTCCAACATCTCTATTGTTTCCTCCCAGTAATAATATTTTCTATTGTTACACAATGCGCTCCAAATAGTATTCACATTGCATACTACTTCCTGGTGACACAGAAGTTTTTGCAATCCACAAGTACATCCTCTTCCCTGTTGAAATTGAATCCAGATCACCTGGTTGGCAGATGAGTGATTTAGCCACCTGTGATACTTGTGTCATTATTTATGCTCATGTAGATATACTCTTCCCCACATTAACTTAACCCTCCCACAGACCCTGTGTGTTGTAACAGATGCATGATGTCAGTCATAATTTGAGGATGCTAGTGATTTTGATTTGTTTTGGATTTATATTTCTTTGGGACACTTGTGTGTTCAGTTATCTGTGCTTTTAATATATTAAACAGTGTTAGAACTTAATGACATTGTTTCTTTTGTGTCATCTATATTTTGTCATCATTAGTCTTTCATTCCAGGATTATGAATGTGACAGTTTGTTGTTTGGTTGAAAGGGAAACAAAAATAACAACATGATAACCTGTCATGCGTGACATAAAAGGAAATTAAGGAGGTGGAGTTGTCACTTCCTATATGTCAAAGTGACTCAAAAGCGACGTTGCAGTTGGACTTCAGGTCAAAAGGCACAGATATCATAGTCAAGATATAAACCATGACACAAAAAATTCTCCTGACTACACCTTGCTAACCAGTAGTAACTTGAGAATGAATGCTGAAGTCATGTAGAACTTGAACAAGTAATAAATATATAAAGATGACAGTTTTATTCAGTATGGAATTCCTCATGTTATGTCAACCATTTTTTTTTCATGTCTGGGAGCTTGACTCTTGCATGTCCTTCCCTGTGACATTGTGATTCCCGTTCCTTTCTGGGATAGTTTCATCAGTAAGGTCTACTGACATTTAAGGTAGTCTCTTTCTATGTTAAAAGCATTTGTGAGATTAAAGAAAGTGGCTAGGAAATTTTTAAGATTTTTGTGTGTGAAGTATCTATTTCTTAGGCAAGGGATATTTAGCCTTCTACTGTTGTATGTTTTCCAAGCCTAAGTGGCAGTTTTCCAATACTGCTGTTCTTAAACTGTGGTGTGGAATACCTGGTGTCCAGCAGAGCGGAACAAGTAGAGGTCGACTATGTCCTGCTAGACAAAACAGAATCACTGTACCGTAATCCATAAATGCAGTAACTATTGGCTGCGCCGCCCTATAGTCACAACAACCTGATGTGCCACACAAGTACACACTTTGTCTGGTACGCAGACATTTAGGTCAGTCACATCAGGCATGAACAAATGGCCATCATCACGGAAACAATACCAAAGTCGTTGATATCTTGATATACTGGCAGGGAAGAGATATAACAGAAACTGTTGGATCACTGCATAATGAGCTAGACCATATCGCCGCCTGGTGTGATGATTGAGGGGTACAAGTCAACCAAGAGAAGGCTGCGGTGACATGGTTCCCTCTTAACAATCACATTGTTAAGTCTGCGACACCGACGATGGAGACGATGTAATGATGTAATCAGGACCTCATCTTTACACTACCTGGGAGTTAGATTTGATCGTAGTCTGTGTTTCCGGAAACACGTTGATCATGTTATCTCAAAGACCCGCATAGGACTTTCAGCTCTGACAGTGATGGCAGTGACTGACACGAAACAACCACAGCTCGTAATTTTATATGAGGCTCTTGCCCTCCCTGTCATTGTATATGTAGGCACCACTATCACCACCAGTCACACGCAGATTGAGAGGCTGGATAGAATTCGAAACGATGCGGATAATCCTTGGTTGCACAAGGGACACACTTGTGTGACTGAGATTCTCATATAATCGATATATGGCGTGCCCGCGCATACCTCAGAATGAGTCTGACATAGACCACCCACTACACCATGAGCTCCCTCGTGTGAAGGGAAGCAGGATCAAGAGAGGCAAATCGTGGATGGGTCGGGCTTAGGATACCTTGCATCATCTCTGATGTTACTCTGTCGTTACCTGGAGCTTTTCATTTTTTAAGATTTCTTAATGAATGTCTTATCTCTTCCATTGTTAAGTTCTGGTTCTTGTTCTAATTCATTTATGCTCTCATTTGGTGACTTGGTTGTTCCTTTATACATTTCTTGACAATATTCCTTCCATCTATGTAGAATATATGTTTTCTCTGTTAGGGTATTCCCTTTTTTATCTTTTAGTACTCGAAGTGCGGGCTTGAAGTTATTCTGTTGTAATGTTCTTATAGCATTGAACATAGTTTTGCTATTCCCATATTGTCTTTGTTCATCGATTTCTCTGCAGGTATTCATTATGTATTGTTGTTTGTCATTCCTAATTCATTTCTTAATTTGTTTTGATAGTTCTCTGTTTTATTGACTTTTTCCGGTGGTTTTGCATCTCCTTCTAACTTCAATAGAGTTCATTGTTTCTTCTGAAGTGCATTCTTGATTTTTGCGTCTTTTTTTTGATAGAAGCTTTTCTGCAGTGTCTGTGATAGCTTTGCTTATTTTGTTGGCAAGATCGTTTGGTGTCAATTCTTCTTGTATATCTATCAGTGTGGTAAATGTATTTTTTTTAAATCTCGATGTCATATTCGCTTGGTATGCTTGATGTATCATATATAATGGTATGGATGTTCTTGTTGATTTTATTTATTTTTACTTTAAATTTCACTTCGTTCAGCAGTTCGTGGTCAGTGTCGCAGTCTGCTCCTGGTAATGTTTTACTCAAGGGATTGCTTGTTTTCCATTTTTGTTGGATCAATATGTAATCTATTTGATTCTTACATTTTCCATCTGGTGACCTTCACGAATACAGTCTTCGGGGATGTTGTTTAAAAAAAATGTATTCATGATTGCTAGATTGTTTACCAAGTAAAAATTGAGCAATCGTTCACCTCTTTCATTTCTATTTCCTAAGCTATATTTTCCTTGAGATCTAAGCGAATAGATAGATAGCCTAATATGCTTTGTGGTCACTCCCACCAAGATGTGTTACTACTATTTCCATCATATTCTACTTTCTGTTGCAACAGCAAGGTCAGGGGTACATTTAGATTTTCATCATCTGAAGTAAAAAGTTGACTATGATAAAGATCCATTAATAAGGACTAGTTAGTTCTTAATCAAGTCTTTTGCTTCCTGAGTCCATGGATGGGTATCTCCAGTTGGTAAACTTGAAATATTCCACTCTAAATGTTTTACAATAACTAAAATTCCAGGCAGCGGACAGAAAAAGGAAGAATAAAAAACTCTGCCCTATGACACGAAAGGAACAAACTAATATGTTTTAATTTTGGTAGGACATTTTTCTGAGGTGTAGTTTCTTATTATTTGGATAGTAGATGCCTAGATATCTTATCACAAATGATGGCAAATGTGAACATAAGTTAAAAAGATAATAGGAATGACTAAAAGTACTTTCAATGACATGAGAAAAATATTAGCATCTAAATAAATTACAAAGAAACTAAAATGTGATTTATAAAATTCTACATCTATTATATATTAATGTATAGTTCGGAAACATGGACAATAAACAAACAATTAGCAGACATAATTGATGCCTTTGAGCGACTTTTCTCCAGATTAGCACATTTGCTATCCAGCGTATGATCCAGTGGTGGATATCTTGTTCCCTTAGCATGTCGATAAGATGGGTGTAACTAACTCTATTGTATGCATCTTCCAGGTATATCGCTGCAACTGCAGATTCTTCTTTGTTATGAAAACCTTCATAAACTTCATATGCACGAACTGCTGCATTTGTGACTGTGTCTCGTCTAGGTCTGTATGCACCTAGGTTATTTGGGAGAACGCCTTTTATCTCTAGTTCCCTAGAATCTTTGCCTGGTTTTGGCACGGGTATAAGATAGCTATGTAGCCACTAATGCAGAGGTTCTCATTGATGCTGGCGTAAAAAATCAATCATATCAAACATTAGAGACAGACAGTCACGGTTTCTAGGGCATGTGCTGAGAAGAACACAGCTTGAACACTTAATAACCACTGGAAAGATCAAAGGGAGAAGAGATAGAGGTCGACCGAGCTTATTGACAACACAAGAGACAGAGAGTCGTGGAGAAACATGATCGCCTACGCCAGTCGGCATGGTACTTGATTGATTGATGTAGCCACTCCTCTGATACTACTCCTGTTTTCAAACTCGCATTATAATCGTCTATTTTAGCTAGCACCGCTCTGAGGTATGGATCCTGGATGTCTGATATCAGAACAATAGCACATGGTCTGCCACAAGGATCTCCTCTGTCCACAGTACTGTTAAATATGTATACATTGAGAATTGCTCAGTTGCAAACTCCCAGCAATTGTAGAGTTCTAACATACGCTGATGATATCCTGCTATACAGGAACAGAACAGATATCGCTGATAGTGTACATAATTGACTAGATCAATTGTCGATATGATGCAGAACATACAACGCTGTGATCAATCCCTCGAAAGCAAAGGTCGTCTGGTACTCCTTAAATAATAATCTGCTCAATGACATAATGCCAGCTGTTAGCTGCATGGGCTCATTCATTGAAAGAAAACATGACCTTAAATATCTTGGGATAATCTTTGATATAAGTCTCTCTTTCAACAAGCAAGTCACAAATATGATTCAGAAGGCTAGAAGAGGGATCAGTGTTATCAAGGTTATGGCGACCATCGACTTGCAGCAATGGGTACTTTTTCTGCTTCTGCAAGTGATGGTGCTATCTGTAATAGATTATGGCCTCGGTCTACTAACTTTGTCACAGACACAAGTCGATAGATTGGAAAAAGTCCAAAATGAGGCAATGAGAGCGGTACTGGGGTGTACTAGAGATACACCCATCTCTGCTACGAGATTTCTGTTTGATCTCCCCAGCATTAGAGTGCGACATCAGGTAGCACAAGTTAAGTCGTACCTTAAAGTGACAGAATACAACCACCACCCATTACACCATCGTCTAGATGAGTCAAAGGGAAAACGAATCAAGCGTGGCAGATCATGGATGGTAGAGGCTGAAGACACCCTGTGAAGACTATGTGAATTGGAAGAAATATGAAAGGACAGAGAATGAGTGGAGGTAGAAACTGAGAAGAAATCACTGACTAAAGTAATAATACAACTAGATAAAGCGTGTCGAACATGGACGGAAGTCAGGGCTCAGGATACAGTGCACGAACTCGCCCAACTACACTCGAAACCACAAGACATAATTATATACACAGATGGCGCCGTTAACAGAAACACAAATAACAGCGGTTGGGGTTTTGTTGCCTGCAGAAACGGCATGAAGTGGGTTGAGAAATCTTCAGCATATTCTACTGCCACATCGAGCATGAGGATGGAGATAGAGGGAGTTACAGCAGCTCTTAATTGGTTGATAACTGATACATCAACACACTCGGTAATACTCACAGACTCTCAAAGCATGTTGCGCAAGATAGAAAAGTTCACGCTAAGAAAATAATGGTGGGACTTATTAAACAACTCAGTTGTCCAGAGCATTCATTACATGGATATACTGCCCTGGTCATGATGGGGTCCGAGCAAACGAAAGAGCCGACGTATTGGCAGGCAATGCGGCGATAGACGGCACATAAGAGATAAAGCAAATTTAATAAAGGCAGTAATAAATTCATTTCAAGATGCAGATGATGTCAATGAGATTGAGAACGTACACATACAGAGAATGTTAGAAATGGGAGTATCTAGAGGTGAGGGGAGGAAAAGTAAATTTTTTGGAAAGTCCCGAAGATCGCACAATCAACACCTGACCAGAACTCTGAGTCTACATACACTGGGATGGCTGCTGGAGCGGAGGGCGGAGCACTTATGGGAATGTCCCGCGTGCGGTGAAGCCAGTTTCTAATCAAGAATCAAGAATTGATGCCTTTGAGATGTGGATGTTGAAGAATTTTGACATCATCGAAAGGGAAGAAGACAAAGAGAATCTAATAACACCTAGTATGAAAAAAGTTTATTAGAGGAAATAAAGATCAAGCACATAAAATATTTTGGAGATATTAAAAGACATAAGACCTTAGTTTTGGATAAAGTCGAGGGGAGGCGAGCAAGAGGTAGACAGAGATACAAGTGGGAGAGTAACATCACGAGATGGGCAGGTATTATTAGGTATTAGGTATGTTGATTATCATCTTCGCACACCAGACACGTCCATAAGTGCTCCTATCTCCACTTCAGTAAATCTCTCAGGGTATAACGGATGATGGTTCCGGTTCTATGTTGGTTCACTACTCTTTTGAAATCTTTGTTAAGGGTTCTCTTCGAGTCACGCCCATCCTCACTCCCAATTCTTGCATTCTTGATATCGATTCATACTTATTCATCTCAAAATTCTCTGATCGTGAGGACTCACGAAGAGCAGTGGGTATTTCTGCTCGGTCTGCTGACCGTCTGTTGTGGTGGCGAGACTAGCTAATTTGTTGCACGTTCGTTTCCCTCCACGCCAACATGTCCGGGGACAAAAATTGAGTTGCCAAAAATAGTGAGTTTTCGTAGTAATGCCCGCATTTTAGCTCTCTCCAATGACTCCGCCCATTCCCTACGTACATCACCTGTTTTGACTTTCTGAATCATATTCAGTGAATCACTTAGTATGCAAGCATGGTAATATGTTTGCGACTCCAGCCAGTAAAGTGCCTGCGTTACGGCGAATACTTTCATAGTTAGACTGCTCGTTGTTGTAAATGCACCACTGGGTTCGTGTACAGTTTTTCCTTTTGATCTGACTAAAAGGCCCATGCGCATCGCTGACACGTACGTGTAAATCACAACATCTGAATCATCGGCATTCTCGCATATTAGTGCCTTGACCTCAGCATCCACGCTTATGTGGCTGTGTTTCTTGCACTCTCTGTTGAGTGTAACGATGGTCTTGAGTGCCTCTTGAAAGAACGTAGGAATAGGTGTCCATTCCTCTCTAGGAGCTATGTCTTCTGGGGCGCAGACATGTTTAACGGTATCCTCGGCCCGACACATCCACGATTTACCTCTCTTGAGTCTGCTTCCCTTCACAAGAGGGAGATCGCTGTGTAGTGGGTGGTCTATCTCAGAACTCACTCTAATGTATGCACTTGCACGCAACATATCAATTCTATGAAATATGCTCAGAAATTCAAGGAGAAATCTCATAGCCACACAGGGTGTCCCTTGTGCATCCAAGAATGATCCGCATCGCTTCGTTTTGAATCCTCTCCAACCTCTAAATCTGTGTGTGACTGGCGGTTATAGTAGCATCTGCATATTCAATGACAATGAGATGGACAGGTTACAGTCTAAAGTGTGCACCACCAAGACAAGTGACAAGGGATGTTGCAGCAAACCTTCCTTGCAGAAACAACACTTAATGATGATGAGCTATCAGATATTGTTCGTACCACAGTGTAGTAGGCCTATAGTGTCTTAAAAAATGTCAACATCGAAGACACATCAACGAAATATGTCGCTCATAAAACCAACATGGTGCAACAGAACTCAAGATATCTCAATTACGGCAGGGGATTAAGAATGTGACTATTCAGTCACCTCCGCACACACTAGATAGATAAGCTTATTATAAGCCCATTATAACAGTCTGAAACTTATCATCGCCTGAGATCGAACGCTATTGTTATGATTCTATGCTTTGGTCATCAAGACTAGATGAAAACAGAATAAACCAAGACATTATGCTGGCATCTGAGGGTGAAAGAAAACGAGGAAGTCCTAAAGCATCCCAAAAATTAACACTTAAAGAAGGGGACATAATAGACTGCAAGATCATACAAGAACTAAAACTGCAGATAGCAACACACGAAGAATCAAAACCTCTGCCATATGTTTCGCCTGCAGCACGAAAGAAATAACACACTAATGCTTGGATCTGTAGCGGGGATGTGCAAAGCTCATCAAATAAAGCACATGTACTAGGCTCAAACTCGCTGCAGGCAGTTGTGCGTCTGGTCCGTTCACAAAGCAATGGCAGCATACTAAACGCATTTATATTGCCTAGAAAATTACTAAAGCCAAACAATGCTGGGTTCATTAGTAATTTGTTCTGAATATAATATGCTACCAACTTTCTTCTTATTTGGCGGACCAAGTTTTTATATTTAGCCTTAACTAGAAACTAGCATCAAAGTACACGGGCATTTTCATAAATGCCCCACTCTCCGTTCCAGCAGCCATTCGAGTGTATTTAGACTCAAAGTACCAGTTTGGCGTTAATTAAGTGATCTTCGGTGATTTAAAAAAAGAGTACATTTTCTTCCCTCACCTCTAATCATTCCCAATTTTGTCATTCTTTGTATGTGTATGTTTTTATTCTCCTTGTCAAAGTATTCATTTTGTAATGAATTTATTGCTTCTTTAATAAAGTCAGCTTCATCTCTTCCAGTCGTCATCAAGTTCCATCCCCGCAACGGAGGTTGGCTGGAACAGACCTCCAACAATCCCTGTCTCTTGTTTTTATTGTGCACTTTGCTAGACTGTAACCTGTCCATCTTGTGATATTACTCTCCCAATTGTATGTCTGCCTACCTCTTGTTTGCTTCCCTTCGGCTTTACTCTCAAGTAAGGTCTTCAACAATGTGTTATGTCTTTTACTCTTTCAGGACTTGATTATGTTTAGGTTTGGACGAAATTAATTTTATAAAATTTCCGTATATGTGTTTTTTATTGTATCACTTGACATACTAATATTGATAAATAGTGTATGTGTAATATATCATTGGAAAGGGGAATGGATACAGAATATGAATATATAAGTACATTGATGGTATGTGATTACTTCACAAGGTTAGAGTTAGCCTTGTGAAGTAATAAAATATCAAATCAAAGCCAGTATACTGGCGATTGGTCCTGTAGACCCATAGTATAAAGCCAGTATACTGGCGATTGGTCCGGAAAGAGATCGCAGCATCGCCTGCTAATGAGTCAGCTCTTTCGTTTCATCTGACTCCAATGTAGCCAGGGTAGTACATCCATGTAATGCTCTGTACACGTGAGTTCTTCAATAACGCAACTCATTTCTATCTCAGCATGTTTTTTCTATATCTTGCGCAGCATGCTTTGAGAATCTGTGAGTATTACCGAGTGATTTTATGTATCTGTTATCAACCAACTTAGTGCTGCTGTAAATCATCTCCGTCCTCATGCTCGATGTGATAGTGGAGTATGCAGATGATCTCTCAACCAACTTCAAGCCGTTTCTGAACAAAACCCCAACCACATTTATTTGTATTTCTTTTGATTGAGCCATCTATGTAAATAATTATGTCTTATTAAACTAACTTGCTACAGCAATCAGAGACACGAATATTCTTCGAACATTTCAGTGGGAGACCAACCACCCGTGGTCTATCTGCGTGATATGACGTCGATACATAAACCACAAACCATTATGTTTGAAGATCGAAACGTTCACGCTACTTTACCACGATTCCATGACGTCATGCCCTTTAACTAATTGAATGGTTGAAGTGGATTATTACGCCGTCGTATTTATTCAGAAAACTTTAACACAAGTAAAGCACTTAACTAAAAATATATAGCTTCACATGATACCAGGTTAAAATGACAAATTTTGGTTGTAGAAATTATTTTAATTGTGTTTATTTACATAGAACTATGTTTTAGTGCGCTTGAATATCCGCTTGGAAGAATAAATTAGTTGATCATCTTAGAGGGTGTTTCTAAATTATTGAACGCAATTTATTTTTTTACCGTGAAGATAACATATTACTGTAGATTTAACATTTTCATCGGAGATATTGGTAAGTTTGTAAATCAAAGGAAAGTGCCGTTTATTTGTTGATTTGGATACTACAGAACGCCTTTTCTTGCTATATATTAACACAAATATGGCTGACATCGACGTTAGTCATAGCCTCTTCCGTGTTCTTATTGTTTACAAATGAATGTGCTCTCTAGTTCTATGAAATTACACAGCATTTTTGAAAATAACGCAGTTTCAGAGTATTACGTTTTCAGTTCCTTTTTATTATATAAACATATATCATAGGCCATATTTAGAATTATCTACGCATTTTTATTCAAGAAAAATAGGTACGCCGAAAAATAGACTCTACATTCATCACTTCACTTAGTAGTTAAAGAAGCCTTAAGTAAGGCATGAACTAGGCTAGGCCCTTCCTTTTACACTCACTACAGTCAAGCTTAGCACTATGAATTAATTAAAATAGCAATGTAATGCACAGTTCAAGTATCATCATGCTTATTATTTATTATTATTATTAATTAGGTCAATCAACTATTAGGCCCCATCAAAAGTAAAGAGGTATCCTCTGTCTTAATTAAGACACTTTGGCTTTAGTTAGGCCCCTACTACTTGTTAACCAGCTGTTGTTAACTAGTAGGTCTACTAGGTAGGCTAGAACTCTTAATCATATTTTGTTTTTTTGAGTCCTAGGAATTATGAGCGATTAGCGCTTACTTCCTATGTGCAGTGGGGAGGTTTATGAGCTTTCTTTCATACCCAGGAGGCTTCACCTTTTGACTTAGTGACAATTCCTATTAGAGGAGCCTTATACTGTAGGGGGGTGGTGGCTTACATGAGACTGCAAACTGATACTTTGCTTGGGTCACCTATTGTTTGTTTATCCTCTGATGAGGCTCTTTGCAGCCAGTGAGCTGTTCCTTGTGTAGGACCATTCCACTACCACCCTTTAGGTCCCAGACCTGATTTCTTTCGTATGAGCCATGTTGGGTAATGGCGACGGCCAAATTAGAATCAGGGTTGATATGCCTTCCTAGATGAGGCGCTGTTTTGCAAAACATGTCAGGGGTCTGGGGTTTGACCTATGCATTTCTAACGCACTCACCTCGTCCGCTTGAGATGGTCTTCCAATCCATCATCAGGCATTATCTGTGTATTTTCGCACTCTCCGCCATTGCGTATATTACCCAAAGAGGTAGGTAAAATATAAATCTCAAATGAGGAGCTTCACAGTGGGCCCTTCGGTACTGAACCCAATTATCTCTGTGTGAGCCGTGTTGGGCAGTGGCAGACAGCCGAGTTGAGCTAGGTTTGCAGTGTCGTTAGAGACTAGCTATCCCCTCTATGTTGCCCCCAGTGTCCAGATTCCGAGTCTCAACACTGCTTCGGTTTGATATTTGAACAATGTGCTCCCTAACATTTGTTCAGTACTTGTTAGTTAGTTAGTTGTCAGATCATCATCACTGCAAACTGGACAGGTTCATAGTTGCTCCGATCTCTCCTTGAGTGTATCTGCCATTACACTTCTGCTGACAGTACCGGCCCTATGCTGGTTGACCAACATTCTTCTGCGCCCTCCAAAATGTTCGCTTCTAGCAACACCGTATTTCAATCCCTGATCTTTAATCCTAGCCATTGAAAAGGAATCATCATCCACATTAGTCTCACTCTCGCATGTTATATCTCTTATGGAATTCAAAACGTCAGTGCGATCCATCGCCCTGTGCCACAATCGCGCATGATGCCAGTTGATCCACTCTTTTATTGCCTCTTGTGTGCAATGGGGAGCTGTATTCAAAACTTTCTTCCATACCCAGGAGTGCATGTTCAAATCATGACTCCTACTTTGAATGGGGTCAGTTGTTATGGGACATGTCATCCTCTGTATGTTCTTGAGCATGAACAGCACTTACGCCAGTCAGTCTCGTGCTGGACCATTGTAGCTCAATTGCCACTGAATCGACTCAACACACTACACTGTCCTCTAGCATGTGTTATCTTTTCCAGACTCTGTGTGTACTCATAAAATCACTGTATGTTAGGGACATTGACATTGGTTACCCCTCCAATGTTTCTGCTTCTTTAGCTGGTCAAGTCGAAATTCACAGATGCCTTGCATACGTTGAATGCAATGGTGTAGAGGTTTCAGAATTTCCTGTCTCTCTACAGGCAATTCTCATTCCATCTACAGCATCCACAGACATGAGCCTAAAAATGTTAGCTAGGAATACAACAAGAGTCGCTGTATTTCTGTTTCCGGAGTGCAATTTTAATTATTAAGTGCCCAATAATATTGTTCTAAAATTTCATTTTTAAATGTTTTTAAAAAAGGTTGTTTAAATATTGCTTTTAAATAATATTGTTTTTACTTTTCTACAGCTGTTTAAAAAAATCACCTTTTGTCACAGTAATGTGGGAGTGTGTTTTGACCCACTACGTTCTTAAAGTGAGCAGAGTATAGATATAGGGTACTATTAGATATTATGTGTACAATTTTATATAGTGTTATTCTGTTATATAATAGTGTCCAGCCTAAATGATCCAGATAATTTTATAACCTAGCACTGTTTAGCAACCATTTTTCATTTTTTACTGACCAAATTCAGGGTAGCCAAACCAATCAGGATGCAACTAGTTGATGGATTTGAGGAGCTTTTCTTTAGCATAGACCTTTGAACTCTAACAGTAACTCCTAAATACAGATTATTTAAAAACAATCAGCTTTGCCATCCTTTTTTTTTTCCTTGTTGAAGCACCTTTTTTTAGAAGTGAAATTTCTTGGAGTTTGTACAAATATGTAGTACTATGGCCTGCTTTTGTTAATTTTTGTAGATTTTTCTATTTAAGAAGAAAAATCTGGAAGTTGGTAGCGAAATTGTTGGGTCTTTTCATTAGGGAAGTAAAATTGGTAGTAATCAGACCATACAATTTAGCATAACTCTTGACCATCATTCTTCACAATTAAGAATGTGGCTTCTATTGCAGGATTACAGAATGCTAGTTTAGCTTTTTATCAACAGTTCAGTGTGCAGATTGTCAGTTGATGATTTCATATTTGGAGAAAAATACAGTCTGTGAATGTGTTGTAGTCTAATAGAAAGCATGCTAGTTTAGTGGGAAAAGTGCTAGGATAGTTTAAGGTTATCTCTATGATTAGTCAATCTAGCTTGTGAAAGAGACTGGTTGATGGGAGAATTTATATGTAGGAAGAGGGAGTTGTTGATCTATCCAGTTCAGAGTATGTTTAGCTTATGACTAATCAAGGGCCTTAATAATAACACAGCAGTACTACAAGCAACCTTAGAAGCATAAAAGACATTAGAAGAACAGAGACTCAAAAGAACAAACATATACATAGTCTTCCTGTGCAACTACATGTCAGTTCTCCAGACTATTCAAAGTGAACCTAAAGATCTCCTAACAAAAACAAACTTAGAACTTTGAAATCAGCTGTCTACTAACAACAAAGTGATGTTACAGTGGATCTTCTGCACACTGCAGAATTGAAGGGAATGAAGCCAGGTGCAAAATCAGGTACAATAAAGGACCAATTCCTGCAGAATTGAAGGGAATGAACAGACAGATAGAAAAGCAGGTACAAATAAAAGGAACTATTCCATTACAAAATATCATTGACTTAAGCACAAACTCTCATCAAAGAAAATTCAAACATACATGGAGTCAGAA
Organism: Meghimatium bilineatum; assembly: GCA_034231615.1. Classification (NCBI taxonomy): domain Eukaryota; kingdom Metazoa; phylum Mollusca; class Gastropoda; order Stylommatophora; family Philomycidae; genus Meghimatium; species Meghimatium bilineatum. The sequence continues at coordinate 36,415,839 of CM067305.1, read as the reverse complement.
ACTTTCCACAAGACCCCCATCTTAAAGCTGAACAGACCGCAACAATTTGCCATCTTTAGGCTCCACACAGGACACTAGACAAGCAAATCACAAAATAAAGGCTGTCCAAAATTACCAGTGTACATTTCAAAAGGGTCCCCAGACTCACATAATATATTCTGCAAACATGTCCACTCTTGAGAGCGGACTTGAGAACTACAATCTGGCCCCAAGAAACAGAACTGGAGGTGAAGCTGTGGGGACTTCTTGCTGATGAAGGAAATCATATAAGTGGTCCTCCTGCTTGTATAGACTTCTGAGATAGGAAACTGGTCGCAGAAGAATAAAATAGTAACTAGAGAGTTGGTAGAAGGAGTGCATGGTAGTTAACAAGGTAGGAGAAAATACGCATAGCAGAGATGTCATATGTAGACACTCTCATATGCACTCATAGACAAACAAGTAGATCACGACTTGTCGAGAGAATAGCTCATAGTAGAACTAGTGGAATTTTCAAAACGAAATTTTACATCTATTCTAAAAGACCTTACAGAGTAGTAACTCTCTCAGTCGGCAGTAAATATCGCAGCTACAGTAGAATATTAGATAGCTTTCTGTTTAGTTTTGTTTCATCTTTATCCTGCTAGTTTTATCCAGATTTGGGGCACTCTGACAGAAGAAACTCAACCCTTACAGGGGATCGATAAATTTATGTGGAATTTGAATTTAAAAATGTCTTACTATTATTGCATGTTACATTAACCTTTAGCACACCAAATAAAAATTGTATAACTACCCCTGCAATTCCCTGTGTTGGAATATGCAAAAATTGTATGGTCTTTAGAAATTTTTATATATTTATGGAAAAAGGAAATTAAGAATTCATTACTGAATAAAATGGTGCAAGTTTTGTTGGTGTATGTATGATACAAGAGTGGGATATAGTGGAAATGGCATTTTTTAAATAAAAAAAATCAACAAAAACAATCACTCAAAGGCATCGTCTTCCTCGCACAAAGAACTAACTCATGGAGGAGCAAGATCTAAATCTGTAACACCACAGAATTCTTCATCAGAATCACATTCCATAAAAATTTTACTCCTTCAGCGTTCGCTCTCATATAACCACAACGAATATATCGTGTGATTTCCGCCGGGGAGCGTGAAGTACGCTGTGCTGCAAGTTCCATAGTAGAACTGTGTTATTTGCACCTCGGTTGGCCACTTGTGGTCTGGACATCTGAGGTCCAGCACATCCGTTTCATCATGCTTTAATTCGGGTAGGCTTCCCTAGTCCGTGACAGCCTGTCTATCTGTCGCCGGGCACGTGGGTGTGTTGTGCCTCTTCGCCAAGACGCTTGTCGAGCACGTCTATCTCGCACAAGGTGTTCCACCGTCTATGAACCCATCTCGTGCAATTGGGTGTACTGTGCCTGTGTCATTGGGTACTGAACCGATTCTCATCCGCGAGCCTGGTTCCGTATGAGGAAGAACTCACCAGAAGAGTTGGACCCTGGCTCTTTCGCCTTCTTACCCGAGGTTTCGTTCACAGACACTGTGAAACCCTCGCCCAAGTTCGAGTCTCACATCACGCATTTGAGAGCAAGGTGTTCTTGAGCTGAGTGACCGTGTCCCAATAGCATCTGAGCCCATCAGGTACTGAACCATTTCTCTCTGCAAGTGTAATTCTGGTATAGGAAAACCTGACAGTAGAGTTGGGCCAGGGCTGCCGTCTTTGTCTTTTTTGTGTGTGCCTGAGCCTATCGGATACATAACCCTTTCTCTTCGCGAGCATTATTCCGGTATAGGAAGGCTCGACATTAGAGTTAGACCAGATCTTTTTGCTTTGCTAGACACCCATTATTGGGTCTAGGTCTCTGCCTATAAGGAGCACAGGTAACTAGAAGCTCGTCACGATCTAACAGAGCTTGTAGTTTCCATTTCAGTGGAACGTTTTCACTTTCTATTTGCAGTTCACGCTTCCCTCTAGCGCTGTTCTGCCCTTTAATTTTTTTCATTGTGCTCAGTATGAAATCTTTTTGTCTCTCACCATGCATCTACCTTTTCATGCCTTTTTCATTGGCTGCTCCTCCAATGTTCAGACTGGACTGACTAGCTTCACTGTATGTCGACAGTGTCGCTGTATGTGATGATGCTGGTGGTGTCTGAGATATTGTCTGTCTTTTATGCAGTCAAATCTCTTTCCATCTGCTACCTCCACATTCTCGGACACGATCCCCAAATGATTTGGCCAGAATCAGCTCGAGCTGCTGTATTTCTGTTTCCAGGGTGCATCGCGAGGAGGTACATTTGGGATCTTGGTTATCTGCTAATTCTGGGTCCGTCGAGAGCAACGTGTTCTCTTTGCACCCTGAAAATGGCTTCCATTTCAACTCGATTTGCACTGATTGGAACAGATGACTAAAAATTAAAATACTGCTTTGATTTACTGGCTCTTCTAACAACAGTTATAGGAAAAGGAAATTTGATTATTTCTAGCCTCGTTTCTGCTTTTACCTGGATAAGTAACCTTAATTCAAATATTGTTGTACGTAGTTACAAAATTTGCACAGCAAAGGGGACAATTTCAGGACATCAAAAGCGTGTGGTGTTATTGCGCCCATGTTGTGCTTAAGGTTAACCTTTAACAAGCCGGATTAAAAAATACAAAACGTTTTCCTGCCACCGGATTCTTTTTTGAGAATTTGCATTATTGATGCTGACTGTTTTAAAAATGTGATAATTTTTTGGTTGTTAGAGATATTTAAATAATATTTGCACATATAAATATAGAATTGAATTCTGCATATATTGGTGTAATTTCTGTACATGTGTGTGTGATACCAGACGTATGAGAAAGTGGTAAAGACATTTTTCACAAAAAACATTTTATAACAAATAAAGAGAGAAAAAATTAGTGAAAAAATAACTTACCTTACTTATCGAATTGCTTGGCAACACTGTAAACTAAATCGCACGCAAATCTGTTGTATTTATGTTCTTTCATTGCAAAATGATCAAAATATTGTAAAGGGGGAACTGTATAAAACATGTCGATTTGCAGTAAAATCGTTCTTTGAGCTTATGCCTAGTCATTTGTGGTGCCACTTCAACATATTCGATATGAAACGTCTACAAGTCTCCAAACCAACGCGGCATTCTGTATATTCACTGCTGTGAAACTCAATAATTCATGATTCAATGTTATTTATTCAAAATACAATGAAAGAAAGGTCTATAAAACCGATCTACCATCATGGCATCGTACCGGTGTGCAGATGTGGTCAGATTAATTGCTATAGGAATGAACCGGCTTCAATAGCGCATGTTCCAGAGTAACCAATAAGGCTGTGGGGCGTCTATTATAACGATATCTCATTGGATGGAGTATGTCGCCAACGGCGCTAGTTTCCATTTTGTTTTTCGGCGACCAGTGTTAATATAGGCGCGGTGAAGGTTAAAGCATACATTCTTATATAAACATCACAGTGCTTTTTATTCTGCAGATCACAAGGCATTAAACTACATTTTTGGTTACTGTGAGGAACTGTAACAAAAGGTCAGTTCTGTTAGTCATTAGCTTCATCTCCTTCAAAGTGTTATACAATTTACTAACTGATCTTAATGCAATAATTCATTACATAATTTTAAGCTAAGTAGTTTGGTTAATGTAAACAGATAAATTAAATAAAATAAAATAACAAAACTAACTTTCCTTAGAACCTACATATTCCCAGTTGCAATATATGGATATGAATCTTGGACAATCAATCACCAATAAGGTGAGAAACATAATTTCAGAATTTGAAACAAGATGTTGCAGAAGAATCCTCTGAATACCATAAATTAAATATATCACCAATAGAAACATTCTGAGAAAATTGAAAATAAAATAAAACTGGCTAAACAAGGTTCTTTATAGAAAATTACTTGATTTTGGCCATATCAAACAACATGACATCGTACAAAAATACAAGAATGGAGGGGATTATGCCAGAGAAATGCAGAAGATGAATATAAGATATCAAAGAACACCTGAACATGACACTGACAAAAGCAGGAAGATTTGCTCATGATCAGCAGTAGTTTCAAAAGGCTGAGATGACTGCTATATCCTGTCCAGGATTTGATACCTGATGATAAACAGATGTGATTTAAAAAAAATGTTTTGCAAATTTAACTCTACTAAAATAGAATCAAATTATAATTTAGATGTCATAACCGGACATCTCTTTTTTTTCTCTTTTTCTTTGTAAAAAATTTCTTTTGAACTGCCTATCACAGGATGTACAGATCCTGGAAGGAAAGGTGACACTCCCCTTTCCCACCAGATTAACTCATTGATAGCGGATAATGAGATGATATTCATCCAAGAATGTCAGCGTTGATACAAGCCTGCATAATACTGGATGAGCAAACAATTGAGGACCATATCTGGCAATATGCAGTGTAGCAATAGTTGACACTGCTGTTTCCAATGAAATACCTTGTATATCTAAATATAGGAACATCAAGATTAGCTATAAGTTATAGTCATGAGGAAGAAAGCCTCACTAAATAAACCAGCTATCATTGTGATATTTAAAGCTATGGATAACATTCGTTAACCTTTATGACCCTATGGGCGCAATATTGCTACTGTAGTGTACGCTCCAGGGGTGCCTGTGGTAACAATATTGCTACCATACGATATCGCCCGATTCTCGAGTACGGAACTTCGCGAACTTAAGCTCATGTGGCGTAGAATTCCTGCCAAATGATGCTAGGAATACGTCACAGTCTAAATGTCAAATTCCTTTACACATTACGATTGTATGGAGGAGATAGCCGGCAGATTTTGTCGGCGCATTTCTAGAGTGACTTTAGCCATTTTCGGCCGTATTTTACTATCAAATTGAGTACCGCGAGGCATGGGTAAATGATCATGACTACATGTTCTAATAGTTGTTTTTGTGTGTTTAATATGTTGTTATTTGATAAGAATGTTTATGTATTCATTCAAAAACACAAAAATAATATGTATCAGGGCCACAAAATAATATGTACCATGCCACATGTGTGCATGGATAATAATTACGTTGTATGTCTGCCTAGACCTAGTGTTGACCGGACAGACGTTATATGCGATTTCTTCACGTTTTATTAGTTTTTTTAAGCCATATTATATTAGTTTGGATATGAAACAACATATATACAATTCACACCTGAAACTGGACGAACTTTTAGTTTTTAGGAGATATCAATAAACCAGAGATGGGTGTGTTCACTGTTCACGCCCACTGTCAATTCAATTGGAATTAGAAAATTCAAGGGAAATAAGAGAAACCTGTCAATTGTCCCTTGGTGAAATCAGGGGAGGCAAGCCAGAAACTTGGCAGGTAGACATCATCTAGTACCATTTCTGCATAACATATACTTATTATAATAGTAAGCAAATTACTATTCTGTGTATGTGTAGCATGCAACAAACTTATTTGAACGGTTATGGGGATCCAACCGCGATTGATAACTATCACACAGAACAAGTTCGTAGCGTTAATGCTACACAAAGAATGAATCTTTTACATGATCTAATTGCGCAATGTAACTAATTTCGATCATATTTGCACAAGTAAAATGAGATCTAACTAGATATACATGCTAAACTAGTGTTTGATCGTACCATAATAGGTTTATTTTGTACATTCTTATAGTAAACGATGATCTAACAAATTTGACACTGTATGTAAAGTAATGATATTAGGCCTACTAAATTAACATGAAGAATAATGAAATTGTCTTACCTGTATAAATATTGAATGTGCACTGGTCAAAAATAATGACAACCTAATAGAACTTGTACAAAAATATGACGATGGAAAATGTTGTGTGGTGCTTGCAAATGCTGTATAAAATTCGCAAAATTGAAAAACGGTATCTTTGAACCAGAAGTGAAATCCAAGCCTCCATGCAAATTATTTCATTCACCGCTGGGTAATAAATATGTCAGGTCTGTAACACCCCTTCAGGACTACAATAGCTGAAATGCCTCGTGTGTGGCCGAACTAAGAGTTAACATTTTAGTAAAGTTTAACAGGTGTGAATTAGTATAGGTATTTATTAGGATTTTATCAATATTTCCACGCATTGCTCAAGTATTAGGATCGTCAAGACGTTATATTTGCGATTTTGGAAATGGCATTTTGCAATTTTTTTCAGCTTCACAACTTGCTCACAACTGTTATATCACACAAACAGCAACAAAAACACGATTATATTCACTATTCACTCCTTTATTTAGATGTGTAAAAATTATTTTGATATCTTTTATATATCGAAAAAGTTATCGCGTTTTCAAAACACCCACCATCAATAACTCAAATTTTCCAAAAAATAATTCAGGTCCAGGGAGTATTTTGCATAATTTTAATTCAGGGCTCTAAAGGTTAATAGGTAATATCTGCAGAAAAACTAATCCAACATGCAAAACTTTGAAAAGGGTTTTAAAGTTTTGCTAATCACTTGTAACTGGCAGATTAACATTTTGGATGACATCCATGCATCAAACACAACCAAGAATTAAGTGTACAAACATAGTACAGAATATGTATTAATGTGGATGACATACATGCATCAAACATGACCGAGAATGGAGTGTACAAACATAGTACAGAATATGTATTAATTTGGATGACATCCATACATCAAACACTACAAAATCCCTGGGGATTATCACTTGAAGCTGCAGAGTTATGTGCTATGAGTGGTGTTCTTGACAGGCAACAAGCTGTTTCATTGATATATTTGGGGTAAATATAAGTAAAATGAAGTCAAGAATAATGTACAGATAAACAGTCATTAAAAGTGTTATTTTGTTTTTTCTTAGAATACACAGAAATGGCAACTCGTAGCACCCCACAACGTCCAAATGGGGCTTCTCAAGGCAAAATATGTCAGTTTAAATTAGTGTTGCTTGGAGAGTCAGCTGTAGGCAAGTCCAGTCTTGTTTTGCGCTTTGTAAAGGGACAATTTCACGAGTACCAGGAGAGCACAATTGGAGGTGAGCTGATTGACTTAATTGACAGTAATAGTGGCATCAGGCTGTTGCCTATGTCTACACACACATATATATTCTTATCCTCATTTTTCCTATCAGTCATACAATGATATGGATATGATAATCTGTACAGTTTTCACTGAGACAAGTCTTTAAACACACCTTGAGATATGCTACCAATGAGCAGTTTTCTTCTTTTGCATGGCAGTGCTCAGTTCTAGAGGATATATTCTTTTATAACTATCTTTCATGTAGTAATGGTATCTGTCTGTAAATAAGTAGGATATGTTGTCTGTTCCAGTCATGCAAAGTGCAGTCATATCTACCTGTAGCTATTATGCAGAGTACTGGTATCTCTGTCTTGACCGTAGTTCATCATAAATAATACCACTGTCTGTGTGAACTGGAGAAGTATCTGTGACTGCTGTGATATCTTCTTCTGTGTTTGTTCTCAAACTCCTGTAGATTAGCAGGATGTAGTCCGGAGAACGGAATGCGTTGTGTAATTATTTACAGCATTGCTGCGATATCTGCACCTTTCGGCCTGACACATCCAACTTCAGCATGGTTATGGGTCACTGGCCCTAAATGGGATAGGACAGCCAACTCCATCCCATAACCTCCTTAGTCTGCTGTGTGGAAGGTAAACAGTGTTGCTGTTCTTTGCTCCCATTTCAGGCACCGGCAACACACAGGAATCTGTGATATTATTTGCAATACCCTTCTTAGATTTTGGAATGATATTGTTGACACATTACCCAAAAGTTAGACTGTTGTAAAATGTGATTCCTAAATATTTAATTTCTTTCTTCTTGTCAATGTAGAAATGCAGCTTTCTAGTATTCTAGTAGTATGCCTGTGACAAAGTTGTTCAAACAAATGATTATTGCTTTGGATGGATTCATAACTGTATTGTAGTTAGTGCAACAGAGTGAGAGTTGATTCATCTTATTATGTACATTCTCATTGATTTCAGATTTGTCTGTGCCTAGGTAGTATAACAGGTTATCCTCATAAGTTAGAGCTTGCCTTACCAAACCATCTGCACTAGTGCATTACTGTAGTTGGTACTGTAGTGAAGGTTAGTTACGGTCACCATGTTTATATTGTCTGTTAAACAGCATTGATAATGTAAATTCCTATGGCAATCCCTCCACTATGGCTCTTCTCCCGAGGTCCATAATTCAAACCTTAAAGCAACTAGTCTGGCCATGAGCACATTTGCTATCCAATGATCCAAGTGTCGATTTTGAGATTGATTAATAATGGATGAGATTTCTAAAACTGGCTCTACTATATACATCCTCCAGATTGATTGTCACTACCGTAGTTTCTTTTGTCTGAAGAAGGCTTTTCAGACCCAAAAAAGTGATATCTATGTCTGTATGTATCCGTAATTCATTTAGCAGTAGTTTCTGTCATATATGTTGTCAAAGAGTGGTACAGGTTTACATACATTTATTTATTATTAATAGAATTATTGTTTGTGTAAATGTTTAAGCAAAGTATTATATGAATGTAATATGGTCTGTGTTTTGGAATGGATGAAGATTTATTTTGGAGTATAAATAATGCCCAAGTTCAGTTAGTTGGTTGAACAATCATCTTCACTGTACATTAAACCATTGGTTCATAAGTGCTTGGATTTACTCAAAATATCCTTCAGCATGTAGTCACTGACCACACCTACTCTGTGTTGGTTTACCAGTTTCCTTTGGTTACCTGCATAGCACTTGTTTAGTCATACCCATCTTAACATAATATTCTTGTATTATAGTCTGTTCAAGGTTGCAGATTCACAAATTTGTTATTTTGGTCCCTTGTTCCCATCTTTCTAAGTGCATTCAGAAAATCAGCTTGGTTGATTGCTTGTCAAGTGTCCATGGTTGCTGTACCAGCAATCCTGTCTGAACATTCATTTTCTCTGGCACAAATATAAAGCAGAAGCGCAAGTGCAGAATCAATGCATAAATTCTATTGACAGATGTTACAATGTCTTAATGTTTGTATTCACTTTAAGTTTATGCGTATTCATTTCAGCTGCATTCCTGACACAGACTGTCTGCTTGGATGATACAACAGTTAAGTTTGAGATTTGGGACACAGCAGGGCAAGAGCGTTATCACAGTTTGGCTCCCATGTACTACAGAGGTGCCCAGGCAGCCATTGTTGTTTATGACATCACAAATCTAGTAAGTAAATTATAAATAATTTGTAAGTAATCTGATGCGTATGCAAAACTAACAAGTAATGGTGTATATGTGATTCCTTCATCATTCGCTAGTCACATCACCATACAATTTTTGATTCAGGGAGGGCTATTTATCTGATTGGGTGTGTATCTATGTGCAGTGTATGTTTATTTATTAATGATATCTGTTGATTTCCATGTGTGATGCTGGACCTGGAAGGGGAAAAAATATAAACATTGTGGCCATACGTAACATAAGAGATGACTAACAACATTACTGATGTGGAGTTGACCATCCCATTGAAGATGAAACTGACCCAAACACCATGCTTATGTCAGATCTGTCAGAATGAAAGTTGCAGATGCCATAACCAAGTTGTAAACCATGACACAGTGCATCCCAATCTCTGGACTACATTCTCCTAATCTGCAAGTGTGTGAAAGTGAATGCAGGAGAATAATGTGGTTGATAATTGTTTACACTGAGATAGTGAATATTGATACAATTTATGTGTCCTCCAGTATTATGATGACAGTAGCCATCTTATGTACATCTCACATACTAAATATAATTTTGCTTACTGTCATCTCATCAAGGATACATTTGGAAGAGCAAAGACATGGGTAAAGGAACTCCAGCGTCAAGCTAGTCCAAACATTGTTATAGCATTGGCTGGTAACAAGGCAGATTTGGCTAATAAAAGAATGGTAGAGTATGATGAGGCACAAGCATACGCAGAGGAAAACAGTCTCTTGTTTATGGAGACTTCTGCTAAAACTGCCATGAATGTCAATGATATTTTCCTTGCAATAGGTAAGCAGAGTACACATATGTGGAGGTTGAAAGAAATTGTTTGATCAATTTTTTGTGAGGAGTTGGACAATCTAATATTGTTATAGGGTGTACATAATATGGTTCATCATGAATTAGTATTTTTATCTGTACTGAATATGGAAGTGAATCTTGAATGATAAACAAGTAGGAAATTTTTTTTAGATACCACAGAGATTATGTTTTGCGGAATGCTAAGAATCCCATAAGCATTGGGAAAGATTGATTTGTATGTGCCAATATAAGTAATGAAAAAAAGGAGGCTTCTAACAAACATAAGGAGTAATGCTGTGTTATTTTAGGGCAATGCAATTCATTCAATTAAATTCAGATCCTCAATAATTTTTGAGTTTTTAGCATGTTGATTGTGAGATTTCCTGTGCCAGACAGGCAGGATATGGTGTATATTAAGTATTTTTTTTCCTTTAGTAATTATAACAAGACCCATAACCTGTCAGGGCCGTGTGGGTGCCTCATTGAAAACACCACAAAAAAGCACAATACATATTATACTAATCTTCTAATGGTATAATTTCAGTGGTCAGAATTTTTCTTGGTGATACCCATCAATTCTCTTAAATTTCTCTTATCTGCAAATGGAAAGCAACAGCAATTTTACCAAAAGTCTCATCCTTTATTACCACTGAAACCCCTATAGGGATATCTTCTGCGTTTTTACTCACATAGCATATAGTTTTAAAAGGCTACAACATGACTGTTTCTTTAATGATCAGTCTTGGAAGATGTATTCTATTTGCCATTGCTCAACTGTGTAGGCTGCCGATTGAAATTCTTAACACTTTCACTGCCACACTTTTGTAAAGCAAGTGTTTTCCAATTACACACACATTTTTTTAAGGTAGGTTGAGTTTTGATAGATTGTTTAAGAAATTATTAAAAAATCAGCCAATAATGTTAGGGCATTGCAACTTTCAGAAAAAGCTCAGACAAGAGTAATCTTTATAAAAGCTTTTATCTCAATCTTTTAGCAAAAAAGGTTTAATTTTCAGTTATTTTATGAATAAGTTTGTGCAGTAATGGTAATACAACACTTCTGCTGTTTTCAAAGTTGGTGGCCATCACTCACCCCTGTATCGGTAGAACAATCTTATATCAACCTATGATTGTCATTACTTGAATCATAGTCCAGTTCTATATCTTATTCTTTATCTGTTTTATCACTATTACTCGCTAAAAAGTCAAAATCAGAGTTACTTTCGAACAGGTAGATTCAGCTACATCATCCAGTTCAAAGTCTTCATTGAAGAACCACAACAAAATGATTAAATTTCCAATTATTTGAGCAGAATTTAGTAACCACCTCTCCAATTTTGGATTTATATATCTGATAAACGGGAAGTCGTTCACTGAATAAAACAGGTATAAGAGTCAACAAAGTCATTTTCATGACAGCAAACGTTGTCTGTGGCAGTGAAGAGGACTTTGTGTTTCGATAGCAAAGGTCGTCCATGGCAGTGAAAGTGTTAAACAAATCAACTTCAGATACTGATAGCATCAATGATCATTCTGTATTGCAACTCAAAAAGTTCTGACAAATTTTTATCCACTAGAATTTGTATAACCACTATGTTACTTCTGCTATCCTACTGCTATGTTTTATGTGGTTTTGGATACATTTAAATGGTTTGCTTTTTTTGTAATATTTTCTAACTATTTATCTGTCATGCCATACCAGAGATATAATGTTTGGCCTACTGGAAATAAGTTAATTGCTTCTAACATCATTGTCCAGTCTTCTTTATAGAATTGAATGCTCTTCATTCTGTAATAATTCAGCCAGTCCAATTTTAGTATTCTGGTGGTCTTAATTTATGTGACCTAATTGAAAGAATGATGTTACTTGATGACTATGATGACTTTTCATATTCATCAAGTGCCATCTTCACACAGATGATTGAAAGCAACTGATCACCAACATCCTGTCTCTTGCTTTGGTAGTGCACTCAGATAGAGTGTATTTTGCCAATTTTCTAACTCATGAGGTTTTATCTCTCTACCTCTTGCTCTCAATATTCAACTCTACCTGCAGGTAATGGATTCAACAAAATGTCATTTTATTTTTGTGTGTCGTTCGTTCACAAGATTTCATTGGCTTCTCTTATAGCAGGACAATGGTCCTCCTAAATTTCCAGCAGGATTTAATCCAGGGAGCAGAAATGTATTGTGTCAGTTTTATTTGCGCCAATGACCAGATACATCTGACATGGGTAATTAATAGTAGTAACTGAGGTGATATCTAATGAAATCAGTGTTTTCTTTTACCACTTCCACTGACAGGTGGACATCTTTAACCATATCGCTGTAGGCCAGTTGTACTAGAGAACTGATTTCCGTGCTAAAACACTGGTAACGAACCTCAAACCTAACCAAGGTCAAATATGCTTGACCTTCTTGCCGCTGTCTTGCGTTTCATCGACAAACACCAATTAGATACTTTTAAAACAAATGATCCTTGCCTATATTGCATGTATTTGCTCTTTAGTTTTTTATCATTGTAAGCATTGATCAAGTTTATGTTCTATATTTCACCAGCCAAGAAACTCCCCAAAAGCGAAGCCACAGGAACACCAATGCAACGACAACAGGGTGTACGACTTAATAATGAACAGGGAGCACAACAGTCAGAAGGTGGATGCTGCAAGTAACAGAAACATCCTTATGTCCGTTTTTTGTTCTTCTTTTTATTCTGTAAATGTGAAAATCTGATTTATTTTTAAGGTTTATTGACAGAAACTGACCCCAGTGTCCAGGAAGGTGTTTGCACTTTCTTGACGTTATGAGTACTATTGTTACTGTACAGGGAGAAAACACAACATAAGGAGAAATTTATTAACAACTCAATGGTGCTTTTCTCTTCCTTTCACACAGAGAATGTGACTAATTGCAAAGTGAAAAGTTGTATGTTGCTGGTTTTGGTACTTTAGTACATCAAAATTCGACATGCTGCAGTGTACAAACCACCAACTCGCACCGCCACACAGAAAAAGTGTGTACACACTGGGTTATATATTGTGGTTGTTTGACAGTACATTCATTCTGACGTGTTGTCACTGCACTTTTATTTAGTAACGTGACATCAGCTGTGATATCACATCACTGTACAATTTGACAAATGACACTGGTTTGTCATTGTTTGTGTGTTTCAGTAATGTGAATTTGGATGGTGTCTTCACATTTCTGTGTTTGAACTTCAAATAATGTGATAACAGATAGACAATGTCCATGTGGGATCTTGTAAAGGATGTATAAAGTATTTAGAAAGCTCTGTAGAAATACAGCTAATAGAAGAATCAAGCCTTGTTCTGTGAGTGCATCATCAATTATTATGATTTTAAACTGTGTCTAATTATCTATAAGATTGTAAATCATGTTCTTGTAATATCTCAGTGTGTTTGGAAGCTTGAAAAAAAAAGAGGTCTCTTGTGAATTGAGCATAGCTACAGTAGAGTTGCTAGCTTTTTTTTTAATGAATGTACACAATTGTCTGATTCTGTCTTTCTTTGATGTTTTAATTTTGTGATGGAAGTTTCATGCCAGAATGCAATCTGGAATGTTTGTCTTGAAATGTGTAACTGAAGAAACAAACATAATCTAATCTAGCATTGAGGTTTGACTGTATACCTGGAAAAATTGGTACATGACAAAATATAAAGAAGGGCAAATAGCAGTTTTACTTTGAACAAAAACACAGCATCAACATTTCAACCAAAAGATCTTTATCCAGATTCTGGACAAGAAAAAACTCCTTATCAAAATAGGGATAACAAATATAAAATAAAACAACAAAATCAATTTATGGTGACATGTCAATTATATGGTCCAAGCTGACAGGACTTGGAATAAGAAAAAGAGAGAAGAAAGTAATGGAAATGTGTGAAGTTACATAACAAAAAGATACAGTAAAAAATACACCACATACATGTATTTTGTATGTATTTACTCAAAGTAAAATAGCTATTTGATTCTTTAAAAAAATATTTTTGTATGTTTATTTTGTTATATGATGCACAGTTTTACAGCAGTCTCCAGCTCATAAAATATGGAACAGTAAAAAACACTTTATATTGTCATATGAATAATTAATTTTTTGACTGATCATGGGCATTTTTTATGAGGACAGTGATCGACATAAATTTTGTATATAGGTTGAGTTATCAGTCACCGTAAGAAATATTTAGGTGATGTAAAATTTGTATAACGGTACACATGAGGGCATTTTAAAGAAATCTCTTCCATCACAGCAAGGTTGCAACATGATTTTGTGAAAATGAAATTATTTAATTAAAAGCGAACTTCATTTTTTAGACACCAATCCAATCTTGTGTCTTAGAGCTGAACATATAATTCAAGAGTAGTTGTATATTCTGTTCCGGAAGTAATGATAGTCCAGTAGACTCTCACGATTTTATTGGCAATAGTTTTTGCCATTGCTTTCTAAATGCTCCTGATGCACAATTTCAAAGATAGAAATTGAAATTAGTATCTGAGTCATTTATTTATGACCTGAACTAATTTTAAAGGCTCTGTGGTGGAAAGATACAGAGAGTATTCTGAATGGCCAAGGTACTAATTTCAAAATTAGTTCAGATCATAAATGATAATCATGTGTTTGTGTTTTTCTGCTGTAATATCTTTCAATTTTTTTACCTCTACATTTGGTGCAGGTCTAATGCCTACATTGATTGATAATTGTTCTAAATTGTATCAGGAGTAAGTTGTTTTATTGCACTCATATCAAGGTGAGTTTTAATCACCAGAATCTCTGATAATTTGGTTACTTTACAAGTGTTTCCTTATGTGGGGCAGGCATTTGAAGTGGGGACATCTAAATATTTTGGGGGGTCAATCAAAACATTCACTTCCTCACCACCCTTATAATACTTGGTTGACTTTTTCAGTGGCCCATGATAGAAAAAAGATTTGGAAACACTGGACTACTACATAGAGGTCATTTTTACATTGTTGTTTGCTTAGTAATAGAAAGTACAGTGTAACTGTTGAGATCTCTCTTCCCTCCATCTTTTGTATACCTAGGTATCTGCAGTTATAAATGTGGTGCTGTTGTTAGTTATCATCTTGCTTTACAATGAACACATAGCTCTTCCATAATAGCATGGAGTCAACTCTGGTAGATTGTTAATGGGCTCTGCTCACAATTTACATTTGTTTGAATTATTATGGTTCCTAATCTGATTGCCCACATTAGCATTAAAATTGAGTGTATTAGTAGTGCTTAAAAATTGAACAAAGGTTGAATAGCAATTTCATATACAGTAGAAATCCGATTATCCAAATTAATTGGGGATCGGGGCGATTCGGGTAATTGAAAATTCAGATAACTGGATATAGCTCAGGAATTAAGCAACACAGTGTACATACATACAATCATACATTGAAATGAACGGTATTTTATTGATAAAAGTACTGTAATATGTAAGCAACTAAGTATTACAAATAAACTACATAGTAACATCATGTGCGCTCTGCCCCAGGACCTTTCTACCGTTTCAGCTAACTAAAATTATTTCACCCAAATTTGATTCATATAATTGGGGATTCCATTAATTGGGAATCAGATAATCAGATTTCTACTGCACTGAGTCCTAAATCTTTTGTTAGACCATACACAATAAACAATTTAAAAAAAAAAGTCCATGGGCATGTCCAAATTAATTCTATATACTCATAATGGCTTTACAATTCAAGGAGAAGCTCTCATGGCCTAGTAGAATTGTTGCCAGGTACAGGGCCTTGATTAAGAAGAACTACTATCCAGAATATGCTTCAATTAATATTATTCAGTTATAATAACATGGAAGGATCTGGAACTGTGTGAGTGTTATTGCTAATATATCTTGTATCATTACTAGTGAAATGGGGGAAAAAAAACATGATATAGTTATACTATATCTGTTTGAGGAGAGTGTAGCCTAGTTGATAGCGAGCTTGCTTGCTATCACCTGGTTACAGCATTTCAGGTTAGAAACCACATCCGAACAAACAAACTAACAAAATTCTCTTTTTATTCTTCTTGATTTTTATTAGGTTGTGATTTTTCACTTGACATGACCACTCTTTCAGTCGACTCAGCTGTAAATGAGTACCTGACATGTGTTGGGAGAGGTAAAAAAACAAGAAAGGGAACTGGCCACTCCACATAATAGTTGCCTATGACTTAGTACATGAAGAGTTATCTTCATCCCTGACAGCAGATGCCACGGGACCTACCTTTTCCTTTTTTTACATCTGTTTAGTACAGACTTGACCAGATGGAAGAATGAGTTCAGAGTGGTTTTCAAACTGGGTACAATAACTTTTTTTTAAAAATCTAAAACTTATTTAGTGATCAGTGCTGGTAAGACTCATTCTGTGACCTCCTCTTGTATAAGTGCTTTATGCTTGTGCATAGTTTTTTTGTATCTTTATGGTTAGATATTTCTTGATGATGTTCCAAGAGCATTTGGCTCATAAGTGTCTTTTTATCCTATTGTGATCTGTGCTTGTGGTTATTTGGCTTGCATTTATGTTGATGTTTAATCCAATGTGTACAAAAATTCAAGCTTGTGTACTTTAAATGTTGACAAGTTAGAAAAATGATTGGTTTCATTTTGACACCTTATGGGAAAGTTGCCATGGTAAGAACACGTTGATCTAATTTCATTGTCTGCTTTATTATAGTAGAATTAACCTGTAGCAAACTAGAGAAAAATAATGCATACTTCCTCTGGCACCCTGCCATTTTTTATGACTTTTGGTTTTTCTGCAAGTTTGCTTTTTTGGCATACCTTTTTTATTTATTTATTTAGTGATATCAAATTCAGAGACAATAGAGATATGTGGATGCTCATGTGTGTTGTTTGCTTGTGTGTGTCAGTGTTATGTTGTGAACAACCAACATGGACAGTGTAGACAAACGCAGACAAATGACTTACAGTTTAAAGGTCATCCATAGGCCTATCTGTAGAAAACACGGCTCCTCAAAATCGTCTTCGTCTGAATCATCATCCATGAAGAATTCCCAAACAATGGCATCACTGAAGTTAGTTCCATGCAGTATTGCTTGCCAAGAGGCCAAATAAATTATGACTGAGTATTTATATCGTAGTGAAAAATTCTGGGACAATCACTCTAGCACATAGTTATTATAAGAGCATGAGAAATTAACACAGAGATTGTTGTCCATTACTACAAATGGCTACCTCAATTTGTCAACATCGGGTGTCTATGGAAAGAGTAGGCATGTCGAAAAATGTCGACATTGGGCTGCTACAGGTTAAGACAAGTTAATTTTTCTCTCTCAGAAAATAACCATTTTCAGGCACTTCAATGCACATACTTTTAAAAATTAAATGCTGTGTCTCCATAATGTTTGTACATATAGAATGTTGTCATTATGTTCTAGTTTTATACACAAAATGTTGGTTTTTTTGGTGTAAATATGGACATTTTGTCACAAAGTTCTTGTTTCTGGATACAGTGTTAAAATGTCTGCCAGCATGTACAGTCTTCTTTTTTTTTCCTGATGCTGTTTAAAAAATAATAAAATTCATGTAATATTCTGATTTGCATATTGTAATGTTCAGGCTTATGTACATATGGCCATGACTGACTTTAGATAAAATAAGACAATCGATAAAAGGTAAGACTGCTGTAAAACTGTGTAACAATAGTACTTGCATAGAACACAAGTTTTGTCAGAGTTTTACAATGACTTATCAGACAATGGGGTATTGGTACGAGAACATAAAAATAACAGTATGCACATTTTCAACATTTGAACTTTTTCAAGAAAATATGAAACAAACAGTGAACAAACAATTAAAACAGGTAAAAATAGCACTATCACAGAAACATTGAACAGTGCATGTGTCTTGTGTACACGCATTTCACCATCACCTAGGAATTCTGTGCTGCTCATTGTCTGCCATTTAGTGCTTCTGTTTTAGTTTTGTCATTATCTTTACTGTTTTTTTAATTGTTTGTTCACTGTTTTATATTTCCTTGAAAAAGACCTTACGGAAATGTCATATACTGTTATTTGTATGTTTTTGCACCTTTACCTCATAGTCTGTAAGTCATCATAAAACTTCGACACAACTTGTATTCTATGTAAGTACTATTAGATAAAATAAGACCTGTGGTCTAACCTCTGCACAATTTTTTTTCTCATTTGACATATCTAGTTTTTTTAAAAATTGGTCACTTTTTATAACCAGCCAATAAAACAATGGATTGCGTTCGTCAGACCAACCATGGGTGGTAACCCGGTCATGGGTTAACACATAGAGATAGGTGGATCATCACAGGGTGGTCATGATATGGCTAAAATATTAAAGAAGGTAAGTAATAGTGACCTTATGATCAGGTCATAATCTTGATGAACATTTCAATAATATTCAATGTCATATGACAGAATTTGCAGAATTCTGAAATTGAATGTGCTAAGCCAACATAACTGTAGCTTAAACTGTAACACAATGTATGCCCACTCTCTAGCTCAAATCTCACATGCTGGTTACATGAGAGTTAACACCAGAGAAAAAAGAAGCAGCAGTAAGATTTGTAAAAATCTAATATATTTATTTGTATAAACCCACAAGTGATCTGTTACTGTTGTTTTTTTCACTTCATGATATTAGTTATTGAAAGGTTGACTATATTTGCCTAGATATAAGACCTTTTTTAAAAAAAACAAAAAACCCAGAATATAAGTGATTAGCTTAAATGACATCATGGCACTCTGGGCACAGCCATAGGTTCTCTGTTTTTTTTCCAGTGGGTAGCAAAACGTGCACACAGATAGTTCCTGTAACTTGTTGGTTGTACACTCTCCTAATCTACATTATCTGCGGTCTCCAGGCACACTTCCTATGTTAAATCTTTGATCACATTTCTCATTACGTATATCCTCATATAAGTAGTGCTCATAGAAGGGTATGTATTAATGTCTCCTCTATCCAAAATAAAATTTACTGACAAAACTACAGATCATCTTATATTTGCACTCAAAACAATCCTGATACTAAAAAAGAATGCATGCCAAAGCTGACACTAATATGTCTCATTTTCAGAATGAAGCTGTGTTAATAAAATAAATCCTTTTAGATTCTTGAGTACAGTAGATCAATAAAGGTGCTTTTAAGTTGGTATTATAAATACAAATGTAGGTACTTTTCCACTTATCAATACTAAACAAAACTAATACTCAAAAGAAAAATTTATTTAAAAAAATACAGATAGAAAACATGATCAAATTGTTTACAACTAGTAGCAGAACTAACGCAATAAACACTGACATGCATATTTAAGAGGACCCATGTCATTTTATGTGCATTCGCACCGCTAGGCACAACACAACAATGTGTTGTAAAAGAATGCACTATTAGAGGGATTATGCTATATACATAAATGATAAAAACACATTTTAGTCATTGCTACCAAAGGGCCTTTATCAAGAAGCAAAACAAAATGGACATGTAAATTAAAAAATTAACCCTCTCACCAAATGCGGAGTCAATAACTTATATTTTAGTACCACTTTTTTATTTGTGTTACTGCAGCCCTCTCCTCTTTGTTGGATATTCTCTGGCATATTGGTTATTATATGTACAGAGAGTTTGTGTGTGATAACATTGTTTCACTTTGAATATTTTTAGGCCTTAAAATTAAGTTAACAGGAGAGGAAATAACACATCATTTATTGTTCCATAATTGAAGTCCACTCTTATCTTTTATTCATGAACATTGATCTTATGCCAAATCATGGACCAAGTACCTCTTATATGAATCTTATTAGCATTAGGCATGTTGCATGGTACCATGGTTACTGGTGCGCCTCTCAGCGTGGTATCTCAGACTTCACTACCTGTGCTTGCTTGGGCAAGACTGTGGTCCTACTTGATATAGGAGGTGGCCAGATCAATCTTAATGTCCAGTTTCTGTTTGTTAGACTACGCCTCCATCTCCACTTCAAGGAGTTCGTCTTAATGGGGTTCTTATATACATCATTTACATTCGTTTATCATAAACTCAGAGATATGTCAGATTAACTGGGAAAATATCTGATCTAATCATACACTGGAGATTTTTTTTAAAATCAGTCGCTAATTGATTTAAACTCTAGTTTGGATCACGCAGCTTCGTAGATATATTTTAACATGATCTTTAGATGTGAAATCACGATTTACATGATTACTCGTAATATACTCTGGATAAAATCATATTTCTGCACCCTGCTTCTGAAAGACTAATATTTAAAGCCATGTCAAGTTTCTAGTAAAAATGGGTACAACTGAAAGCCACAAGCTGCACCTCATATTTTGAGAGTTAATGCAAACAAAATCTTGTGCATTTTTGCTTTTGTGTTACTGGATTGCTATACTATGTTAGCATGTTGGGTTGTGTAGTGTCTGAGGTATGTATTGTTTTATCATTGTGCACATGAAGTGTTGTATCTCTTTATGTGAGGTGTAATACTATTTGTGATTCCCTAGTATATTCCTGTGTTTGAGACATACTGTCATATCCATTGCACTTATACTTTTTCTATGTATGCGGAAAAAAAAAAAACCAAATCAGTTTTACTTGGTTCAGACTGACATATATCACTGCTTTATTTCTTCATGTCTGATGTATGTATTGTTATTTTATTTTACGTGTAAGGTACCGTTATCTTATTCTCAGTGGGTGACAGGAACCAACAGAACACATACCCTTCATCATCTGCTAAGGAAGACTGAGCACCTATGGCTTTGCCTGGAGTGCAATGATGTCGGTTCATAACTAAACCATATCTCTTTGTGTGCTGTTTAATATTGTATGTTTGTGATTCCTTAGAATATTCCTGTGTTTGAGATACTATACTTTTATTATCATTGCACACTATCCTCTTTGTATGTATGTAAAAATTGCTGAATGCTTTACGTTGCTGAAACTGACCAAAAATGCCTGCTTATTTTTTTCTTGCATGCTTGGCTAATTTGCAAGTTATTCACCTTATTAGATCATTGTATGTAAGCACTTTTATTCTTATTTTTATTCAGACTTACTAGAGGTCTTAGAATAGTGGTGACAGTTGAAGATTTGTAGTAACACAGATAGGATTTTAAGTTTTATCTGACCTTGTAGGTTTTAACATTCCTGACAGCAAGCTGATTCCCATTCATAGCTATTGCCAGGAATGCAAACGCAAAAAATCTGCAGTATTTTTCATAATAAAACATACGTTTGTTATTTATGTTCTTGTGGAATTTTAAATTTAATAAAAAGAAACTTTAACTGGTGTGTTCTGTATGCAAAGATCATAGGCAAAGTTGCCTCTAAACTGAATGACTGAGCATCTATTCAAGAACCAGCTCAACAAGATGGGCCTTGGGGATCACTACAAGAGAAATCTACAAATATATGACCAGTCACCCAAAACACATCAACCTCCTGGGAAGGAAAGATCAGAATATTATCTTCCAACTTACTTCGCACACAGCATGTACAGCTCTTAACAATCACTAGCACAGAATACAACCACAACACACTCTATGATGCCTGCTTTGTACTCATTTCTACGAAACTGTTGACCATCATATTTTTAAAGGGCAACCCTGGATGATGTCAGACAAATTCTTCTCCATTTAAAGCCAGATAAATGAGACAACTATGTAGAGCAAAACAACAGCCCACAAACATATGCCTATATCACACAATGGTATCGGGTCAAAGGGCATGAGCCCAAGAACTGCTGGATCAGCAACCAACCTACCAACCATCATCTATTCAGAGAGTATTGTACACAATATTCTGTTGCCAAAAAAATGGTCCTCAGGTCCACAGGAAGTATTTGCTCATGTGGTATTTGTAACTGCTTAGAGCAGCATCTGATCTGCGCATGCAAGAAACATTGTAGAGGAAATGTAAACTCATTGGATATGACACAAATAAACTTGTGCCAAATTTGTGAACAGTGATACTTTTATTACTTGCCTTTTTTAAAAACATTCTAATGTTGGCATTTTGTAAATAAAACATTGATTGTAATATCACAGGAAATTTGTGAGTTTAATAGAGAAGATAATTATATATATATATATAACATTCTCTAGAACAAATGTATTTCAATAGTAATTTATTTACTGTAAGCATTCTATGTTATAACTGTACAACAGGTAGTCTGAGATATACTGATTTGTCTGCAGTGTGTCCAGAATATTGTTTTTTCTCAGCTATACCTTACAACTGCTCCTTTTGAGGAACTGACATGTGACTAATGTCCGCACCATTGGTATGTCTTGACCATTGAAACACACCAAGCACTGAGTTTTCATATGTATGTCATTGGTATGAGTAGAGACTGCTGCTATTACTGGGAGCATGAGTTTCACAAGTTTGAATTGTGTGCTATAGCTTTATAATGAAGCTATTATGGCATATTGTCAGAATTAGCTAGATATGTCATGTGGCAGTGCATAACATCTAATAACCACGATGACAGAGAAAACCTGGTAAAGAGAAGATGGCCGCAGGAACACATATAGAAGGTTAACAAGGATAAGCTATTAAATGTTATTATTGATTAAAAAATATACTAAATTTGAACACATTGTAAGAACTATAATTGATAAAAAATAAAGATGTCAAAGGCTCTTTACCAAGAAATAAAACTCAATATAAATAAAAAGCAATCCTCTCACCAAATGCAGAGGTATAATGAATGGAGAAGCTTTTCATATTTTATAAGAACTTACCAAAGCAGTAAACAATGTGTGTGAAAAAATTGTTGCAGCGACTTAGTACATGAAATGTTATCTCCGTCCCCGATGGCAGGTTGCTGACATGGGACCTACTTTTACCTTTTAGCTAAGCATGAATCATCCTAAACCAGATGCATGTTTAGCGCATCCTTATAGCAAAAGAAGTTCATCCTAAGAAAATTTCTAAACAGGATAAATGTTCCAATGAGATTTCCGCAGCAAAGGTATGTCAATCAAGTGATGAAATATATGCTGCTGATATATGCTGTAAAATGACTGTTAGCACTAACTCGGGTACAACAGAAACTTATGCTTGTCTAATCTTTTAACCATCAATAAATTTATAAAATGATGTTCCTAAAAGAAACATTGTTTACATTTAACTACCATTTATGGCATATATTTATAAGATTTAGTACTGTCAAATAGTCATTTCAACACAGTTCGATTCAGTTCGGGATACTGCATCTCTGAAATCATATGCATGTATTCTTCAAACCAGCTTTTATAGTTTCTTATCAGTCATATCCATGACATTTGTCAAACTTTTTTTCACCTTCTGTAGCATAAATAACATAAAAAGCATTAACAGCTTTACCACATTTTTAGAAAGCATTTTAGAACATTTTTTGTGTTCAGAGATTTTCTTAAACCAAAGTATCCAGATATGTGAAAGAGAACAAGACGAAATATAAATACTGATGGAGAAATATTTATGATGACAGGACCAGTACAACCTATGAAAATAACTTAACATTTTATCCAGACTTTGACTGGAACCATTAATTTTTTTAAAAAGAGTGAAGGGATCAGGCAACACTTGGCTAAGAATTATCATTAAGGAGACTTGAAGTCTCGTGCAGAGTTTAATATGATTAACTGCAATTTCTAAATTATGGAAAACTGTTTAAAACTCTTTGATTTTCACTCCAACACTGATGTTGCTTTTCCAAATAACAGTTAGCCTTGACAAGGATACTAAAGCCATCTCCAGCCTTATTTTTATAGATCTACCATAATTTAAAGTGAATGACTACATGTTGGTCATTGCATACAA
The DNA here is from genome assembly GCA_034231615.1 of Meghimatium bilineatum. Taxonomy (NCBI): domain Eukaryota; kingdom Metazoa; phylum Mollusca; class Gastropoda; order Stylommatophora; family Philomycidae; genus Meghimatium; species Meghimatium bilineatum. The sequence goes on along the minus strand of CM067305.1, from coordinate 36,391,980 downwards.
TACATTAGCACTCTTCAACTTCCTGATAAAATCAAGACGTTCAAACCCTTTTCATAATGACAAAATAAAATTATACGTACACTATCTTCTGAGCTTCAGACATTACATTCTTCTACAATTTTCCCAAATTTCTTCATAATGAAGTAATTCCTTTCACTGTGAGCAGGTAGCTCTTAACAGCACATAGGCATATCTGACAAGAGCACAGGTCCTTCCCAGTTGAGTAACTGAGGTGACACTCAAAAGCATACAGTTTGCAGTCTCAAAGGCATGGTTCTCTAGGGAATTTATGAATGCATGTTTAGTCTACAAAGGGAGGCATTCCAGTGTGGCAGTATACTAGAATTATCACTTTCTGCCAGGAGTGCATCATATACATATGGGCCAACTAGTTCATCATTCGTTCATCAGATCTGTTAACCCATCTGAAGTGATGGCACTCCTACCATTCACCACCAGCTAGGAATCTGCCACAAAGGTGCAATGTCAGTAGGCTGGCATCTCCAACATCCATGGGAACCATGGAAATCTTGGAAAGACATGCAGTGACAGTGTTTTTTTTTCCATAGATGACAACTCAAAAATTATGTATACCGGGTACTCAAAATTACCACAAAGATGTATGATCTTATCCTGATAGAAAGACACTGGCTAGGACAAAGAGTTGCAATTGAGTCCTCCATGTGGTCTGATGATTTACTTCAGTATTCTTTCTAAAACTGAATCTGTTGTAGCAGGACAATGGTACCTACAATTGTGTTGTGTCACCATTTTATTTGCACCAATGGGTAAACAGATGTCATCGACGGCATCTCATGATTTAAACCTTGCAGATTTGTACCTATGAGGAATTCTAAAAAATGTATATCATGAAAACTACACTAGTGGCCCTTAGACAAGATATTGAAGATGCAGGGTCAGTAATGCCACTGGTCAATTTATCGAAGTTCACCCAAACAGTTCACCATAGTAATACATTTATAGAAGCTTTTGGATACCACTTTCAGCACCAATTGTGATTGTTAGAACAATCTTGTCCTACTCTCATGGTGCCTAAATAATGTTGTTTAAAAAATGTTGGTACAGTTTTTCCTATTAAGGAGTAGCAAGGAATTTACATGTATCATGTGTGCTAAAGGCTGCATACCTTTGCTGTCGCCACATCATGTACAGGGTGAGTTTTTTCATTTACCATCTGATGGAAAAAACTCAGTTCTTACTGGAATTGAACTCTGTACCTCACAGGTGTGAGACCAACGCTGTAACCATACAGCACACCTAAATAAAGTTAGTACCTAAAAATGTGTTCCAGTTTTTCATTTTTTGGCTCGCTGTGTGTATATATGAATTGTGGCCAGTCAATACTATTATATGGATCAGAATGTTAGGGATGACAGAACAAGATGTATCATGCCCTTCCACCGTTCATATTATATGCTAAAGATAGATATATATCTTTTGGCCAATGACTATATCAAACCATGGAATACTTAACAGTGGCATGACAATGGTAGATATGAATACTATCACAAAGGTGCTTTCAATGGATATGTGTTATCCTGGGAAACTGTCTAAGGACACTTATAGTATAGACGACAATGTGTAAGATCCAAGATTAATTTGAGAACATAGATTCTTGATTAGGAACCAGATTCACAGCACAGGGAAAATTCTATTAAATGTTGAGATCTCCAGTCAATCAGCCATCTAATCTTCTTCTTCAGCATACATTCTCAAATTCCTGCTGAATTCTCTTGTTGCAGGGCCATGGTCCTACTAGATTTCCAGCTGGATGTAGTCCAGATAATGGAGATGCGTTGTGTCACCGTTTTATTTGCACCAATGGCCCAACACATCCATCTTTGGCGGTAGCCATCAAATCATGCATATGCTCAGTGTTGCAGTCAGTGGTTCGGAAAGCCATAGAGTACCTACTAAAGGTAATAGACCTATCCTAAAACAGAGTACGGCAAATGACAGAATGCTTTTATTGCTGCCCATATATCGAAAGCTATAAATATAGAACAATTACTAAACCTTATTAAATGTGTTGGTAAGTGTGTATACTGTATGTTTCTGTATATGTAGAGTGTGCCTGGTTCTGACTATTACATGTTGTGTATACCAAGATCTTGTCCATAAGATTATTTCTATTTAATACTTATCTGTTCATTTAGAATTTTTTTTGTCTGTAATAGAAATGAACTGGAATAAAAGTAAAATATGCACACACACACGTAACATATGTGTGAAGTAGGTTCTTTCCATTTGTATTTTCTTTGTTGTTTCTATTTGTATAATTCCTTGGTGAAGTGATGTTTCTATTTGATCTTGTCATTCATTGATGAAGTTATTTTTCTGTTTGATCCAGTGAATGAAGTATAATTTCTACAATAAAGACAAACAACATCAAAAGTCACCGCAACGTGTAAGTGCCAGTACAGAAATGGAGTACTATGGTCGAGAATATGCTTTTTTTGGTCATCTTTCAATGGTTCTTGGTGACTAAGAGTGATTGTGGCAGGAAGAAGTCATGATGCTCAATTCCACAATTTAATGAGTTTAGAAACGCACACTTGTATGAGATATTCACTTTGTATGTGAACAAAATCTTAATTAAGGATGCACAATCCAAGTCTTATTCTACTGTCAACATTTTTTAACCTGGAACCAGGCTCTCAGACAAAAAAATGGTACGGAACCTGCGAGCACAGTGTGTAATAGATTGTCTGATTCTACAATATCACTGGAGGCTGAATATGTAGTGTACCTACGTCCAACTTCCTATCTACCATTTCCATCCCAGAAACTGATATTCCGGAACTTATTTGTCTGTAAAGACCAAGGGCTCAGTGAATGATAAACCATCATAGCATAAAGTTGTACACTCTCCACGCCTGTCAACAGATTGGAAGGTTGTCACAGGTTAGGAATCCCACCAGAATTCAAGGCATGTCAAAAATGAATATGTTAGACCTTTAGGTACAACATAAACCATTCACAACATGGTAAATGTTTACACTCTCTGGCACAACTCACAATAAATTATTCTCATTAAATGAGTGAAAAGAAAGAACCAATAATTTCCGAACGAAATTATGCTTTATTTCCTCCTAATTTTTTTCGAGTCGTTTTTCTCATTGATTTCCTTTGTGCAAATCATGCTTCAATTTTATTTGATTTCTCGAAAAGAAAAATGTAGAAGATTTCTGTCCTTATTGGAGCGCAACTCATACCTGTACTGCAAATAGTAGTGGAAGTAACAGGAATAAGTATTTTCTACCAAAGGATGGATTAGCATCAGGGACATGATGCACTTGCAGAAGGATATTCACTTTGCTCTTAAGTAAACATCAGTTATGTCATTTGCAGAGACCCTAAAGTACATCTATGCATATCATTAAAAACAAGCAAACTCATGTTTGCAATTTGTCTGCAGTTCCGTGGGTTTGAGAAGCAAAGGCAAAATTGAATTACCTACATCTTAAAACTCCATTACATATCACCCAGTAAACAACCCAACTTGCCCTGTTTCTGGGACCAACTATCAGTTGAAGGCTACAATACTATGACATGAGTTGTCTTCTTGTTATATGTATGTCTTGTAGTGTTGGCTATGTCTGTCCATAGCCTTGTTTTGTGTGCTGTTAATAATGTCCAATACTGATGTTCTCTCATACCATAATGACAATCTGTTCAGCATCTCTTAATCTACTCCTTGATCTTCAACTTTCATGTCATCATCATGTGTGTAATTTTTTCCTCTTCGCATGGCATGATATCTAAAATAAATGTAGACTGCTTCTGTTGCGAGTGTGCATCTATTTTATTGTCTTCTTTCAAGATATCCATTAAGTTTTTTATATGTTAATGGTGTTTTATTCTTTTATAAAACAAAGTCTTTACTGCCTCTACATAGTATGTTGCTGATTGTCCAAGATTCACTTCCATGCATCAGATGTGGTTCTACATAACTTCTAATCAAAAGGTGGTAGATGGTATTTGTATATAATTTCTGGGAATTCTCACCTCTGTTGCAAAGATCTAGTAGTTATAACTATTTTACTATTTAGTAAAATACGCAGGTTGCTTCAGGTAATGATAATAGCTAGTAAACTTTATTACATGTTGACATTTTTTGAAATGTAAATGACTATTAATAACGTGGGTATCAGTTTCTGTGACTCCCTATTTGAATTGTATGAGGGTGTGTTCTGACTAACCTCAGTTAAATTTTCTAGGATAAAGTTTGTGGATCATTTATAAACTGCAGTCAAAAAAATATATGATTCTTATTTGTGTTTATCATGAACTGGTTTTCATATCTACTATTATCTGACAAACAGATAAACACTATAATGTGAATGATCTGTTTGTGTATGAAATTGACAAGCTCAAGAGTCCAGTTGCTTACGTTCGTGCATATGCTAAGGGTGGCCAGATTTGGAGAGTGTCAAACTGGAACAAGTACAGTTAAATATGATAGGTTTGGTGACAGGAAATGTACATTTTTTCAAAATCATATTGAATTATTTATGATTATTTGGTACTTGTTCTTATTTTACCCCAAATTAATGGAGTTGATAAACATTTCCTTGTATATTGTCATACAATGTTACATATGATTTTTAACACAGCCTTATATATACTTGTGCATATATATGTACTATACACACATGCAGTTGATATGCCCACATATTTTGTTGCTTTGTTTTCAATCCCAAGGAATTACAAGCGACTCTTGCTTTCTGTGTGTAGTTTTTTCAGAGCTTTCTTTTATACCATACCTTAAGTCTATGTACAATATGAATTTGGCACCGTCAAATCACATTAAAACAATGTCCAGACTAATGAAATATTTATGAAATAATGGAGTGGAGATTTTGAAACAATAGAGAAATGTCTTGTGCTGACATATGCATATACTTAGATGAGGTGTTTTGCTGTTGGTGAACCAAACCCATGTAAGAAGACAAATTTATTGCCCATTGAATACTAGGAACACTGATTTCTGTATGGTCATATGGTTGTTAGACTTGTCAATTATGTCCATCTTGGACAAGGTGCTAGGCAAACCAGTATCATGTAAGAAAATAAAGTAAAGTTAACCCATAGCATGTATTAATGTAGTGGGGGTGTGAGATGTTAGCAATATCACATTTCAGTGGCTCTGCTATATGAGGGCAGTAACCAACTCCTCTTTCTTCGCATTGTTCTTTACTTCCCGAATTAATCTGGTACCTAATTAAGGCTTGGTCGACCTGAGAGCTGCTGCGATCTGGAAAAAAACACATTTTCACCTCTTCGTGGGAATGAACCCAGGACCACTCATATGCGAAGCCAGTGCGCTAACCGCTGCGCTACGTAAGAAATCCCCTGTAAGAAGATACCATTAATTAAATTGCCCACTGTACCCTTAGGACTCAATTTTTCTGTACAGCCATGTTGTGTAATGGTCGTCAGTTTAATTTAACTTTGGTTGCTTCTTCGTTCTAGATGAGGTCTAGTTCACCAACAGCAAATCTCAATAGTGGTTTCAGTCAACAGATTTGAACAAGTATGCTCTCATTTTTGTACTACGCTTTTTGCTGTGCAATGAAGACTTTTTATTCAAAGCTGTTGTCTTTCATATCAAGGAGACCCAATCTCGATCCGAGTCCAATACCTGAATCAGGGCTCCTACTTTGAGAGTGGTCTGTTGCAAATGATATATTTTGCTCGTGACAGTTTTGTGTGTTTAAAGACCATGAAAACCTTAACCATTATTAAGCTAGAGGTTTGTGGAAATCATAGCCACCCAATCCCTTACACAACCCTGCCCTGTAGCATGTATTGCCCACTCTAGAGGCACTTTAGTTTGTCCTCTTTAGGGGGATGTTACTATATCTTTAATATCGCTTCCTCATATCTGGGACATTTGCCTCCCTTGCTTAGGCCTTCCATTCTTGCTATCCAAACAAGAAGTTGCATCATTGTACATCAACGGTGCCATGAGTTGTGTTTGGCTGAGAAATAACAATCTTTGATTGATTGTCTGGTTGAAGTCAATTCTTATTCCATCTGTATCCTTGGCATGCACATTATCCACAGACTCAAGTGCATGACAAGCTATGGTACGCCTGTAACTGGAATGGTTTTTTTTAAGGGTCTTGGTTATTTGTTACCTCTGAGAGTAAAGCAAAACCCTATGTTTATCCTATATATAAATACCCGGTAGTTGCAGGTAAGTGGTATAAGATGTGCAGTCAAGTGCTACATAGAACCAAACGTAACCTATGGTTGTGAATCTTAAGACAATTAGTAGGCATTCAAGAACAACATGAAGTTGCAAAGTAGTAGTACCGTAACCTCAAAATCCAATATTTTTAAAGTTTGATATAACCAAATTAGGTTAGTGTATATATTTAAAAAGCTGTACCACAAAGGTGATTTTATTTCATATCGACCGAGTTGTTGCAAGTAACTGTCACTTTTAGTAAACAAGCCTTCTTTGGTTTTCAACTCAAATAATTTGGGGTAGTTTAAAAAAACATGTACTGATGAATTATTTGTGTACAACTTTTATTAAAACAGCAATTTATTTATGAAGAAGATGAAAACACAAAGTAATAATATGCACAGTTGTAAAAACTAAATGTGATTGTTGGTAACCTCTCTTCTACTAAAGGTAATAACTGAAAATTAATACAGTGAAATCCTCTGTAACACATCCTTTTATAACAAATTCCCCTATTTAACAATACTTTTCAAAATTATCAATTATATTTATTGCTTGTACTGTATATAGCATGCTGCTTGTTATTACACGCATATTTCATAAGTCTAGACAAGATATTATAATGGGATTCGACTATTCAGATACAAAGGATCAGATAACCTCACTTAATGAATCTTCCTTTCTAATTTCTAGCAGTTTTGTCTTTCAGCATCAGGTAAAGAAGGAATTTCTTGTGTAAGCCATTTCTTATAGCTTGGCTGTGATATCTGCACCTGTCATATCACATCTGACTTCAGCATGGCTTTTGAATCACTTTGATCTATGAGATTTGCCAGCAAACTTCACCCCAAAAAAACTTCTTATAGTCACCTCTTATAACATGTATGGTGTTGCTATTTACTCACCTTTCAGGCCACAAGAAACACATGTTCAGGAGCAATATCATTTGCTCCATATATAGGGATGGTATGCAATGTCTGCAATGCAATGCCGACAATCACTATAACAATCATAGTTCAATGATAAAATTATATAAGAAGAGTTTCATATGGTAATCTTTATACCAGATAGAACCACTGGACCTGCTGTCTATGTATTCTATAACACTCGTGTTGTTTCAATTAACTTCCTGATATCGCTGTTTCTGATTGTATCTCTTCTTGTTACATTTAGCATTCTTCGTAGACATTTGAATTTGATTTTACTTTGATGTTAGTGTCCAAGTTGTCATTTACAGCATAATGCTGGTATTTTCATAAATTGACTAAATTTTCATGCACAATCTGGTGTAAAGTTCAAACTGATTCCTCACAAAAGGCTACATCAGTCATTTGATCTCCAGGCTTGTCAACCTGTAACATTTTTTTTACTCAGTCTTCAGGTCACAACACCAATAACTTGAATGAAAAATGTGGTCCACTTTACATCATCCCTATGAGGTACTGAAGCAGCAATGCTTCATATCAAGGAGACCCAATCTCGATCAGAGTGCAATACCTGAATCTGGGCTCCTAGTCACATATCTTTTGCAAATGATATATTTTGCTCGTGATGGTTTGCGTGTTTGAAGACCATGAAAACCTTAACCATTATTACGCTAGAGGTTTGGGGAAATCATAGCCACCCTTTCTCTTACACAATGCTGCCCTTTAGCATGTATTACCCACTCTAGAGGCGCTTTAGTTTGTCCTCTTTGGGGATGTTATTATATCTTTAATGTCGCTTCCTCATATCTGGGACATTTGCCTCAGCAATGCTTCAGTAAGTTATATTTTCTTGCTTTCTGTTTTATAAAGCTGTCATGCACGAAGTATGTACTTTACACTCTCAGAGCTCTCTAACCTAATAGTGTCTCAGTTTGAAATCTGAATATAATGGATTACTGTTTGGACGAGCCTTTAGATTCTCCAGTATCTAGAATATACTGACTTTGTGTGTCTTCTTACCATCGAACCCACATATATGCATGCGAACCACATGTGCATGATAATTCCCGATGAGTGGATATATCAAAGAACTAGTTGAAGGAATCTTACAGTCTAGGCTAATGGTTAGGTTAGTACGAGGGGGAGTCAATAAGTAAGTCACAAATGGCTCTTTAGAAAAAAACTGAAGACGATAAAAACCTGAAAACTGTTTATTTTTACACATACATTATCCCTTTACTTCTCAACATAATTTCCACCAACATTGATGCATTTATCCCATCGTTTTATGAGTCCTCCCAAACCTGCTGCGTAGAACTGCATGCTCTGCTTTTTAAGCCACATTTTCACTTCACATTCAACTTCTGCGTCAGTCGCGAAATGCTTCCCGCCAAGGTGGGTTTTTAGTGGACCAAAAAGGTGAAAATCACTAGGGGCTAAATCGGGGCTGTAAGGAGGATGTTCCAGAATTTTCCAACCAAGATTTTTTATTTTCTCCTGAGTTAATTGAGCCGTATGTGGTCTAGCATTGTCATGAAGGAGTAGCACTCCTCTAGTCAGCAGCCCTGGACGTTTTCTTCGAATTGCATCCCGAAGCACTGATAGAACTTCACAGTATGATTCAGAATTCACATTGTCACCTTTCTTTTTGAAATTGGTTAAAAGCACTCCTTGACAATCCCAGAACACTGTCAGCATAACCTACCCTGCTGATGGTGTAACCTTGAATTTTTGGACACAAGGCGAAGAAGGATGTTTCCATTGCATTGAAGCACGCTTTGATTCAGGCTGGTAGTGATGCACCCATGATTCGTCCCCAGTAATAATCCTGTTCATCATGTCTTCTCCTTCATTTGCGTATTGACAGAGATGCTCCAATGACAAGCCTAATCGGTTCATTTTGTGTTCGTCCGTCAATTGTCTGGGCACCCACCTTGAACACACTTTCTTAAATTTTAATCGGTCATGCATGATGCTGTATGCTGAACCATGTGAGCACCCTATTGCAGCTGCTACAGCGTCTATCGTTACTCGTCTGTCACCTCGAATCATCTCCTCAACCCGCTGCACAGATGCGTCTGTTGCAATTTCAACAGCACGACCAGATCGGATTTCGTCAACAATTTTAGAGCGTCCTTGAGAAAATTTTTTTTACCCATCTGTGCACCGCTTTACGGGACAAACAATTGTCAGCATAAACAGGAAGCATTTCTTTATGAATGTCTTTTGCAGGCAGTCCTTTTGCCCATAAAAAACGCACAACAGCACGTTGTTCATTGATTGTACACTCTGTAAGTACAGTAGCCATTTTGTTTTTTGTGCTGCGCATGCGCAAGGTACAGCTAGCGCCATCTAGCGAACATAAACATAAAGTTCTATGATGATATCAACTATAAACAGCTTTAGAAACCACCTACTGCATTTTCCTGCCATCCAACATCAATTTGTGACTTACTTATTGACTCCCCCTCGTAATAAGTGGTTTTACACATTTTAAAAGGATGGTGGTTTTTATTTTTAAAAGAAATTTCCACTTCTCTCCTTTTAAAATTTTGAGATTGTAAGCACAAAACTAACTGCCAATGTACACTGGAATATCTAGGGTCCTAGTTATAAAGTAGCATCAAAACTAAATATTCCATCTTTACATTAAAAAGTTTCTTGTTTTGGATGTCCAACATTGCCTTGAAAAATCAGCGTTTGTAATTAACAACAAAATAACAGTAAGAGATGTAAGATGTTGAAACTTTTGGACTAGAAGTTACATTTCCTTTTATTACAGCCGTATCGGCACTCATAAATGCTTGTCTGTGCAAATGTCCGCTTACCGACACACATACTTATAGTCCTCTAGATTAACATGTTTGAAAAACCTCATATGATTTGTACATATGACAACTGTCTCACCTGTGTGTTATTGGGGTCCAAAAGGGAAGAACATTAAGCAACACTGTTTACCTTCCATGTATGTCGTATGAGGCGACTAAGGAAGTCTTGAGGTGAAGATGGCTATCCCATCCCATATAGGATCAAAGTGACCCAGATGCTATGCTGAAGCCTGATGTTTCAGACTGAAAGATGCAGACAAGCTGTAAACCATGACAATGCATTCCATTCTCCTGACTACATTCTGCTATGTATGCAGAAGGCTATTGTCCATCATCCTAACAACTCTACCTGTATATTTTCAGTTCCACTATCTACAGAGCATGGCTCTTTGACAACCTCTTCCATCATTTTCCTAGCACTAAACTAATCATTCTCTTCATCACAGGAAAAAAACCCTTTAAATTCAACATATGCAGAGAAGTTGTACCATCCGCACTGAGACTGGACATTATAGTCTTCTTCTTCCTGTCCTCATGTACCTTTCGGTGTTGAGGGGAGAGTGAGTGTACGGTCTTTTGCCCTTCTATTTGCCTCTTCCGCTGTTATATTTCCGAGTGTCTAATACACTATCTATCCACCTTTTACAAGGGCGTCCAATTATAAATAGTGCCACAAAAAATAGTTTTACAGCAAAATACAGGATATGCTTCAATTATTCAACTCGACCATGCATTGCTTGGACCCAAATAGTAGCACTGTAAACCTGCCACAAAACAGAAAAGGTAACAGGAGGTTTTGGAGTGGGATTTGCTACCTCACCCCCTTAAAAGGCATGTTGATGTGGATATGTTGGGACAAAGGAAGCATATATCACATCCTTTATACCAAGCTATAAAACTCAATGAAATTCATTCTGTTCTCCTAACTACATCTTACAGAGAAAAGAAATATTATTATTAGACTAGTCATCAAATGAGATGCTGTCACATTATAACTTTATAGTTCAGAAGCTATCATTCTGAGATATTGCTGTCACATTATAAATTTCATACAGAAACTATCATTTTTTTTCCAGCAATCACAATATCAACATATAGCCTATGTACCAAATTGATTCTGAATTCTTCAATATTTCTCTGATAAATTTCTTATTTAAAATATCATGAGTTATCATTTGCATCCAGGCAAATCCACAAGTTCTCAGTCTCCCCAGCAGGGTGTGCATCAGGCATCTAGTTCTACTACTACTACTACATTGAATACCAAATTATGCAATAATATACTATGATGTAATATCTCCAATAACTCTGTCATATGGAGTCATTAAATGGTTCAAACATCGCAAAGGTATTGCATAACGTATACCACATGGAGTCATTAAATGGTTCAAACATCGCAAAGGTATTGCATAATGTATCATTTAAAACTTCACTATTCTTGTTCTATGTCTGGTTTAAACAATTATTCAGTCTTTGTATGTTGTGTTTTGGCATGTAAATTCAATCCTCCCAAAATGTGCTATAAATGGTGCACCAGACCAACAAAAAAAATTAGCTATAAATGTTAAAATCGACCAACAAAAAAATCTGCTATAAATGGTTTAACCAACAAAAACTGATTTTTAAAAAATGTTACTCAACCACTAAAAACAATCACTTTGCTACCAATGTTACACTAAACAATAAATATGCTATAGACTGTAAATATTATACTCAAACATAAAAAAAACACAGATGTTTTAACCAACAAAATGTTACACTCAACCTACAAAAGAAATTGCTAGAATTGTTACTCAATCAACACACATTGTGTATGAATGTTACATCAACCCACACAAAATCAGCTGCAACTGTTTACAAGTTCATACTAAGCCAGACAAAAATGCACATATTCAATCATTTAGACAAAAATGCACATATTCAATCATTTAGACAAAAATGCACATATTCAATCATTTAGACAAAAATGCACATATTCAATCATTACAACACAGAATGAGATCTGTGACAATAAGCTAATAAATATGTTATATCACAAAATGGGCAGACAATACATAAGTTACAAGACAAAAAAGTACAATATATAAATTGTATGATAACTAGAATATATGAATTACATGACCGCACAAGTTATTGCTAACAAGCATATCATGGCAATTAAAGTCACAACTTCCACCACAGATACAACAAAGGACCCTCGTATGGTTGATACAGGACTAGTCTGTGATGCACTATAGCATAGGCATGCTCGCACTCCCACACATGCACTTTGATAGGGTGGAGAGTCCAATTCTTGGATGTACTAAAGATTCATCCACTGATGTCATGAGGTTTCTTCTGAACCTATAAAATGTCAAGATAAGACATCAAGAAGCACATGTGAAAGAATAAAGCTGCCAATAAATAATCATCACCCTATATACCAACTTCTAGACAAAAGGACGGCACATCACACAAGGAAGATTTTTTAAATGTTTGAAGCAGAAGACACCCTTCTCACGTCTGTCAGCTGAAAGAAGTGCAAGAGGCAGTGGATGTTAGCAAAGAGAGTTGGTCCATAACCTATTTTGTGATACAGCTGGACAGATAGTGTTGCAACAGAAGGGATAATACAAGAACTCTGCTAGCTGCACGCTGTCAAAAATATAAAAATAATGCTGCTGTAACAAACATCGATATCAGGTCACAACTCTGACCCTTGCGACAGGTTTCTTTGTTGTTTCAACCACCCATGTTGAGACTGTCCACAACAAAGAAAACTCGCAAGGGTCAGAGTTGTGCCCAGATGTCGATGTCTGTTACAGCAGCATCATTTTTATAAAACAAAATAAGGGCAGTGAATGGGAGGAGGTAGACATTGAAAAAAAAAAATCACTGACTAATGTAATAATTCTTCTTCAGCGTTCATTCTCAAACACCCACTGGATATCTCTTGTAGCAGGACTATGGTCCTATTAGATTTCCAGAAGGATGTAGTCCTGAGAATGGAAATGCATTGTGTTGCCGCTTTATTTGCGCCAATAGCCCGACACATCCGTCTTCGGCGGAATGTAATAATTCAACCTGCTAAATTGTATTGGAAATGGACTGGTATCATGGCAGAAATTACAGTACTAGAGCTTGCCCAGCTACACTTGAAACCACAAGAAATAATTATATACACAGATGACTCAGTCAACAGAAATACAAATAAATGTGGTTGGGGTTTTGTTGCCTACAGAAACAGCTTGAAGTTGGTTGAAGAATCATCGGCATACTCTACTATCACAACTAGCATGAGGATGGAGATAGATGGAGTTGAAGCAGCACTAAGTTGGTTGGTAACTGATACATCACCCACTCGGTAATACTCACAGACTCTCAAAGCATTCTACGCAAGATAGAAAAGAGCATGTTGAGAAAGGAATGGGTTGCGTTATTTAACTCAATTGTACAAAGGATTACATGGGTATGCTGCCGAGGTCACACTGAAGTCGGAGGAAATTAAAGAGCTGACTCATTGGCAGATAGTGCTGCTATTGACGGTACAGTACTGAAAAGAGATAAAGTTGACTTAAAGCAGTCATAAATTCATTGTAAAATGAAGATGGTGACAATGACATTGAAAATGTACACATACAAAGAATGACAGAAATGGAAGTGATTAAGTAAGTAAGTAAAGTAACCCATAGCATTTATTAATGCCGTAGGGGTGTGAGATGTTAGTGATCTCACATTTCACAGGCTCTGCAAATGAGGGTGGTAGCCATCTCCTCTCCCTCGCAGTCTTTACTTCCCGGATTAATCCGGTACCCATTTAAGGCTGGGTCGACCTGGGAGCCGTTGCGATCTGAAAACATTTCCGCCTCAGCTGGGGAATTGAACCCAGGACCACTCATATGCGAAGCCAGTGCGCTAACGCGGATTAGATCCGCGGAAGTGATTAGAGGAGAGGGAAGAAAATGTACTCTATTTGGAAAGAACAGAATATCACATAATTAAGACCTGACTGGGACTATTGAGTCTACATACACTTGAATGGTTGCTGGAACGGAGAGCGAAACACTTATGGGAATGTCCCGTATGCTATGATGCTAGTTTATAATCAAGAATTAAAGTCAAAAATATAATCCTTTACACACATAGCTCAGCCATACTAGAGACAAACATGAGTATGGTTTCATCACTGTACCAAAATGTCAGGAGTGGTGGAAAAATATACATAAAAGCTGCACAACAACAGACTAATACATAAGCTGCACAACAACAGACTATAGTGCTTACGTAGTACATAGGTTTTTGATGTTTCACTTGAACACAACAGACGTACTATCACTAAGACTAAGGGATTATGAGGTGTAAACACGAAAACATACAAATTACAATACATGAGACATTTGCAACGTTTCGAACCGTTAGGTCTTTCTCAAGAATATATCAAACAAACAATGAAAACAGTAAAAATAATGTTACCACCACAGATGCACTTATACACTATTGACATGTAAAAAATATGCAGTTCAAGGTGACAATGATGTACGGGGAAACATGTAGTCATGGAAGCGGGTTTTGTTGAAAATTGGACGGGATATGATAACCGATATATCAAATGATTACCCAATAGAATAAGGACCACACCAACACAAATTTAAACAAATGAATGCTCGAAGTTAAGTCCAAAAGGCTTGAGGGTACCAAACTAAAAAATAAATTGATTCTAAAGAGCGCACCTAGATCTGTCATCCGTGGTGCAGGATCTGAGGGCAGTGACCTGGATAGCGAGGGCACCATGATGACCATCACCACTGAAATGAATGGCGATGGGTAGGTTCTCTGTGTTTTATGGTATGAAGATGCCTACAGAAGTGGTCACTCAATCGTAAGCCTGTTTTACCTATATATTTCTTGTCACAATGTTTACATAAGACTAATACATAAGCTGCATAACAACAAATAGATAAGTTGTACAACAAAAGAGTAATAGGGTAACCTGGGGCAGAGATGCACACTAGGCAAAGATTCGCAGCTATTTTTTTTGTTGGAACTATGGGTTTTTCCTGCACACTACGTGACCATTCTAGACGCTAACATCCGATTCTGCCAAACAACGAAATTTCATCGGTCAAGGGCAGGTCATTTTTGAGCTATGGTTTAAATTCATTTTTTAACGTTTTCAATTTAACTTTTTTCAACTTCTCACTCTTTGTCCACTGTTATTGTTACTGTCATGTTATTCTGCATGTCTAAGCTGAAACATATATTGTATTGTTACGTTATTAAGCACATTACCTTGTCAAGATACTTTGTTTTTTCATGATATTTTATAAAAATTGTTAACAGTATGATTTGAGGTAAGGCATTCATCCGCTATTCATAGATGCACAATCTGCGCTATTCATGGATGCACAATCTCCGCTATTCATGGATGCACAGTCTCCGCTATTCATAGATGCACGATCTCTGCCGGTCATAGATGCACATGCACGATCTCTGCGATCATAGATGCACAATCTCCGCTATTCATAGTTGCACGTTCTCCGCTATTCATAGTTGCACATTCTCCGCTCTTCATAAATGCACAAACTCTGCTATTCATAGTTGCACATTCTCCGCTCTTCATAAATGCACAAACTCTGCTATTCATAGTTGCACATTCTCCGCTCTTCATAAATGCACAAACTCTGCTATTCATAGTTGCACATTCTCCGCTCTTCATAAATGCACAAACTCTGCTATTCACAGATGCACAAAAGCCGAAACCTTTATAGAGCACACCAAAATGTTGTTATAGTATAAAAACAGATATAAGCATCCATTCTTTGTATTAATATTTTTTCGTATGTTTTTTTTCATTTTTTTATATTAAAGTTACATAAAGATACATACGCCTAGTCTTTGTGTTCTATAATTTTCCCACAACATGACTAACTATGTTAAGATAGGAAGTGATGTTATTTTGCTGTTTGTGTCAATTCTCCCTTGATTTCGTAATTGTCTTTGCCTGTGCTCGTTTGCCCCAAAACATGGGACAAAGGTGGTGTTTTACTCATGCTCATAAAATCTCATTCTACAGACTAAATGTAATTGTATGTTGTAAATACCATCACTAGTGTTAGATGGATAAGCTACACACTGCTGCCAGTTTGGTCTCTCATTGTTAAGTCTATTTGTCAGAATTCGCAAAAAAAGTGAAATGTGCATATCACCGCCCCAGGCTACCCTACATAAATTGTACAACAACAGACTAATAGACCTACATAAATTGCACAACAACAATATACTAATACATAAATTGCACGAAGTCATATTCAGTACATATTGCATACAACTCACATACATGCCATACTTATTCCTCTGTCATACAAATAACAATCAACTAGATCCATACATGGCACAAAATATTGCATAAAACTATTTAGATATTTGCTGCAATGTCATTATCCACTGAAGGAAATATGTTATTCAAAAACAAAGTCAGTCAATACAAACTTTACAATATCACTCCGTTCATAAATCAACCTGGTTATTGTTTTAATAAATGTCATGTTTAGCCAGTAGCAAGTGAAGCACAAATTGTACATGAAATTATTATAATGTGCTATACACATATAAATTACAAGCTGTGAGACAGGGTTATTATAAGAAAGAAGCATTCAGCAAAACCCTAAAACAGTGCTCCTTAACATTTTCATTATTACCAGGTTACAATTCTACGACCTAGACATTAAGTCCACAAACCGTTTTCACAAATTTTAGATTGAATTCTTGTCTGACACTGCCGATGTATTTTAAGACAGGCTCTATATAATATTTGTAAAGTTGAATAATAACAATATTAAAGAGGCAACTTCACTATGACCTTAAACATTTCAAGACAAAAAAATAAATGAGAAGAATTTAGCATAGGCCTACAGTATTTTTTAATCATTGATTTATGATTCCTTCACTGAATGATTACATATCAATACTCATCATGAGCACACTGTCTGAATTGGTCATGCCATGAATTATTTGCCTGTAGGCAATACCCGGTATATATATATATATATATATATATATATATAATTATTCATAATAGTGTAACATTAAGTTCTTGCATAATGGCATACATAATTAACCTTTAGCACACTGTGATTACAATTGGGGCAAAGCATTTCGCCGGAATTGTGGCATTGCTGAAGTCGAAATCAACTGCCCGATTCGGTAAACCGGATACCAAACGAAAAAAATTGAAAAAAAACGAGATTGGTAGCTTTTTGACAGAATGTAATGCCAACACTGGGAAGAAAATTTGACACCATTTTGTTTGTGATGGTAGATTGATGCGGAAAATGATATGAAGTGATTTTTAGAAGGAAATTCAAGCAATTTCTAGTCTTCTGCATCGTGGCAAATCGACAAGACAGTGAATTGTATTTATAATACTATTTGTCAATGAAATTCAGTGAAATTATCGTTTCAACAGATTAAACAGCGGAAAAGTCGACAGGTATGTTCTTCATATGTGATTATTAATTATTCTACGATGTTTCCATTAAGTAAAATATATAATAGTCAACAGATTTCACAGCTTACGATCGATCAAAAATACAGTAGGTCTAGATCGAGATAGGTCTAAATTTGACTTTATAACTTTCTCACGTCTCGTATCACACACACATAAACAAAACGTACACCAATATATGCAAAATTTAATTCTTTATTTATATGTGCAAATATTATTAAAAAATCTGTAACAACAAAGAAGTCATCGCGATTTCAAAATAGCCAAATACCAATTCCATGGCAGTCCGTGGCACAAGAAAAATTGCGTAATTATAAACACAGCGTGCCTAAGGTTAAGACATATACATAGATATATATATAGAGAGAGAGACACACACACACACACAATAAAAACACACACTCACGCACACACATATGGTTCAATGCAAGGAATCAGTGACAGAATACATACATGACAACAGTCTAATTTTTTTATTTCATACGTTATTTGCACAGAGCTTCTGTGACTCTGAGATTTAAAAAGTTGTAACTAAGGATACTGATCTAGCGATTTGCACACAATGCACTGGGAATCCTCCCCCTCAATGTGTAGCGTGCATATCGAGTGATCAGGGGCAGTAATTGCGTAACCCATAGAACGTTGGATGCGTCGGTATATGGATCTTTCTCGAAATTTATTTCCGTTTAATTATGTTAGCTTTTTGTTCCATAGAAACCTGGTCACTGATCCCTGTAGAGTACCTATATATATATATATATATGTATTTTGAAAGAGTGGAACACTTATATAAATATTTATATATATATATAGACATATTGGAATTAGAATGGTTAATAGACTAACCTAAAGTAAGTTAAAACTTATGTACACAGGAAATTCTTGAATATAACTTTTGAAAATACACCTTAAAATACACAACTAGAATGATAGAATAATTACATGAACAAATGAAATTAGAGTAAAATTAATTGAAAAGAAAAAGAACAAAATTTCAATTGATGACAAAAGATTACAGTACAGCACTAAGAGGTCATTGTTAATTCTGCCAACCAAATTCAGAGAAAAGGGGTATGCAAAAAAGTTTAAAACTATTTTACAATTACTGTAAAACCTCAGATTGTAAGCATAATTAATTCTGGAAACTTGCTTATAACACAAAGTTATCATACACCAAAGTGAATTTCCACAGAAGAACTATAGGAAATTCAGATTATTTGTTCCACAATTCTAAAAGTACTTGTTTTCATATAAAAATTAATGATTAAAAACATACCTTTTTATATTTGTATAAATTAAATTCAATATAAAGTAATCCTATTTATTAGTTTGAATTGTTGCTGATGTGAGGGAGGCAAGAAAGAGTAGGAGGAGGATTATTATGTAGGACAACTTTCAATTGTCACAAATGAAATCACTGCTATCTATTGGCTTATTGCAAACTTTTTTCTATTTGTGTGACTAATGAGAGACTTATTCACTGACACTTTTGCCTACATTTAAGGATTTCATATCATCTGCCTTAATGTATTCTCTGTGCATTGCATTCTCCTCTTAAAACTATCAAACCATTCCCTTCTTGCCATAGGTCTTCTTCGTTTTCTGTTAGATTCTGTTAGAATGTCAGTTTACTCAAGAAGTCGGTGTACAAAGACTTTTGCCTTTTCTCAGATAAGGTTTCTGTCACATCATCGGTCTTTCTGTGTTCTGTATACTTTTATAAGGATGTGAGAGTTGAAAATGCATATAAAAGTATACTTAGCACTAGCGAATAGATTGATCTTTACTGTAATACTGATCTTACTTTTCCAAATCATATTCAACTTTATCATAGAAGCCATCTTCAGTCTTAACAGTAAACAGTATACGCACATACGGATGTTGACTAAGAGTTACACCCACAATCCCATATTGGCACATTTGTGATCATGTTACGCTCAGCAGATTAAAAAAATGCTTGTATAGCAAGACATTATTCATTTATCAAGTTAAAATGTATTAAAAATATTCATTTTCTTACAAAACACTCGCAAACCAAATTACTCACAATCCAAGGTCTTACAGTAGAAATCTGTAATACTGCATAAAATTATCAGACTTACGTAAAACACAGGTTTATATATCGTTTTAATGGGACACGACAGACGATAGCTAAAACTAGTAGGTAATGATTGATGATTTCTTGTGTGCTCATCATTGCCCATCATTACCTACTAGTTTTAGCTATAGTCTGTCGTGTCCCATTGAAACGATATATAAACCTGTGCTTTACGTAAGTCTAATTGTTGTTACGTTTCACGCAGTTACCTTGTATTGAATGTCATATAAAATTATCAGTAAATTTATAGATTTATAAAAATTATTAGAGATTTTATTATAAAATGCATTCTATATGTACTCGACTTATATATTGTAAACTATTATTAATCAAAAAGAAATAGCACACAACAATTATTGATTTTGTATTTGATACATGTGCATTTTTTTTCACAATATGGGGACTGAACAAATGACTCCAGGTTGAATGGTTAAACAGGGTTGAAGAAGTAAGAATGTATTCTATCTTGCTTGCTGCTTGTAATTTCTATCCTATACTTCTGTGTTCATTCACTCCTGCTCCTGAGCATGATATAGTCTAGAGAATGAAATCTATCATGATTTACAGCTTGGTTGTGATAAGTACACCTTTCTGCATAACACATCTGACTTAGAACGAGAATTTCTATTACAGGTATACTCTAATTAGTTAGTCAACAGATCATCATTACTGCAAACTGGTGTGTATCCACCATCACACTTCTGCTGACAGTACCGGTCCTCTGCTGGTTGACCATCATACTTCTGTGCCCTCCAAAATGTTTACTTCTAGCAACACCGCATTTCAAACCCTGATCTTTAATCCTGGCCATTGAAAATAAATCATCATCCACACTAGTCTCACTCTTGTGTGCTATATATCTTATGGAGTTCAAAACGTCAGCTCAATCCATTGCCCCATGATCCTGTGCCACAATCACGCATGATGCCAGTTGATCTGCTCTTTCATTTCCTTGAACACCCACATGTCCGAGCACGAAAATAAATGTAACTACTTTCAAGCTCGCCTTTCTCAAGGCCTCAATTCACTGCTCGCAAATGAGACCCATTATTTATACCTTCCTAATTATACTCATAGAGTCACTCAAGATGCAGACCTATGTTGCCATCTTTGTGCCTACCCACTTAAATGCCCTGGTCACCACCATAATCTCCATGGTCATGCTACTCGTAGTCACAGGAAAGGCCCCACTCTCCTCCCTGATTATTTTACCTGCGCATTGAGCTGTCAAGGCCCAAACACTGCGAACATGTCTAATCATAGATTCATCAGTATATATAATCATATCTCCCTCTTTGGCATTCTCACTGACCAAAGCCTGCACCTCTTACTCCACAGCCGTGGGACACCGTTTTCCGCATTCCTTGCTAAGTGATATTACTACTCTCAAACTAGTTTCGGAATCTGTGGGTAAACCTATCCATTCTGTACCTGCTGCCACATCTTGTAATCTGAACACGCTTTGTATGACATCCTCAGCACGTCCCATTCACAACTTCACTCTCTTAAGTCTGCTACCTTTAACTTTCTGTATTTCAGAATGCAATGGATGTTCCTTATCTGCATGTATTTGAAGGTACGCCCAGGCATGGCAATACTGTAATCTGTGCTCTGCTGTAGGACAGTCTAGTAGGTACCGCATAGCTCTTGTCGATGTGTCTCCTATGTACCCAATAATGATACGCATTACTGTATTCTGGACAATATCCGGTCTGTCGATCTGAGTTTGACTAAGAGTCAGAATTGCCAGTGCATATACCACCACCAAACCCTGGTACAAAAGAAATAACAGCTTCTCACACTGCGCAGCAGCCATAACTTTCATTGCTGCTAAGCCTTTTCCTGCCCTTATGATAACGTGGTCAACATGTTCCCTGAAACCCAGACTTCTGTCAAAAAGCACACCCAAGTATCTCATTGGGCTGTTTCTTTCTAACATGTTCCCAGCCAACGAAACATGAGGCATGGGTGTCTTTACCATGTGATTGTTCAAGGAAAACCATGTCACGAATCCCTTAGAAGGATTTACCACTGCTTTCATATATCTACACCAATTCTTCAGTATGTCCAGCGACCCTTTAGTAGTTCCATGATGCACTCTTCTTGATTTCTGCCCTGCCTATGAACCAGGATGTCATTGGCATACGACATCATTCTGCCAGCACCTGTGATTTGATTGCTAGTGATGTGTACTGTGTATATATTGAAAAGCACAGGAGATAGAGTTGACCCCTGTAGTAGACCCAGGCTAAAAACTATTGGTGCCGATACCCAGTTACCTCACTTAAGAACTACTATCCTGTGCGTCAGGGCTGCACCAACCCACTGCATGACAAAAGGATTTACTGCGAGATTTAACAGTTGGTCCATCAAGACACCCAATAATACTTATGTAGAACACAGGTTTTTAGAAAGTTTCACTTGAATATGACGGACTATCTTCAAAATTAAGGAGTTATGAGTAGTAAACAAGAAAACATACAAATTACAACACACAAGACATTTTAAATGTTTCAAACTGTGAGGACTTTCTCAAGAATATACAAAACAAACAGTGAAAAACAATGTTAACACCACAGAGGCACTAGATACACTTGACATGTAAACAATATGAAGTTAAAGGTGACAATGATGTATATGGAAACAAGTAGTCAAGGAAACGGGTGTTGTTGAAAATTGAACGGGATATGATAATTGGGTAATAATTTGTTATATCTATCAAATATTGTAAAACATTCTGTTATTTTAAAGTAGTATTCTTAAAATAGTGTAAAATTAATAACATGTTCCAGTATTTTTAGACAGCACCATTAATGTGGTAGTTTAAAATGTATATGGCTACATTAAAATAAAATTATGAAACAAACAAACCAACTATCAGCTATTAATGTTTGATGCATATGTAAAGGATTTCCCCCAAAAATCATAAACAGGATTATCAAAAAAGAAGTCGCTAAAATAATTTTACACAATATACAGAAAGGATTAATTATTAACAAATAAGTAAGCTGCTATAGCACTGCAAAATAAGGATGCAATTATGAGCTTCTCTGCAGATTTAAGAAAAAAAACTACTAATTTTTTTTAAAAATAACAAAATAAAACTACATGAAACTCACTAAGCAGCTGATAAATTCAGAGTGTCTTGCAAAATAGAATTGGTCAAGTGCACACAATGGGTCAGGGTATTTATATTTTGTTTCTAGTAATTTATTGATTGTTCTATAATTTTTTGATGTTGAGAAGAGCGCAGAAGATGTTTGTTATTTCCCACTGTTTACAGTTAAAGAATGACTTCTTCCACTTCCAAAATATGTAGAAATATTTTACATGTTCACATTATACAGGCTAAAACAATATGGATATATATATATATATATATATATATATATATATATATATATTATATATATATATATATATATATATATATATATATATATATATATATATATATATTCATGAACCACATTATCTAGGCTCCTATAACAACTAGCCTCCATTGTGACAAAAAGTTGGTAGCATATCCTATTAAGGAAACTTTGAGAAATGCAACATTTTATGATTGATTTCCTAAGCTAGATTTACATTCAGTAGGATACCATTGCTTTCTGACCAGTCCAATTGACCAACTGCATGTACCTGAATTCAAACCCATTACCATGGGCTCTTGAGTTGCATTCATGAATTCTAAGTCACAAACCTTACTTTCATTGCACCAGACAGTGCACAAAGCAGAGTCCCCTTAAGATAAACAGCACATTTCCAACATAAAGGATGACAAGATTTCCAAGATGATCTGCAAAAGACCATATTTGAAGAGAAAAGGCAGCCGAAAAAAACAAATATATATAATTACATATAGCAGATGTGAAGAGAAAAGAGTCATACAGATGCAGAGACAGAAAAATATAATGGATCATAGTTATATATGTATGTAAGAGATATTTCAACAGATACTGGAAGGCTTACACACAAAAACAAAAACTTCAAAATGATGAAGAGTATGCTGAAAGAGACAATGGTCATGCTCAGAGAATGAAAGACATGGAAGTGACCAAAGGAGAATGAATAAAGTTGAAAGATTCAAAGAACACACAACCAACAACTGACTGGTTCACTGAGCTTATACACCATTGGATGGCTGATGGATCAGTAAGCTTAACATTTATGGGAATGTCCTCAGTGATGTTGATTCCTAATCAAGAAAAATCAACTTTCTAATACATCATTATACATAGTTTTCTGTCAAATTGAACGAAAAAAACTATTTTTATACACAACTCATGTTCCTTCCAAATATAACATGCTTATATCTACACCTATCTCCTTATGACACGATACATTTTATATACAGAGTATGGCAAACATTTGTTTCTAGTGTATCCATTTGTTATGTCTTAGTCTTGTTATATTGTCAATCCCTCTGCCAGGGTGAAGTTCACATTCTTCCCTAGGTTGGAGGACATGTCCATATTTATTGCTTCAGCTCTGTATCCTTTAGTATATGAGTCAGTTGTATCTGGATGACTTTTCTTAACATATTGTTAACAGAATCTCTTATACTGTTCCATGTAATAATAATTACAGCTCTCATATTGTCCATGTAATAACTACAGCTCTCAAATTGTCAGTGTAATAATAATTACAGCTCTCACATTGTCCATGTAATAATATTACAGCTCTCACATTGTTTATGTAATAATTACAGCTCTTACATTGTCCATATAATAATAACTATAGTTTTCATTGTATATGTAATAATAATTACAGCTCTCACATTGTTTATGTAATAATTACAGCTCTTACATTGTCCATATAATAATAACTATAGCTTTCATTGTCTATGTAATAATAACTACAGCTCTCACATTGCCCATGTAATAATAACTACAGCTCTCACATTGCCCATGTAATAATAACTACAGCTCTCACATTGTCCATGTAATAATAACTACAGCTCTCACATTGTCCATGTAATAATAATTACAGCTCTCACATTGTCCATGTAATAATATTACAGCTCTCACATTGTTTATGTAATAATTACAGCTCTTACATTGTCCATATAATAATAACTATAGTTTTCATTGTCTATGTAATAATAATTACAGCTCTCACATTGTTTATGTAATAATTACAGCTCTTACATTGTCCATATAATAATAACTATAGTTTTCATTGTCTATGTAATAATAATTACAGCTCTCACATTGTTTATGTAATAATTACAGCTCTTACATTGTCCATATAATAATAACTATAGTTTTCATTGTCTATGTAATAATAATTACAGCTCTCACATTGTTTATGTAATAATTACAGCTCTTACATTGTCCATATAATAATAACTATAGTTTTCATTGTCTATGTAATAATAATTACAGCTTTCACATTGTTTATGTAATAATTACAGCTCTTACATTGTCCATATAATAATAACTATAGCTTTCATTGTCCATGTAATAATAATTACAGCTCTCACATTGTCCTTACAACATAACTACAACTCTAATAATGCCAATGTAGTACAGCTACATCCCTCATACTGTTCACAGTTTAAGTCAATGTTTCTGACCCAGTAGTCAACATTTTAACACTTTTATAAAATAAACTTACACAAGATACTCAAATCTAAAAGTGCAGTACTTCTAGTCTCTAATTTCTGCATGTGTATGTGCTGTGCCATCATGAATCTAAAAGACAAAAACTTTCTTTTGAGCTGTTTTATATATAAGTTTGATATGAACAGGAGGAATAAAAGCGCAGGTGATAAGATGATATACTAGTACCCAATTACATCACTGTAGCTTTTCATCTAACTTAGAATTAGATGTCCGACTCTATAGTGGAGAAATACATAGCATCTCACATGGCCAAGTTATCAGGTTCAATTTCTGCCGCAGGCAGTTGTGCTTGCAAAACATTCAGAAAGCAAAAGCATCTTACTTGATTGAAATAATGACGAGAAAATCACTACAGCCAAACATCACTACTCTGTGCTTAGTTGATTGTTACCTCCTAAATAAAATATGCTACCAACCTTTTCTTTAGAATTAGATCATTTTTCATTCTGCATAATGGATTGACTAGAAGTAATTAAACTAGAAGTAATCAATGAAACAGACTTGTTTCACAATCTGGCAGAGATATTACTAATCCCACATTCTCAATAGGATTAGTATATTGATTTCTAGCCATTTCATTGACTACACCAAAGTTTCTGAGGTTCTACTCCAGGTTCTACACATATCAGTGCTCACAGTTTGAAATAATTGTCAGATGGTAATTTTTTAGTAGCTTGTGATGCCATTTCTGAATGCAATTGTTTAGTAGTTTGTGGTGTCACTCTGTCAGTTCTTCTTCTTCTGCGTTCATTCTCAAACTCCTGGAGATCAGCAGGATGTAGTCCAGAGAATGGAATGTGTTGTGTCATGGTTTACAGCATTTCTGCGACTTCTGCGCCTTTCGGCCTGACACATCAGACTTCAGCATGGCTTTGTGTCACTGACCCTATATGGGATGGGACAGCCAACTCCATCCCATAACCTCCTTAGTCACCTCGTATGACATGCATGGAAGGTAAACAGTGTTGCTATTCTTTGCTCCCCTTTCGGGCCCCGATAACACACGGGCGACTCTGTCAGTTAATTTCTATTAGCGAAATGATTGCCTTCGATATATCTTGCATTTACTAGACATATTTTTATGTCTAATATAGGGGAGGCAGATGTGTAGAGTTTAGAATGGAGGTGGGGGCTTAGATTTAATCCTAACCCTACCCCTAACATCCATGATCATCCCTCCGCCTCCGATGCACATGTGCAGCATTAAATCATTGCATTATTTAAACTCCGTTAGAATTATGAAATACTGAAGTGTAGTGTTGGGAGGGGGGGTGTTAGGATTAGATCTAATCCTAACCCTGCCCCTAATGTCCACAATCATCCCTTCAGCTCTGATGTGTATTACCTAATGTCCACAATCATCCCTTCTCCTCTGATCCACATTCTTGGCATTAAATTGTGGTATAATGTAATCTCCTATTAAATTAGCCATTTTGTTTTTATTTAGCAACACAGTCTGCTTGTAATGTAATTTCATTGATGACACAACAACTGTGTGCACCATAGCACACTTAAAATGAAGGGGTGTATAATATCAAATTTTGTTCAGATTCCAGAAAAATCAGGTGGGCAAGTAATCTGGGATAGAACCGTCTTTTATTGTGTACATCATCAAATACAGTAGATCATGGAAAGAATGAAATTAACAAATCATCTCATCACAATGATGTATTACAAACTACAAACAGCAATAGAAAAAGTAATGAGAGAAGATCACACAAGTTCGATGTATAGAAATAGGTAAGGCACAGATCTTCTCTTTCTCCCCATATTTGTTTAACATCTTCACAAAGAACGTCATGATATACATAATTACAAGGTTTATCTACAACATCAGATGACAACAGTTTCAAGAAAAATATATCCCAATGGCACAGTTCTTTTAACAACTAGCGTTGAAAGGATTAAACAAATTACTCGAACAAAAATGAGACACAGCAAACCCAGACTTTATAGAAAACAAATATGACCAAAAAAAAAGACAAAACCCGACCAAAACTTATAACCGAGACATGTATAATATTAACATTTTCAAATATTTGAAACAAATATGTGAAAATGAAGAAGGATTGCTCATAAATGTCAAGGAAACTGAAGGTTATCTGTTAAATGAGATACAGCAACATAGAAAAGTGGGTAATGGAAGTCATGGTTGCAGATATAAAGGGAAAAGACCAATAAAGATGACAATGAGCCAGAGATATCACAGATGTCTTTATCATATTTTTATAGGCACGTCAAATAGCATAGAATTGTGAGTTCAAAATGTCCATAATGAAGACATTTTTCTGGAAAGAACATGTCACCCGAAGATCACTTCTTTCTGGGTAAGATACTGGTAATCTTCATACACTGAAGAGCACATCAAATTATGTGCAGAATACTGCTTTTGTTAATGCATCATCTTATCAAATTCTGGGCAGAATAATTATTTTGTTAATGCGTCAACTGATCATATTCTGGGCAGAAAACTGCTTTTGTTAATGCATCATCAAATTCTGTGCAGAATACTGCTTTTGTTAATTTTTGTTAAAGCATCATCTTATTAAATTCTGAGCAGAATAATTATTTTGTGAATGCATCATCAAATTCTGGGCAGAATACTTCTTTTGTTAATGCATCATCAAATTCTGGGCAGAATACTGCTTTTGTTAATGCATCATCAAATTCTGGGCAGAAAACTGCTTTTGTTAATTTTTGTTAAAGCATCATCTTATTAAATTCTGAGCAGAATAATTATTTTGTTAATGCATCATCAAATTCTGGGCAGAATACTTCTTTTGTTAATGCATCATCAAATTCTGGGCAGAATACTGCTTTTGTTAATGTATCATCAAATTCTGGGCAGAAAACTGCTTTTGTTAATTTTTGTTAAAGCATCATCTTATTAAATTCTGAGCAGAATAATTATTTTGTTAATGCATCATCAAATTCTGGGCAGAAAACTGCTTTTGTTAATGCATCATCAAATTCTGGGCAGAATACTGCTTTTGTTAATGCATCATCAAATTCTGGGCAGAATACTGCTTTTGTTTATGCATCATCAAATTCTGGGCAGAATACTGCTTTTGTTAATGCATCATCAAATTCTGGGCAGAATACTGCTTTTGTTTATGCATCATCAAATTCTGGGCAGAATACTGCTTTTATTGATAATCATATTAACAACACTACTGCTACTTAAAAAGGCACATGGGATTGTTTTAATCATAACTTGATTTGCCAATATGTACTCCATTCCTCTAAACAAAAAAAGCTTGTTGCCTGCAGAGAACCACTCACAGCATGTAACTCCATAGCTTAATCCTACAAATAATCCTAGGAGTCTCAGAAAAAAAATGCACTTGTAAACATAACATCCTGGCCAGGTATCGAACTAACAACGTTGTAAACACAAGGCAAATAGCTTAACTGATATGCCATGGAGATCCCTTCTATTGCATCTAAACCATCTTGTCTCCAGTAGAAAATAAAGCTGAAACCGTTATTTTTCTCTTTATAAAAATTGCATGAAAGCTAATGTATCAATAAGAATAATCTATATACTCAACCACAACAACTCATAGTTGATTTCTAGCACATCACTTGCACCACAAATTTAATTAAGGTTTACTCCCTGAATATGTGATGCCATTTTAGTGAAAATTGTCAGGGATAGTTTGTGCAAATATATTCCACACATCTGTTCCCAACATATGCATTTCTTGTCTCAAAAACATGAAACCCCATTCAATTATTTTACTGATTATGAAGGAGACAATTATTTGCTACAATAGAACTGTACATCCAACCAGATAAATGTCTGCAGGCTAAGAAGGTCTGTAGCATAAAGGGGATTCTGATAATGTCCTCAAGGTTGTATACACATTGTCTGCTTGTGCCAGCTGTTCAAAGAAGGGAATCATATTCAAAAGCTCTGTATCATTCATTTCATCAAACCATGAGGTGACAGCAACCTGAAGAATAAAGTATTCAAAATATACTATTTAGAAGATAACACACCAGAATGTAACGAAATAGTCATGCCACAGTAACATTGTGTTTTGTAATAATGTTAACAGTCTGATATTTTGTTGTGAAAGGTGGTGGTCAACAGTTTCATAGGGATGAGTGCCTTGCCTCAATCAGCTAAGAGATTGCTACACCATTATTATTAATAATAAACAACATATAAATAGACTCCACACAACATGTAGGGGCTTTAACATGAGGATAAAAACAGAAAAAAACTGAGGTAATCTCAATCGCAAAAAAAGAAAGAAAGACCACTATTCTAATCGATGATCAACAACTAAAACAGGTGAAAGAAGTCACTTATCTTGGAAGCATCATATCATCGATTGGGAAAAAATCAAACAAATCAAACATAGCATACCAGATCTTGGGGCAAATGTCTCCTATTTTCAAAATCAAATATATGAGCATGAACATCAAAACTGCACTATATAAAACAATCATCATACCATCACTATGCTACCAATGTAAAACGTGGATACTAACAACAGAATCCAAAAGAAAACTTAATGACTTATCTACATAGAATCCTCAAAGTAACAATAAGAGAACAGAATGAGGAACGAAATCATCAGAAGACTAACTTTATGCCAATCCTGGATTACATCAGAAGACAACAGATTAAGTGGTTTTTGCATGCTTCCAGACTACCATCAGACAATACTACCTCAAAAAGCATTACAATACAGACACTATGGATACAAAGTCATGGGCAGACCTTGCAAACGATGGATTACAGAAATAAAAGAGTCAACAAAAACAAACATATATGAAGCACACACAAAAGTAATCTCCAGAGAACTCTTCTACCCCTGACACTGCAAGGAATAAAGGGGTATAAAGTGAAAAGAAAGAAAGATTAATTCTAGTTTTGAATGACATTTTCCTTGGTTGGTTGGTTGGTTACTGATCCAGCGGTAACATGGGCTCATGCCCTTTGACCCAATGCCATTGTGTGATATATGTGCATAGGTTTGTAAGCTGTTGTTTTGTTCCATATAATGTGTTCCATTTATTTGGCTCTGGAGGGAGAAGCATTTTCCTGATGTTATCCAGAGCTGGGCATTCAAAAAAGTGGTTGTCAACAGTTTCATAGGTATGAGTGCACAGCCGGCATCCTGGAGTGTGTTGTGGTTGTATTTTGTTCAAGTGATTGTTAAGCTGTACATGCTCGGAGCAGTGCATAGGTTGAAACCTACCTTCCTCGTGGTGTGATAGTTATTCTCTGGCTCTGGCCCGGGGTGGGGGACTTCCAGCAATATAATGCTAGACATTTTCCTTGTGTGATGTCTCTTCTGATCTTGCAATTTCACATACTTGTTTCTTTTTTTTTGGTATTAATTTCTTATTCCTAATTTCTGTCAGTTTCTAGTAGACTACATAATTCTATGTAGTTTTTGGCTATATTATTATTGTCCATTTTGTGTTGTCTTTTTCCTATGATAAAGACATTTAATTAAAACATCAATTTTGTTCTATCTTGCAGTTGCTCTATGTAAAACTGTTATTTAACCAATTTTATACATTTTAAAAATTATATTTATTTATCATATGATATACAACTTTACTGCAGTCTCCTGTTCATTCAACATTTTTAAAAATTCCAGCAAAAGAATGATTTCTAAATAAAGACAGATTACAAAAAAAAACAGTGTTATAGAAATACAACACATTTCTTGGTCACAGCTTAGTCTGTAGGGATGAACATCAGAGAGGACTGTGAATACAAGCAGCATGACTATGGGAGTGGCCATAGCTAAATCTGGATGAGTACACAGAGAGCGTGAGATAGACGGTAAATGATGCCTGCATCCATAGTGACTTCATGAGTGTGATCAGAAAAATACAAATGAGTTTCATTTGAGAACAGTGGCTCAAGGCAATCGAGAGGTTGAAGTTGGAATGTGTTACGTTTATTTCCGTCTGGTCATGTGTGTTAAAGGGAATGAGAGAGTGGATTGGCTGGCTTGCACTGCTACTGTGTCTGGCGGTAGAGCAATGGATGTGCAGACATTTTAAATTCCTTATGAGTAACAACACAGCAAATGAAATTAATGTGGGTGATGATTCCTATTCCATGCCCAGAATAAAATAATTGGGCTTACAACATGGTGCTATCTGAAATGAGTGCTACTGTGGGCTTAAAAGAATGTTCACCAACCAACAAAGAACTAGAACTGTTAGTCATCGTGTAATGGTGGATACACTCAAGTGGAGATCAGAGCACCTATGGAAGTGTTCAAAGTGTAATGGTGATGATTATACATGCACTAACTAACACACACACATCTCCTTACAATAACATTACCTAACTCTTACAGATAATACAATAAATCTCTCAACAATATCATTATATAATTGTTACACAGAAATATAATACAGCTTTCTATAACATTATATCTAACCATTACAGAAGTATAATAAATCTCACTATAACATTATCAGCCACAGAAATATAACAAATTTCTGTATAACTTTATCATCTTGCTGCGGAAATATAATAAAACTCATCTTACTACAATAACATTAAATGTTACAGAAATATAAAAAATCTCAGTACAATCATCTAACTATTATAGAAATATAACTAACTCTAGATTAACCATATATTTTTTCTTCTTTGTGATTTGAGCCATATGTGACTAAATTTCAATGAAGTTCACAGTGAGGCCAAAATATTTGTGCATTTCAACCCAGAATATCATTTTTCTTCTAGCACTTTTATTTGGTGTGGTGTTTCTACACTTCATAGCTACTATCGCTCCCAAATGATACATTCTGATTACTAAAACTCTACAAACATCCTCACAGACACTACTACTCCCAAGTTGTACACTCTGCCACCACTTTCAAGTCATACACACTGCCACCACTCCCAAGTCATACGCACTGCCACAATTGAACACAAATATAATATTTCTTATATGCTGTGAATAGAGTATTTACGACATATTAAGCTTTATTAATGACATATGATAGAACAACGCTGTGACAGATCTAGCAAATGGACAGCAACGAAACATACTGCTCATAGAAAATGAAGTGTGCTCAAAATATCACTATCTCCATCGATGATAAACACCTTAAACAGGTAAATGAGTTCACTTACTTAGGAAGCATTATATCGAGTGAAGAGAAAACCAGTAAAGAGATACAAACATAGATGTAACAAAACATACCAGATCCTAGGACAGATTTTTAAAGACACGTATTTTAAAGAACAAAAATGTAAACAGACACTAAAGTTGTATTATACAAAACTATTATTATTCCATCACTGTGCTACCAGTGCCAAACCTGGACAATGACAGCTCAAGACAAAAGAAAAATAGTGACAGCAGAAATGACCTGTCTACGAAGAATACTCGGAGTGTCTTTAAGAGATAGAATTAGAAACGATAACATCAGACAGATAACCAAAACAATACCAGTATTGGAACACATCAAAAGACAACAGATTAACTCTTTGTCTCTGTCTGGTTTTCCTGCTATGCTGAACACGATAGTAAATTCATATTAAAATGTAGATATTAGCAGCTCGTGGACATAGAGAGTTAAGTGGTTTTCACACGCTTACAGACTACTAACAGATAGCATGCCACAAATGGCCATGACACATAGACATAATGGCTATAAAGCCAGAGGCAGACCATGTAAAAGATGGATCACAGAAATCAAAGAAGCCACAGAAACAAGCTTACAAACAGCACACAAGAAGGCCATTTCCAGAGAACTCTTCCACCCCTGACTCACCAAGGCAAACAAGGGACACAGCGTATAGATAGATAAATAGAACAAAAAACACACATATGCGTATTTGTTCTTCTGTCTTTCCAGGCAGCACATTTTCTGTGTTTCTATGCCTTGAATAAAGCTTCATTTGTG
Organism: Meghimatium bilineatum; assembly: GCA_034231615.1. NCBI lineage: Eukaryota > Metazoa > Mollusca > Gastropoda > Stylommatophora > Philomycidae > Meghimatium > Meghimatium bilineatum. The sequence goes on along the minus strand of CM067305.1, from coordinate 36,358,902 downwards.
CTGCCGGAAAATCACTAGCACAGAGGAGCTCTCAAACACAGCAATATTTCTCAAGAAACAGACTTACTGTGTAGACATGTCAAACTTCGAACGGAACGAGAAAATATTAATTTTGTGTGTGTGTGTGCATTTTTCATCATCACATTTTTCTCATATCATTAGACTCAGTATTCAATTCTTATTTCCACTAAAAACACATCATCATCATCATCAAGTGCCACCTCCTCAACGAAGGTTGACTGCAACGGATTCCAACATCCCGTCTCTTGTCTTGGTGGTGCACTCTGCTAGACTGTAACCTGTCCATCATGTGATGTTACTCTCCCACTGTATCTCTGCCTACTTCTTGCTCGCTTCCCTTTGACTTTATCCTTAAATACTTTTGAAAATACACACCGGTATACAAAAATATCTAAAAACAAAAAATTATTGCGTTCTCTAAACACCCACCTAAATTATGCAATTGTCATAAAAGAATCTGGTGTGCAAGTAAAAAATTTTGTAATTTGTATTAAATATGGTAACGGTTAAAAGAAAAACAGCAAAAATAAATTTTGCCACAAAAAATAAATAAATAACAGAAATCAGTGTTATCCCTAAAAATAAATACAAATCACAAAAAAGTTAACATCGCCGGTAAAATGAAGGAAAAAAAAAACCTCAAAAAAGAACAAAAATGCAGAGCTCCAGCTAAAAATAGGTGCAATATATTTTAGTGTTGTACAGAGTCAAACCGTACAAAAAAACTGTCATTAGAATACGAGTAGTTGACGCCTATGCTTACTTCCTGACAACTACCACTCTCTTAATAGGATACTTACAGCATTTTCTGGATGGAAGATGTAAGATGCAGGGGAATTATCTACAATAACAACTTGGCTTAAATCTCGACCAAGACGACTGAGGTCCTGAAATAAATGAAACCTTACTCTTATTTACATTGCTAATTTGTACACACAAGAACTGTAATATATATATATATTAGAATGGATGGTTTTTTAAAGAGGCCTCCTTCCTCTGCACCCACACTTTATCCAGCCATTCCAGAGTACCACTTTCGTCAATCCAACCTTTCGTGTGAGCACTTACAAACACGCCACTTGGGAATTTAATACCCTTAGGAAGAGTCTTGCGTTTAAATATAGTCAAGGGGGGCAAACGTGATCTTTCTGGCATGCAAGCTAACACAACAGTAAAACGAGTTTTTTCATGCCCAGTTGTCTTTACAAAAACTGTCTTCGCACCTTTGCGTTCAACTGTGCGATTAGAGGGCATATCAAAGCAAATGGGTGTCTCGTCCATGTTTCCTATTTGAGATAGATCGTAGTTAAACCTTTTCCTTAGGTTGATAGTGAAACGTTGAAACGAATCAATTTTTGTTTCTAGCTCCTTCTGCAACTTTTGCGCTAGCTTAGTGCATGTTCGTAGACACAGTGATGTCTGTTCAAGAATCGGTTGCACTATCCCATTGACGCAACGAAGTCTCCAGATTTGTGTTTCTGGAATGCAGGATCTTTCAATATTCTGATTCGAATATTGTGCGGGTTATAATTAATCCGTTCTGCCTAGACTCCATTATCCATTCGGATAATTTCTCTTCCAGCACAGGGAATGAAGCATTACAGCCGCGTGATGCTCTCTTTGACCTTGGCATCAGAGACAATTCTTCCTTTTCTTTTTTTCCTCCATTCTCGCACTTGCTTTTCGTTCACAATAAAGTGATGGAAAGCCATGGAATGTTGGATTTCTCCTCAAAAGCGATAACATCCAACTTAAAACCAGCAATATACGATGTTTGTTTCTGTCCAGGCATCATTCTTATAAAACACAAATAATGACAATAAAAATGTATGAACTGGAAGCCAAACTACTTGTGCAGTATTAAGGAAGTCACTGTCTTCCTTATATTCTGTTACTTAGTCCAGCCCACTGAGGCCACAGATTGACTACTGGCCCTACCCATTTCAATCAGTCAACCAATCAAAGTTTCCCTCACATTTTGATAATGCCATTCAGATAAGTGACCTAATGCAATCTTTCTTTATAGAAGACTTGAAACGAGGTTCCAAATCCTGACATATCAAAGGCATTTTGTCGTAAAATTCCACTGTAATAGATTCCCTTCTCCCCCAACCACTGCACATTTAGTGGCAGACGAGATCAATTTCACAATTCTCTGTCATGTTTATTACCGTATACTGGGTACTCCCTACAAGGTAAACATATGAGGAACAAAGTTCAAACTCTAATGTATTGTTTAAAAACAATGAGATCTGAATGTGCCCATTTGTCTCACCATTCTTTCATGGTATTGTTTCCCACTTAGACATTACTGTCTACTGTATTTTTGTAAGAACCCCGGTGGCAAAATAGTTACCATACATAGTAATTACTATTCACTAGGGTAATTCCACGTCATAGGGTCGGGACACCCAACACAAACAATGCGTTCAGGAAAGTATGATCTGTTGTTCCAAAGTCTCACCATGTCATAAACCGTCGTTAGGGTAGGCAGTGCTGTATTATCTTTCGATGTATTGTCCCCAGAATACAGTGGCTTATTTATTCCTTGATTCTTTCATTCAAACAATGTCAGTGAGGCAAATGAAAAGAATGCCCTTATCTTACAGTTGGGAAAGTTTGGTTTAATTTCCATTTAGCATGTCCATTCTTTCTTTTGATGATTATTCATTATTGCCGGCATTTTTACGTTTTTGGGATGTCGGTCTATAGTCGGAACTTAGACTTACAATACTTTCGGGAAGTCATAGTCACCTTCTCGACCTATAATCAGATGGGTTTATACACGATTTTTTACGGTACATCAGCACATGATCACCACATGCACATAGTAGATATATAAAAGCTCTATGTATCATAGTTTTTTGGGAAGAAATTAAGTCCAGAAACATATTAAACAGCCTTTGTATAATACTAAACAAAGCTTGCTACATATTAACTCATTCACACACAAGTAACACAGTCAAGTAAACAACTCACTTTGACATAGTTGCCTCTATGAAAGACACAAGATTCTCTGAAGAGACGATAGCGGAACACATTCCACTTGTCCAGCAAATCTGCCACAGGATCTGCATACTGTATGAAAGTAGTACATATTTATGACATAGTAGGACACATTTCTTAGCGGAGGATCAGATAAAAGTTTGAAGAATGTCTGATATCGTCCAAATGATTGGTTGTAATTCAGAATTCAGTCACAATGGACTGATGGACCATCTGTTTAACAACCTACCATATATACATATTTAATGAGTTTATCTACGACATATACAACATGACTACGAAGAATATGTTTTGCAGGCGGGTACATAAAAAATCTAATCACCAAAATTCCAGACACTATCCAATAAAGAAGAGAGGGCTGCAGTAACACAAATAGGAAGTGATAACAGCAAGGATAAGCAATAAAATTTTACTATACTAAAAAAAACGAATAAATAGCTACAAATAATAAATGTAAATACAAAGTTTTCAATGTTGTAAAGAATAGAAGTGGCCATCACAAGCCTGTCAACTATCACAAGTAATTTTCAGTAATTTTCAGCCCAAATTAACCCTAAAATTTTGTCTGTATTCTGTATAAAGATTACTTCACTATAGACAAACACTAATAGTTAATACAGGTATATTCAATAATAAACTTGAATCAGTAGTTGACAACACTTCTACTGCAGAAATAATAGCCTAACAACTATCTAAAATTATGAACAATTTCAATAAATTTGTAAAATATTATTACTTTTCTCATAATATCATCTTATTTGTAGATATTTTAACAATTGTCTATAAAATTTGTTTTATCAGACAGTAGCTTTTTCAAGCCCGATCTTATAAATTCCTGCATTGCCAGTGATTCTTTAACATAGGTAACTTGCATAGGAAACTTCAACTTTACTGTCAGTCTCTTAGGACCTGATATTATAGCACCTACACAAGGTCGCTTTGTTCAAATATTTGGTTTCTTGAATAATTTCAAAGATTCACTGAAATATAATGCCAGACTGCAACATGAAGATAAGAATATATGTATAATTTGTTAAATCTTAATGATGAAAATATAATTTGTTTGTCAATCAAATATGTCAAATGTAGCTACACATCTCTATTCCATACCTATCAAGCTTGGGCATGTTTTCTGTATTTTGTACAGAATATACTACAGGTTTCATTGAATAAAATGTATTGATATTTTTTAAAAGCTTACTTTATACAGAATTTGGTTTGGGGTTAAATATAGAATTGAGATCTTCTTTTCTTCTTCTTCCTTTGTTTGCAATATATTTTCATGTAAAGTTTTGTCTCTTCTATAGACTGTGTTTTTAACTTGTAAAGAGGTCCATAGAGTTTTTCTTCTAGTGTTGTTTCTTTGGGCCAGTGTCTTTGCCTCAGCATTTCATATTTGTGACATTTTAGAAGCATACGCTCTGCTGTCTTAGATACCTGTCCGCATGTAGCCTACACAGGGCCGTGTTGTCAATTTGAACTTTGTATACATGTGGCTGCAGAATCAGTTGTGTCCAGTTCTGAGGCATAGAATGACAACTTGTTTAGGTCTACTCATAATTTGGTAGTCATCTTAATTTTAGTGTTTGTTTTCTAATTGCTTTGATCATCTCTTTCTTTTGATGACAAGTTATTGGCACATATTGTTGATCATCAGCATTACTTTCCTTAGCCAACTGATCTGCATTCTCATTTCATGGGACTCCACAGTGCAATGGTATCCACTGTATGGCTAGTTTTGGTCTGAAATACAGAATTATTCTTCTAGAAGTTGATAGGTATACAATAAAAGAATTATATACAGTGGAATCCATCTATAGAGCATTCGTGTGTAACAAATTTCCCTATTTAACAACATTAAAAAAAAATCCCGTTATATTTATTCTTTATTGTTCATACAGTATGTAACTCCGCTGAAGACGGATGTGTCGGGCCATTGGCGCAAATAAAACTGCGACACAATGCAATTCCATTCTCTGGACTATATCCTGCTGGAAATCTAGGAGGACCATAGTCATGCTACAAGGGAGAATCGGGGGTACTCGTTCCAAACAAGAACCTGAATGTACCAATAATCTTTTCTGAAATTAGTAACAGTAGTTTAAGTGTGCATTATTTCTGATATTGAGCCACCTATTTTATCAATGTTGCCTACAATTGATCAATATTTTCTGTCCTTGCCATAAGGGGTACATCCTGTCAATCTGTTTTTATGTCCATTTCTTCATGTTATATTACATTCCGACTTTGTTTTCCTCTTGTTCATTTGACCATGTACTTTTCTAATAGTATAGTTTTCAAATATAAATGTTCTTATTCTTTTCTCATTTCATTATTTATCTTTCAGCATCAGGTACAGTAGAGATGTCTGTTCTCAGCCCTACTGTGTGTCTCATACATGGTGTTCTTTATTACTGCATATACAGATATTCCACAGTTCCATCTTCTGCTCTGATGACTTATTGGAGCAGTTAAATGATATTTGTGGGTTCTTTCATGATGTAATCATACAACTTTTAAGAACCATTTAACCGTCCTTGTTTCCAATATATTGTTGTATTTATTTCTATGTGCAAAACATTTTTCATAATTTAAAAAAAATCTATTTCAATATATTTTATTCCTAATTTTTTCCTAGGACATCTTTTTTATTTGCTTGTTTATATTAAATATTCTTTTATAAACACATATATATTTCAAATCGTCTCTTTTAGTTGTTTGTTCGGCAATGATATTATGGGAATGAATGAAGCATACTCTATACAGGACATTGCTATTGACCTCTTGTTGTATTTTAACCCATTCAATCCCAACACGTCTGTATTCCCCTGCTATATATTCACTTCCAACCCGCCGATGTGAATAGAAAGGCCAAATTTAGCCGTGACATGATTATCTGTAATGGCGGCTTCCAGTGCAATTTTCTGAATGTTGAAAACAGGAGTCTTATTGAGCCTTATTGCTCCACGGCTTCACTTCCAGATCTGTCTTTTGAGGCCAGATTTGAGTCCAGTCACCAAAGAGTGGACATGTCTGCAGAACGTGCCCTTTTGTCATGGACATTGGTCAGTCTGGATAACCTGTAGATTTGCTTAGGGAGATATGCTTGTATAGATATACACTTTCTACGGTGTTCTGTGCAGAACCTAAATATTTTAAATTATAGTTTTCTATTATCTATTCAGCTTTAGGAAGGGGTCCTGTGGAAAGTTATTGCCTGTTCTCTGACTCCATATATATATATATTTTCTTTTGGTGAGAGTTTTTGCTTCAGTCAGTGATATTCTATGATGGAATTGTTCCTTTTATAAAACTGAGGTCTGTAGACAGGGAAGGATGATGAACATGGATACATACTGATAATTTGAAAGATGAGACAAGAGTGATGTATCCAAACCTTGGCAAGACTTGCTGTAAAGAGTACACACTCAAAATGTTTTCCCATGTACTGCAGGAATTCGTCAACATGGGGTCTCTTTAACACATAGACCTGGCAATCAACAAGAGAGCACTTAATGTAGATTATTAATGATATAAATAAAAAATAATGAAAAGTAGTAATTACTAATTCTACAAACAAAAGATAAAGTAATGTCTTTTATTTATCACCTCACATGTATCACTGATGACAAATTTGATAATAAATGCTTCACTAAAACTACTAAAGAAGTTAATTTTTCAGTAGAATTTTGAGTTTCAGCCATTTCATAAAAAAAAAAAATCTGGGTTGTTATTTCTCACTTGACATGACCATTGCTCCAGTTGACTCAGCTATAAATGAGTACCTAACACAAGAGTTAGGGGAAGTAAAAACAGCAAGTAAGAGAACTGGTCACCCAGCCAATAGTTGCTGCGGCTTAGTACATGAAGAGTTATCTTCATCCCCAATGGCAGGTTGATGCCATGGGACCTACCTTTACTTTACATTCCATGCACTGTATATCATTGATATGTTGTTCATTTCATTTATCTTAGTCTCATGTAAGTTTGCCCATGAAACTTCTGCTTTACAAGGTTTCTTTGGCCTCACACATCTCATTTATTGCAGGTCCAGTATATTATTAATACATATCCAGTTATATTGAGAGATTCCTGAGGGGTTTATCTAATTAATAATCCCTGCCTCTATTTAATTTTAGTCACACTGTTTTCTGTGCTGCATTTATGACTCAATACTAAAACCACTATTCTACATGACAATCATGTCCTATTACTTATTATACAGGGGAATGCAGAAAAGAGTTTCGTGGCCAGATTTATTTCAGAAAATACTGAAATGTATGCATTATGATGGTCCTCACAGTTTGCTTATCAAACCCAGTGTTATTATTCTTTGTTCTCATCATAGGGTCGGTAACAAATGAGCACATAGCAGAAACATTGTTGCCTCCCAAGCACGATGATTTGGGTGGTGGTTCAAATATTTGACCCCTCCGAACCAAATATCCGAAAATAACTTTTAGTAAAACAATCCTGGGGAACTTACATACAAAAATTAGCTAATACCTTTTTTGACAACCCTGCTCCCTCCCTAAAGAAGCCATATCTACAGCCCTGTTACCTCATCAAGGAATTAACACATCAACTAAAATATTTTGCATGTGGTCTTAATCTAAACAAGATCTAAGAAGCTCACCTGTTTAACTGTACCATCAATTTCTACAGGGCCAACCAAATCATTGTTACTCCCTCAAGAAATAAACACATCAACTACAATGTTTGTGATTGTGATCTAATAACTTACCTGATGAACTGTACCATCAATTTCTACTGGGACAACAAAATCAGCATTATTGATTGGCTGAAATGCAAACAAAATATCATATAGGATTTAGTAAACATTTACCAGTTCTTAACATTCATCATCATTAAGTGCCGTCTCCGCGATGAAGGTTGGCTGTCACGTATCTCCAACAACTCCTGTCTCTTGTCTTGGTGGTGCACTCTGCTAGACTGTAACCTGTCCATCGTGTGATGTTACTCTCCCACTTGTATCTCTGCCTACCTCTTGCTCGCTTCCCTTTGACTTTACCCTCAAGTAAGGTCTTCAATAAGGTGTCATGTCTTTTAATGTGTCCAAAATATTTTATTTGCCTGATCTTTATTTCTCTTAGTAGTTCTTTCTTCATATTAAGTATCTTTAGCATCTCTTTATTTGTTTTTTTCTCTTTCCATGATGTTCTCCCTATTCTTCTATATACACACATCTCAAAGGCATCAATTTTGTCTTCTGTTTATTTAGTGTCCATGTTTCTGAGCCATACATTAATATGGAATAGATGTAGCATTTTATAATTCTCATTCTTAACTTGTTTGTAATTTGTTATATCAATATATTAATTAATATATATTTATATTTTTAATATTAATAATTTCCGCATGTCATTGAAGGTACTTTTAGCCATTTACTATTCTTCTTTTAACTTCTGTTTCACACCTGCCGTCATCTGTGACTTTGTGTCCAGAAATATTGATACAGTTTTACTTGTTGTAGTTTCTCTCCCTGTATGTTTATGTTTACCTTCTGTTCTTCTGTGTCTTTGCTGATTATCATGGTTTTTGTTTTTTTGGATATCTATATCCAGTCCATATTCATTACTTGATTTATTGAGTTGATCTATTAGTCGTTGTAGTTCATTTTAACATTAGCATAAGACAAAAATAAAATTTAAACTAAAAAATGCATCATACTTCAGGTTTGACTAATACTACCAGGAACTTACTAATTTATAATTAATTCTTAAAGCTTATTTAAAATGTAAAGTCAGAATAACAGAATTTAAAAGTATTGCCCTATATTATGTTATCTTGATTGGACACTCAAACTTGCAACTTATTAAAATAGCATGTTGCATATTTGTTCCATAACTCAAATAATGCAAAGCAATTTTGAGTGGTCCACAATGTTGATTTAAAATTACTATGTACTTTTATGCTTTTGTCAAATCTTTAGGTCTACAAGTTGAATGTTCTGAACCAATTTTAGACAGTGTTTGTCTAAGACTGTGATGTCAAGAATATGAGGTGACAGGTCAGCAAGTCTGGAAATCAAGATGTAACCTTGTTTGGGGCTTTTGTTCATGTCTGGAATATACTAGCTTATGCATGCAAATTTTGCAATTTATGAAAAGACTTTCAGTATATCAAAATATTTTATCCACTGAATCTAATATTTTTTTTTATATACTGTTAATTAGTATATTTACAGTTTCTCCATATTTTTCGTCCATGCGTATTTGGGAAATAAATATGCATTGCTGTGCTTCGTTATTTTATAAAGCAGAAATCAAACATTGAAAATCTGTTGTTCATTTTTACTCAAATATCTTGTACGTAAGGACATAATTATTAGGTTTCACACATTTAATGAATTTGAGTCAAATTGTCGATATGGTACAGATTTTGAAATGCACTATATCATTAAGTTAAACTTATTAAAGTGTAAAGTAGAAAATACTAACAAAAAATATGCAAGTGAGAAATATTACCTTGAAAGAACTATGTACAAGGGTCTCATCAAGATCTATAACTACACATTTCTTAGTTATGTCTTGATGCAGCACAGGAGACAGCAAGAACTTCTCAGATGTCTGTGAATTGTAATAAGGTAACATTGTTATGGATTTTAATAAAGGGAACATATGTACATGGGTTAGTAATTCAAACAAATATATTTGGTAAGGATGCCCGTGTGAATCTGGGTCCGAAAGAGGAGCAAAGAATAACAATACTGTGACCTGGTATGCATGTAAGAGACCACAATGGATTATTTAGGGGTGGCGTTGACTTTTAAAAAGATGTAGAAGATTGCCTTCATTGTGCTCTGGTTTTCCAAAAATTAATCCATCTCTATTAATGAAGTGGTATGCTGCCTGATGAGATTACCACCCATAATATGCAGGCCCATAGATTAGGGGGTTTGTGGTGTTCATATCTCCTCCCCCCCCCCCCCCCTTCACACACACAAATCTAAATCTAATGTGACTTTTAGCACTAGAAACTTAACAAAAAAGGTTGATAAATACCACACCCTTTACAATTCTCCACAAAAAGTTTTTCAAATGTATTGTCAAACAGTGAAATTTACACATAAAAATGGGCAAATGACAGATTTGTTGTTTAGATAAAACCCCCTTCTTAAGGTAATCATATTTACAACACTGATAACACGCAACTTCATAGCTTCAAAAGATAATCACAGGGAAACTCTGAAAAAAAAACCCACTTTGAATTAATCATAACTCTGAAGTCATGCTAAACTATGATATGTCTGACTGAAAGGTACAAATATCTCAGCTAAGCTATATAAACCATAACACATTACATTCTACAGAATATATTCTGCTAATCTGCAGAAGTTTAAGAACAAGCACAGAAGAAGGGGCAATGATGGTTTGAGGACTCCACTACTTAAACCTAAATACAAATCAGCGTGGCATTAAAATGCTGGGAATATAAGAAATGTGTATCAGGTATGTTGATTATCATCTGCGCACACCGGACACATCCATAGTTGCTCCGATCTCCTCTTCAGTAAATCTCTCAGGGTATAACGGCTGATGGTTCTAGTTCTATGTTGGTTCCCTACTCATTTTTAAAATCTTTGTCAGGGGTTCTCTTCGGGCCACGCCCATCATCACTCCCAATTCTTGCATTCTTGATATTGACTCATGCTTATTCATCACAAAATCCTCTGATCATGAGCACTCACGAAGAGCAGTGAGTATGACATGTGTATCATAACTGTCAACTTATTTTTCCATAAATCTGTATTTTTAATAATAAATTTCCGTACTTCAATAAAAACATCTGTATTTAGCACCCCAAAAAAAAAACCACTCACATTTTTTTTAAAGCTCATCAATACATTGATTATGTGCAACATGTCCACATTAGTAGCAATTACTAAAGATGTAACACCAAATGACCTATTTAAATATAACCCCTCCCACCCCCTAAAAAATAATTTGTGGGTTTGGGGGGGGGGGGGGAGAGGAACCGTATCAACAGGGAAAATCTGAACTAATTTACAACTAAGGTGTATTCTTCTGTTGGTTACCGGTAAGTTTTGATCTTTAAATACAGTTATGTGCAATTATGCTTCAATCTAGAAGACAACTTACTTTGCTCAAAATATACAGCCAATAATGGGAAATTATTTCCACTCACACAGTGAACTGATGTGATATTCTTACCTTAGGATTGCCATTGTCCTCTGGAATCTGAAGCTGGCTATTGATAGGAGCATAATTGTTATTGTAACTATTGTTGTTGCTGTTACGAAAGCAACATAGGATGGAGCCAAAGAGATTTCGACTTTGCGGTTTTTTGGCAACTTGGATGACTGTTGCCGTGCCTGGTAGAGGAGGCAAGAAACAAAGATACACATGTAACATTGACTATTTGTTATGCTAAATATATCAACTGTAATGACAAAATATATTTTCCCCTCCAGTCCAAATGTAACAGAAAGATACTTAGAATATCATGGAAGGATAAAATCAGAAACTCAGATATTATAAACACACTGAATATTCCAGAGTGTTGGTTACTAAACACAATAACAAAAAGAAAACTACGCCTGTTTGGTCATATAAAGAGACATAACTGTTTAGAAAGACAAATAATGGAGGGAAGAGTACCTGGGAAGAGGAGAAGGGGCAGACCAAGAAGACGATGGACTGACGACATTAAAGATAATATGAATACATCGCTAGAAAATGCAAGCCACATCGCCCAAGACAGAGAGAGGTTCAGAGAGTTCATTGGGAAGACAACGTTCTGGAAGGAATACGTCACATGACACAGTACAAATGTTAACTGGTTATTGATCATAGACTGACATGATGGCACTCTGGACAAACATGTAGGTGCTTAGTCGCAGATACAGTCAATAGATACAAGCTCAGTCACTGATACAATCCATAGATACACGTTTAGTCACAGATACAAGTTCAGTCGTAGATAAATGCTCAGTCATAGATACATGCCAAGTCATAGATACCTAGTCAATAGATACATGATCAGTCATAGATACAAGCTCAGTCATAGATACATGCCCAGTCATAGATACACAGTTAATAGATACAGGATCAGTCATAGATACATAGTCAATAGATACAAGATCAGCCAAAGATACAATCCATAGATAAAAACTCAGTCATAGCTATCTAGTCAACAGATACAAACTCAGTCATAGATACATAGTCCATAGCTACAAGTTAAGTCACAGATATTTAGTTCATAGATAAAAAGTTCAGTCATAGATACAAGCTCAGTTATAGATACATACCCGGTAGTTAATAGATACAGGCTCAGCCACAGATACAAACTCAATTATAGGTACAAGCTCAGTCATATATACATTCTCAGTTATAGATACATGCTCCGTCATAAATAAATAGATAAAAATTCGGTCATAGATACCTAGTCAACAGATACAAACTCGGTCATAGATACATATTCAATAGATACAAGCTCTGTCATAATTAAAGCCCATAGATACAAGCTCAATCATAAATACAAGCTTAGTTAGACCCAAATATTTTTTCATAAATTCATACTTTGTGAAATTTAAATCTGTATTCTTATGAAAACATCCGTATTAGTAATAATTACTGCCCCCTCCCATTTTTTATTTCCCCGTGCGTGTGAAATTTAAAAAAAAGTATTAGTAATTATCACTTAAATTTAACATTAATTTTAAATTTAAGTTCCATTTGAGCCTATACGTGGTGAATTGTCCTGTTTAGTTTTATTGTATGTTTTTTTATATATACTTTTTTATATATTTTTATTCATAGGCAAGGTAAGTGTTTTCAGTAACCTGTTTAATTCATTTTGCTTTACTATTTGTTCATTCGGTTACTGTGGCACCCTCCACTTTGTCGGACACCATCCGACCATTTGGTTATTTATATTTCCAAGGGTTTGTTCTTTTACAGACTTTAGGGGGCTGTCAACTTCCAGCAAGACTGAGATTTTTCTACGGAGTCGTTTGACCTGATGGATAAAGCTACTTCTTTTCAGTCGCCACATTATAAGTTTTGAAACTTGTCAGACACAGGATGAGGTGGCATAGTGAAACTTTTCCGAATGTATTAGCAATTTTGTGTCTATGCTGTCACTCAGTATTTGTATTCTTCCCATTTTTCCATCTCTACTATGGGTGATACTATCTGTTTGTCCATGTGGTTAAGGCATCCATAGCTATCTGTGCCTGTAATAATATTATGCAAACAATACATAGACACACAAAAGATCAAATAGTTCAGTAACCTAATTAGAATGGATTCAGATCGCATTCTATTGATAGCCTTCAATAAAATATCATCTGAAAAGAGAAACAGGGCAAGACTCCGATAAAGATGGATAGATACATCAGAGAAATAATAGAACATCAAGACTGCACTATGGCAGCGGCATCACAGTTAGCAAAAGGAAGAAGACACTGGCTCCCTATGACACCTAGTGGCACAAATTGCTAGGACAAGACAAGACATCTCAACAAGAGCAACATATCTGACTCTGAACGTAGACTAGATCTTCTTCACTAACCCCTAAGCTCAACAGCAAGTGTGGAAGCTATGACAACACCACCTGGGGATAGACAATAGAATTCAATGTTTTCTTGCTTCTCACAATCTCCTGTTGTTTCTCTGAGCTAATTTTGATGTTTTTGTCTTCAGTATATGAGTCTGCAAAGTAGTCTTCTGCCTGTTTTCCCATGAGGATGTTTCCATCTTTTTTTAATGTGGCCCTTTGATTTCTCCAAGTACCCTCGTAATTTTGTTATTTAAACCACTTCCACATTTCCTGGTATCGCTCTTAAGATTCAGTGATTCTCTTTTCTCTTTCCAACAGCTCCATCTGGCTTGTAGCTTGGCTCTCTGAATTTTAGCCTTAGCTTGATTTTTATTGTGGTGCTCTTGACATGGTCTTGTATCTGACTGCTGTTAAGTTGTTCCCACTTCATTTCTAGTCCACCACTGCAATAAAGTTTGTAGTGTTTACAGGCTTCTCTAGAGAGTTGGTTTTACTAGCAGTCTGTAATACACATCTGCAGAATTTATTGACTACCTCATTGATATCTTTGTAGGTAGGTCTCTGGCTAGTACACTGGTGTAGTGTCGTTACATTGTCCAGTTTGCCTTCTTGTAGTTCCACCTAGAGAGAGTGCTGCTATCTTTAATATATTCATTATCTAGAGTCAGAAAGACGATGATCCCTGCCTACAAGTTGTTTACCAATACGATTGATGTTCCACTTCAAATTTGATGAGTGGAATGCCAAGTCTGTTGTAGAGGTAGTATGCCATGATCTGAAGTATAAGGTTGGGGGAGTCGGTTGGATGATCAGGACAAGTTTATGTTCATCCTGCCAGTTTTCTAGTTCCTCACCTCTCCTGTCCATGTGCTCATAGCCCCAAATCTGCGAGTGGCTATTGAAGTCTCAGTACACAATCAGTTTTCCTTGCACTTAGATTGTGTCTAATCAGCAATCTTTCTGAGAGTAGTAGATGAGGAAGTGGAATTCTGTGGTTTCTGACTTGAAGTGCACTATCTGGTATTCTGCTCCTTCCATATGTTTCTAACTGGCATGCACTGAAACTGTTCTTAACCAGCGTCAGCATTCCACCATTTCACATGTCTTTTCAGTCTGATTGATAGCTTTGGAAGTCTCTTATTTTGAAAGCTACATCCTTGAGATGGAATTCTTGCAAGCAGCAAACATTTACTTGCAGTTCATTTAAGATGTATTTGAGTTCCACTGTTTTGTAGTTGACACCTACAGCATTCCAATGCATTATTTTTAATGGTCTTGTTTTTTTTATCAGTTGCTCTATTTCAGTGTTTCCAAACATTCTTTTTACCATACCCCACCTATGTCTTTCTAGAATTCTGATTCCCCCCTATATAATATATACATATTTTTTAATACTCAAAAATTGTAATATTCCCCCAGAACAATCAAATTGCCCCCCTGTGGGGTGTGGGCCCCACGTTGGGAAACACTGCTCTATTCTCATGCATCCTGGCTCCTCTGAGCAATTGATAAGAGCTTCAAGAAGCTGGGGGTTGGACCTTTCAAGGCTTAGGGTCCTGCACTATCCCTGCCTGGATGTCTGTCACAGGGCAAGCACCATAACAGATATCAAAGCTAAGTATATTCCCATTGCGTTGATTGGTGCGTGGCATCCTCATTGCTGTGGTGCGTCTCTTAGCTTGTTGCCTCCGTCTTCAGCACCTGTACTTGTTAGGGCAGAATGTGGTCTTACTCAATTTTAGGAGGCTCTGGTCAGTCTTCAGCCTCTGTTGGCTGAACTAAGCCCTTATCTCCCCTGCAAGGATCTGGCCTTGATGTGGACCTCTGATATAAAGAAACACTTCATAATTTATGATTTTGATCTTTGTGTCAAGATACAATAGTAATTGTATGTCACTATGCTTCCTATTGACAATAGTGCAAATTTATATATCTAAATTTTTTTAACGATATTGTCCCTAGTGCAGCAGAGCTCTGCACACATAAAATGATAATATTTTGAAAAATAATAACTGTCAGATTTATGCTACTGCTATCTCTATAGGTAAAAGGTAGACATAGCTTATACCTCACATTACTAATCATTAACTTCATTGAGTAAAGGTGTTCTTCCTCACTACTTGTATCTTCGCTGAGTCAACTATGAATGTTGAGAAAAATGCTGGTTCACAACATATTTCAAGAACCATACAAAACATATAGTATTACAATATCGCCCGTGTGTTGCCGGGGCCCGAAAAGGGAGCAAAGAATAGCAACACTGTTTACCTTCCACGCCTGTCGTAAAAGGCGACTAAGGAGGTTATGGGATGGAATTGGCTGTCCCATCCCATATAGGGTCAGAGACCCAAAGCCATGCTGAAGTCGGATGTGTCAGGCCGAAAGGCGCAGATATCGCAGCGATGCTGTAAACCATGACACAGCGCATTCTGTTCTCCGGACTACATCCTGCTAATCTGCAGGAGTTTGAGAACGAACGCAGAAGAAGTATTACAATATGCAAAGAGATTATTTTTTTAAAACAACCTGTTGCCAGGATTACTCATGAGGAGTTTTTTAGGTTCTTGGCTATCTGCAAGCATTGCATGACGCCAGTGCATAGTCCCTTGCATCTCTGAGACCCATTTTATGGCTGCAGTAACAGCCCAAATTTCAATTTTCATACTAGAGGTTGTTATACTATACACATCACAGCTTTCAGCAATGACTACACTCCTTAGAATTATGTATGTAGCTGAAGTCTTGAACCTATAATATCAGAGATGTTTTCATAGTGGAAGCATTTTGTCACTGGCATACAACATTTTACCCGTGTTAGTGCATGTCTAGATGTGACAGAAACTAACAAATCACAACATATGCGCTAGGGATATCATGCACACATACATGGGCTATAGCCCTATTTTCATAACCTTATTCTGAATACATTCTAAAAGCTGACATTTTGCAAGTGACAAAATTATGAGTTCCAGGTGAACCTGCTGTTGACAAAGTATAACAAATAACCTTTGTTCTATACTAGCAGCTGCCATTATTATTTCTTATATAACAATACCATTCAAGATTGAATCCATGAGAAAGTTTCAAGTAGGAGTGAAGAAAAAAGTAGGACCTACTTGTGAATCAATTAAAAAACCTTTTCACTGCAAACAAACAATTTTAATTTTGTTTTACAGTTTCAATGCCTGTCTCACAGATGCACAACGCTCATATGCCCTCAAGAATCTGTGTTTACTTTGACACGCAAATTTCTCCTGTTCAAAATTAATGATCTCTTAAATTCTTCAGTAATTTTAACATTACTACTTTAATCATGAAATCAGAATTGGGTTACGTATAATATACTGCACTGCGAAGTTTAGATACTTCTTCTTCGGCGATCATCACTCAGTCATGTTGGGACTCCGGATTCTATGATATAGGCTGCTGTCTGTCTTAGAGTTTCCAATGTGCCATACAGTTTCTCTTTGATGCTGATTGGGGTGGGCCATGTCTTGCTTCTCAAGTCTGCATACTGAGGACAATCTTGTAAAATATGTTCTGCTGTCATATTCGCAAGGCTGCAATGGCAAAGCCCAGTTGTATCTATTCTGAATTTGGTGTACAGGTGATGTCTCATTTTGTTGTGATCAGTTCTGAGGTGCAGCAGGATAACCTGGCCTCTTCTTGATAGTTGGTAATAGCCATCATCTGCATTATATTTGGGGTGGTCTTTTTTCCACTTTTTTGTTATAGGTGCCTTTAATGATAATCTTCACTTCTTCATAACTGACCAGATAGTCTTCTTGAGGTAAATTCCCTCCTTCTTTGGCCAGTCTATCTGCAACTTCATTCCCTTCAATGTTACAGTATGACGTTATCCACTGGATCATTACTCTCTGGAAATTATTGTGCATCTAGAATAAGACCACCTAGAGCTGCCCTCAATTCATTAGGTTCTGTGTTCCTGTGTAGCTTCAGTGCTATTATGACAGAGAATGCATCTGTCAGTAGTACAATATTCCTGTGCACTTGTTCTTTATGTTGTAAGATTATTTCTGCTGCTTTCTTCAGTGCTTCCATTTCTGTCTTAAAATTGGTTGAGAGCTTGCTTGTAGCTATGGCTAGAGTATTTTTCCCCATATTTTAGTCTGAGGGTTACTCGTCCTCCTCCATTCTCAATTGCATTTGTGGCCGAGCCATCTGTATAGCATGAGTCCATGCATCCTGTGGGTAATTAACTGTAATACGCTTTTTCTCCAAGTCTGTCTGAGTTCCTTTCTTTTCTTTTCTACACCTTCTATTTGTTCTTTTAGTTCTGGGAGTCTGTATGCCCAAGGGGGGGGGGGGGTGGTACTGACTGGTTGTATTGGGGAAATTTAGATACATATAAATATGTCTATGTATGTAATCTATTTCCTTGCTAATGAATTGTTAATATAACAATCTACTGATATGGAGTACACCCTCTATCTATACTACTATATTATATAACTCAAAAAGGAAAATTACTTATCTCTGCTCAGTGCACATAATAAACAGCTATTTTACACTAGTATTTTTTAACAAGAAGTTCAACCTACTATCAGCTAACATGTACAGTACAAATAAATTTGTTTATGATCTTTTGACTTTTCAGTTTCAAAATAGGCATATTATCTTATTTCATATTGATTGCCTACTTTTTAATCTTAATAAGTTTAATTTAAATAAGGGTTATTTATTACATCACTGTGTAAATTGCAACGAGTATCATGTATGTGCAAATTAATATGCTTATGACTATGACTGAAAACTTTAACATTCGCCTTTCGTTTGAAATAATTTATTCATAAATAACTACTGAGTGCATGTTAACATGCATACGTGACAAAATGTAAATATGTATGCCTCATATTCATTATAATAACAAATGGAACGCCATTTTCATTTTTTGCAGCAACCATCTTCATATTACTTACTCTTTTCCGCAGTTGGGAACTTATGTAGACAATCATCTCGAGTAACCTGGGTAATAATGGACGAACCGTCCATTTACAAGATACATGCAACCTCCCTTAAGCGACGTTTTTGCTACGTATGATAAAATTAGCAAATAAACTTCCTGCAACAACACATTTGGTCATTGGTATACGATGTACATATTCACGCCGATACACAACACGGGATTAAAAGGTGTATGAATATTCATGACACGGGGTAATGCGAGGCCAAATACCAAATTTACAGAAACATCACAACAGATTTTCTTCACAAATAAGAAAAAAACTGTCAAAGTGAGCTAGTGATGAATAATGTATACAGTAAAACATATTTTAGCTGTCAACAGTGCTTCTTTTGAACTTTTTAGGTGTAATTCGTAACAGTGTAAAACTTTCTTATTTGGCATTCAGTAAATGAGGTTAATATATTCCTAGCTGACCTCGACTTACCTGAGGCATAGTTACCACTACTGTGCTTTTCTCCACAGTTCTGGACTTTTTCTATCAGACCTGGGTTTTTTTTTTTTTTTTTTAACTTGACTTTTGTGTGTCAAATTTCTTAAAAACAGAAATATTCATTAAATTATTGCTAATCATTTCGCAATAAGTCATGTTGGCTGCTTTTGTTTGTTGCGTTTTAGTTATTAATTACTTTCTCTCGCTTATTTTCAATTTTTGTTTTCGACAATCTTTCTGGATTTTCAATAATTGGTGCTGATCTAGAAGCGACATAATATAGGCATATATAGTATAATATAGGCCCTATAGGCATATTACCATATGCAACAATAGCAGCAATTCTCGCTCATCACTGAAATTTGTATCGGAATCGTCCTTTAAAATCTACAAATTGTATAACTGCATAATTATGGCCATATAATCCATGGAAGAAACAATAACGGATGTGATGGTTCAAGAATTGCGTCATCTTCATTGGCATCATTATTGAATCCATGTAAGAGGCGTAAAACAATACATAAAGTCATGGTATAAGCAACCATTTTGTAGTGAATTGCTAGAAGACGAAGAGCTAAAGGAATGGATACAATTTGATATTACGTACAGATTCACTGTAAAGTGTGTAACGTTGATTTAGAAATTTGAACGAAAGTTCCATGCTGTCACACAAATTGACAAAGAAACATAGTCAACGTTTTGATTTGAAAAGGAAGAATACTAACATAAATCCTTTTTTCCCCTCGATGTAATATAAACTCCAAATGAATCGACATTGCAAGAAAATGTAGCTAATGCAACATATTTGTTGAAAGCATTTATGATGGAGCATCACATTCCTTTTTTACATGCTGATCGTTTAGTGGAGTGTTAAAGAAAACACATTCCAGATAGTGCCATATCTAAATCATTATCACTGAAACGCACTAGGGCCTCTTATATAATGCAAGATAGTATTTAACATTTGTGCAATGTTATCGCTAATCATTTCGCAATAAGTCATATTGGCTGCTTTTGTTTGTAGCGTTTTCGTTTTTAGTTACTTTCCCTCGCTTTTAACTTATTGTTTTTTAAAGCTCGCTTTTACAGTCAGCCAAAATTGTATGTTTATTGCATTGTCGATGTAATTGTGGATCTTTGGTAGCTTAAGTTGTCGACTTGCTTTATATGAGTGTTGTTTAAGGTGATGTTTGTTGGTACTGTAGATCCCTGACACATTGTCACAGTTTTAGTCATAGTGAACAGCTTGTATGCCTTCGCCTTGTTGTCAATTTGGTACTGCAGTGTGGACTCACCGTGCCATTAGTGCAGCATCATCGGCGAAGAGGGTTTTCTTATTAGTATATCTGATGTTTTCGTCTTCTGAGACGCGCTAAGTTGAAGAGCGGTCCGTCGTAACGAGTGCGGATTAAAACATCGCTTGCTGCATCTGCAGGAACAAGTTTCTGAAGCGCCGCGAAAAAGATTCTGAAAAGGGTGAGGTCTAGAACATATCCCCGCTTTAGTCCAGTCTTCACTGCAAAACTACCAGACGTATTGCCATCGAACGATACGTTTGCGCCTAAGTCATCATAAAATTAAGTAATCGAGCACAGTAGTTTCGGTGGACAACTAGCTGATACTGTTAGCTTTTGAATTCAGTGGTTTAGATATAAAGAGTGGCTTCTCCTGTTAACGACATCTTCCCAGTAGTTGACGAAGGGTAAAGATCATGTCAGTAGTGGATCTTTTGGCTCTGAAACCACACTGTGACTGACAGGACACGTTCGCAAGCAGTTGGAGTCGCTTTAGAAGGATATGTGCACAAACCTTTTCCGTGATGCTGAGAAGGGAGATGCCTACGCAATTGTTTTAGTCACATTTGTCACCCTTGTTCTTGTGGAGAGTTACTATCTTTGCGTCCCGCATATTGTGGGGAATTTTGCCTCACCTCCAGCATGTTTAAGTGGTTAGTACAGGTAGATTGAACATCTCTGTTTTCCTCTAGGATTTCAGAGAGAATGTTGTCTGTTCCTGCTGCCTTGCCGCTTGCTAGTTTATTTATAGCCTGAGGGAGGTCAGTCTCTGTTGGTTCATCATCCTGCTTTGTCATTTCAGATGTATTCTCAAGTATGTGATCTAGTTGTGGGCCTGCAAGTCTGTCTTTGGAATACAGAGTTGTCTAGTGTTCGCCCCATCTTTTTTAGTTTTGTTTATTATAGGATCTCCTGCTAGGGACATTAGTGAGGCAATTTGTCAGATCTTTGACCCTAAAGTTACTTTGTTGTTTTCATTCATCATTTTGGAGTTTCCCATATCAGCAGTAGTTTGTATTTTAAGTGCATAAATGTAGCCAATATTTTGTTTTGCCAATGTTCTTGATTCTTGTTGCACTAATTGCTTTGTGTGCTTTGGGTGGTCATGTGAACTTTTGGAGAAGTTCTTTTTGAACTTTAAGAATGCTTCCTTTTTCCTTTCTATAAGGGGGAGGAGTGTTCCTTCATTTTCTTCAACCCAGTCTTTGTTAGAGAATTTGTACTCCGTACGACGATACTCCATTGTGATATATGTGTGTTTTCAGGTTGTTCTAGATGTTATCTACGTTTACCTCGTTCTCTGGGAATTTTCCCTTATCTATGTCCAACCTCGTAGTGAATTCTTAACAGAATAATTCTTTCATTTCTAGGGTTTGCACCAGTGAGACGTTTATTTTGGATCTTTCTGGTTGACGTAGTGCGTGGAATTTATTTGGTTTTATATTTATTTTACAGATGACTAGTGCATGGTCTGTATTACAGTCTGCACTATGTAGAGTTAGTTCTTACAGAGTTAAGATATTTCCTTCTAGTGAGAATCAGGTCCAGCTGGTGTCAATACCCTGAAAAAAATTGTTGTT